>CM028384.1:90631591-90937711 GCA_013146195.2 Codonopsis lanceolata
CTTTTATTATATTGATGATAAAGTAAAAAGTCTTTTATCTAAAGACTTTTAAAACTAACATCATTTTTAATAAATGTAGGATATCTCTTCTATTAGTAATAATAGTAAAAGTCTTTTATCTAAAATTAAAAAAATCAACATCACTTTCTAACAAATGTGAAATATACATATTCTATTGATAATAATGATAGAAGTATTATATCTAAAAATTTTAAAAACAAACATTACCCTCTACCGGTACCAAATGTATGATACATCTATTATATTGGTAATAATAGTATTTTTAAAACTAACATTAATTTATAACCAATGTGTGATACATCTTTTTTATTGATAATAATAGTAGAATACTTTGTAACCAATGTGAAATACATGCATCTATTCTATTTGTAACAAAAAATCTTTAATCTAAAGACTTTTTAAACTAACATTTATTTTTAAACATTGTGAGATACATATCTTTTATTGGTAATAAGAGTAAAAGTATTTACTATAAGACTTTTAAAACTAACATTTTTTTATAAAATGTAAGATACACATTTTTCATATTCTAACAATGTGAGATACTTCTTTTCTAATTCTATTGATAATAAAAGTTTAAGACTTTTATCTAAAGACTTTTAAAACAAACATCTCTTTCTAATCATGTGGTATACATCTTTTCTATTGGTAATAATAGTATTTTTAAAACCAACATTAATTTCTAACAAATGTGAGATACATTATTCTATAGTAATAATAATAGTCTTTTATATAAAAACTTTTGAAATCAACATCTCTTTCTAAATAATGTGGGATACATCTCTTCTATTGGTTATAACATAAAAATAATAATAGTAGCAGTATTTTATCTAAATAGTTTTGAAACCAACATTTGTTTGTAAACAATGTGTAATGCATCTCTTATATTGATAATAACATAAAAATTCGTTTATCTATGAATTTTATAATCAATATATGTTTCTAAATAATGTGGATCTCTTTGTAACCAATGCGATGTACATTATCTAAAAACATTTTAAACCAATATCACTTTCCTAACCAATGTGAAATACATATTTTTTCTATTGGTATTAAGTCTTTTATAAAAAGACTTTTAATACATACATCACTCTCTAACCAATGTGTAATACATCTCATCATTTGGTAATAGTAGTAGAAGTTTTTTATCTAAAAAAATATCTAAACCCAACATCTCTTTCTATATAATGGAATATACCTCTTATCTTCTCTTTTATTAATGATAAAAGTAGAAGTCTTTTTATTTAAAGACTTTTAAAATTAACATCATTTTTTAATCAATGTAAGATTTATCTCTTTTATTGGTAATAATAGTAATTTAAAACCAACATCAATTTATAACAAATGTGTGATATATATCTTTTATTGCTAATAATAGTAAGTTTTTTATATAATCTAAAATAATTAAAAATCAACATCATTTTTTAACCAATGTGAGATATACATCTTCTATTGGTAATAATGGTAAATGTTTTTTATCAAAAAACTTTGAAAATCAACATCACTTTCTAACCAATGTATGATACATTTTGTCAATTAGTAATTAATAATAGTTTTTTTATTAAAAACATCAAATTCTAACTAATGTATGATACATCTCTTCTATTGGTAATAATAGTAAAATATTTTGTAACCATGTGAGATACATTTCTTGTAAAAATGAAAGTCTTTAGTCTAAAGACTTTAAAATCTAACATTTTCTTTTTAAACAATATGTTATACATCTCTTTTATTGGTAATAATATAAAATAATTTAAACTTAACATCATTTTCTAATCAATGTGAGATATACATCTTCTATTGGTAATAATGGTAAAAGTTTTTTTTATCAAATCTATATATATATATATATATATTATATATATATATATTATTTATTTATTTATTTATTTAAAGTTGGTGAGGAGCAATATGGTTGTGCCACCTCACCACATTTGGATAAATCTTCATTCTAAAGCATTCATGTGGAAGCTTTAAAAACTTTTGGTGTTCTAGTGACTTTAAAAATCAACATCACTTTCCAACCAATGTATGATGCATTTCTTTTATTGGTACTTAATAATAGTATGTTTAAAACAAATATCAATTTCTAACCAATGTGGGATACATCTCTTCTATTGTTGAAAAATTAGTATTTTTAGTGAAATAAATAGTGCAACTTGAGGCACGAATTTCTTTACGTGTCATTTGTTTGTTGGCGAAGGTAATTGCGCAAATGTGTTCTACTCGGTGAGAGCGACAAAATGATATATTTATTTGTCCAAATCGAGTTTTGGATAATAAGATATCAAGACTTAAAGTATAATACTTGTAAAAAAAATTAGTGTTTTTATTCAGAAAAATTGTGCAACTTCAGGCACGATTTTCTTTACGTGTCATTTGTTTGTTGGCGAAGGTAATTGCGCAAATGGGAGAGCATCAAAATGATATATTTATTTGTCCAAATCGAGTTTTGGATAATAAGATATCAAAACTTAAAATATAATACTTGTTAAAAAATTTAGTGTTTTTATTGAGAGAAATTGTGCAACTTGAGGCACTATTTTCTTTACGTGTCATCTGCTTGTTGGCGAAGGTAATTGGGCAAATGTGTTCTACTCGATGAGAACATCGAAATGATATATTTATTTGTTAAATCGAGTTTTGAATGAATAAGATATCAAGACTTAAAGTATAACACTTATTAAAAAATTAGTGTTTTTAGTTAAAGAAATTGTGCAACCTGAAGCCCAAATTTCTTTACATATCATTTGTTTGTTGACTAAAGTAATTGTTCAAATATGTTCTACCCTCTGCAAGAAGTTATATATACTAATACTAATACTCATTATCATAAAGTTGGTGAGAATCACTATAATTGTGTCACCTCACCACCTTTTGATAAATCTTCATTCTAAAGTATCCATGCGGAAGCTTTAAAAACTTTTGGTTTTCTAGTGACTTTAAAAATCAACATCACTTTCCAACCAATGTATGATGCATTTCTTCTATTGATACTTAATAATAGTATTTTTAAAACCAACATAAAGTTTTAATCAATGTGTGATATATTTATTATATTGTTGAATAATTAGTGTTTTTAGTAAAAGATATTGTGCAACTTGAGGCACGAATTTCTTTACGTGTCATTTGTTTGTTGTCAAAGGTAATTGCACAAATGTGTTCTACTCGGTGAGAGTATCAAAATGATATACTGTATTTATTTGTCTAAATCGAGTTTTGGATAATAAGATATCAAGACTTAAAGTATAATATTTGTTAAAAAAAAATAGTGTTTTTATTGAAAGAAATTATGCAACTTGAGGCACGATTTTCTTTACGTGTCATTTGTTTGTTGACGAAAGTAATTGCGCAAATGTGTTCTACTCGGTGAGAGTATCGAAATGATATATTTATTTGTCCAAATCGAGTTTTTGATGAATAAGATATCAAGACTTAAAGTATAATACTTATTAAAAGACAAGTAAGTGCAGTTTAGTGGTAACACACTTCACCCATACCTAATAGGTCGTGGGTTCGAGTCACCCAGGGGGTAAGTGGGGAACCACTATTGATCCTCTTTAAAAAAATAAAAATAAAAAAGAAAGAAAAAAAATAATAATACTTATTAAAAATTAGTGTTTTTAGTGAAAGAAATTGTGCAACTTGAGGCACAAATTTCTTTACGTGTCATTTGTTTGTTGACAAAAGTAATTGTGCAAATGTGTTCTACTCGGCAAGAATATTGAAATAATATATTTATTTGTCTAAATCAAGTTTTGGATGAATAAGATATCAAAGCTGAAAGTATGATGTTAAAAATGAGTCATTAGAGTAATATCTAACATTGAAGAGTTTTATCTCACATTAGTTAGAAGTAATGTTAGTTGTAAAAGTTTTTAAATATAAGTCTTCTATTATTGACAATAGAAGAGGTTATATATACTAATACTAATACATCTTATCATATTGATTATTATTATGTATTATTATTAGCTAATGGCTAGAAAACCAAAAGTTTTTAAAGCTTCCACATGGATGCTTTAGAATGAAGATTTATCCAATGGTGGTGAGGTGGCACAACCATAGTCCTCCTCACCAACTTTAAATATATATATATATATATATATATATATATATATATATATATATATATATATATATATATATTTGCAAGTAAACAATCTTGTTCTAAAGTTTAAAAATAAAGGTTTAGAACACGAGGATGAATATGAAGAATTATTTTCTCATACTACTGCAACGAGGCTTAATGCGTGGACACCTAGTCAGGGTATTAAACCTGAAGATGATGCATGTGAACTACAACCATTGGATCAGACTAGTGGCTACAATGACATTGCAACCGAGGAAAATACAAGAGATGAGGCTGAGGATGATAACTGCAAAGAAATAGAATCACCTGAAAATGATACACCGGATGAAGATTCGCAGATTGTTGATAAGACACCAACTAATACTACTACTGGTGGCAAGCGTAAATGTAGGAGGGTGACTGGTGTTAAGAAACTTATCGATACCCTGGAAAGTATGATGCATCATATGGAACGCATAGCTGATGCTACATTGTCTATCATAAATGGTAGTAGTGTGAAAGAGACTATTAAACTTTTGAATCAACTTCCGGGTGTGACAGTAGGTAGCCCTTTATACCTTTTGGCTCTTAGATTATTTGTCAAACTGTATGATAGAGAGGTGTTTATAAACTTAGGGGACAATGACATAAGACTTATTTGTATGAAAGATATGGAACTTATGGAGCCACCAGTCTTACAATCCGCAACTTGCTCAGTTACCCGGTGGACCCTCTCAGTTAGTTGTTCAGCCCCTTAGTGGATTTTCTCCACAGTTTGGTCAACCTTCAAGTGGATTATCTCATCAAGTTGAGCAGCCAGCAATGGGAGTCTCTGCTAGTGGATTTTCTCAGTTTACTACCCAACCGCTTGGTGGATTCTCTCAGTTGTTAGCTCAGTCATCCTCTCGAGTCATTGCTAACGAGTTTTCTACACCACCAAATGTTTTATCTCCATATTCTGGACCAAATTTAGGATAATTATGCTTAGTATATAACATATAATGTATAGTACTTAGTAGTTGTTGTGTTGCTGCCCTGTTTTGGCCCTGCTTTGGTGATACTTGGGTGCGCAGTTTTTGGTGCTATTGTTTGGGTGTTGTTTTGGTGTAGTTTTAGTGTTGTTTTGCTGCTGTTGTTTGGGTGTTGTTTTGGGCCTGTTTTGGTGCTGTTTGTGTGATGTTTTGGTGTTGTTTTGGTGCAGTTTTAGTGCAGTTTTTGGGTGTTATTTCGCTACTGTTCTATAGTGTTGTTGTGGTAGTATGATATTGAGTAACGCTTTAAATGATTTTATTTTACATGAACATTTGCTATTTCATTGAAATGATGATTTTAATGTTAGTTAACTAGTTACAATTTTATTTTACAAGTAATTATGTCTTAATTTCTTAGCCCTGCCTAAGCGCTCTAAGCGCTAGACCCTAGTTTGGCGCCTAGCACCCGCCTAGCGATTTTTAGAATATTAATATTTACAAGTTATTGATGTTTTTATTTATCCTACAGTGTAATAGATGATGATGAATTGGAGTATTGAGTTAAGATGGTGGAAGAATTTGAAAAGCAAAATGATGATAACTCAAGTAATAATGATGGTGAAGATGAAGACGATTATCACCAAGACTTTCTTGATCGTATAATGATTAAGGTATTTAGAAGATAGAGAAATACTCACGGTTGTTGAAGGTATGACAAATTATTACATCAAACATTAGTATAAACAATCCTCTAGAAATTCATCTACAACTGGACAAGATTGGATGAATGAAAAACTTGGTGGTAGTGCTAGAGTGTGTCAAGAAAACTTATGTATGTTGCCGCATGTTTTTGAGAATTTGTGCAATACTTTAAAGACTACCTATGGTTTGAAACCCACTAGTTATTCAACTACGGAGGAAAGAGTTGTCATTTTTTTGTACATCGTGGAGCAAGGGACAACAAATAGACAAGCCAAATATATATTTCAACGTTCATGGTGGATGATTGGCAAACATTTCTATGATGTCCTTAATGCTATAATCAGGATGTCGGTTGATTACATCAAACCAAATGAAGAATTAGGTGCTCAAGTTCATCCACACATAAGGAGAAATTCCAAATATCATATCTTTGAGGTAATAAACATTAATTAATTTATAAATGCAATCATTTCAAAATATTCAAAGTAATTAGATCAATTATTGTACAAAATTGTATAGGCGCAATTGATGGAACTCATTTGCGTGTTGTACCCCCTACAGAAAACACAATTGCATACATAGGTAGAAAAGGATATGTCACACAAAATATTTTGGCGGTGTGCGATTTTGATATGTGCTTCACATATGTTTGGGCTGGCTGGGAAGCGCTCATGATTCTCGCATCTTTGAGCTTGCTAGAGCAAGAAAAGAGCTAAAGTTTTCAAATCCTCCTGATGGTATTTTATTATTCCTACAATATTAGTTAGTTGCATGTTTTCAAGTAAATATTGATGTTTAATGTTAAATTTGTAGGAAAATATTACCTTGTCGATAGTGGATACCCAAATACAAAAGGTTTTCTTCCACCTTATAAAAATGTGAGGTATCACCTACCTGACTTTCGAAGGGGTTCAAGAGCATCTCAACATCCAAGGAATATGAAAGAAAGATTTAACAAAGCACACTCCTCTTTAAGAAGTGTTATTGAAAGGTATTTTGGTGTTTAGAAGGCAAGATTTAAAATTTTGAAGGTTATGCCAACATTTCCTTTCAAGACACAAGTGCTAATTGTGGTTGCAACCATGGCAATACACAATTTCATTCGATGTGAGACACGCCTTGATGATGAAATGTTTCGTCGCTATGAAAAAGATTGTCCGTGCGATGATAATGATGACAGTGATGATGAACAAGATGTAAACTACAATTCAGATGGAGAGCATGAAGTCCCTGAATCGAACAATCGTTGGGAAGAAAATCATATGATAGATGTTTTTCGATAATCCTTGTTGAAATCTATTTGTAATAGTTCTTATTGGACTTAATTTGAGATATTATTAATTTAGATAACTCTTCTTTAATTTTGGTTGGAATTATTGAAAAATTTACTTCATCTTTATTTTA
Organism: Codonopsis lanceolata; assembly: GCA_013146195.2. Classification (NCBI taxonomy): domain Eukaryota; kingdom Viridiplantae; phylum Streptophyta; class Magnoliopsida; order Asterales; family Campanulaceae; genus Codonopsis; species Codonopsis lanceolata. Next base: position 90,638,762 of record CM028384.1, read on the forward strand.
AATCTGATTTTGGAATAAATAAGTATGTTTAGATATTTTTAAAATTATACTTGGTATTTTAATTTTAATTTATATTAGTGTTATGAAATAAATACTTCTATTGATATATATATACGTGTGTGTGTGTGTGTCCATATATATATATATATATTTGAAAGTATATTTATAAAATTAAAAGTAAGACATTATTTAAGAAAGGGTAAAACCATTATTTTGACAAATAGTCAAATTTATAAAAATAACATTTTAAAAATATATCTCAAATGCATTAATAAGAAGAAGAAAAAATTATTTTTTTAAAACGTTTCATTTTCAAAACGCTATACTAAACTTACTTCGATGAGATAGCTGCTCCGGGATCCCGAATCCGTCGGTTGTGTAGAAGACTAAGACCAAGTACAACGGTAGAGCATATGAAGATAAAATGGGGTTTATCCCTGTTAACAGGGAATCATATCCCCATATCACCAAAGATCTGTCAGAGTCAATCTCATTCCACGCGACTCCCTATTTTCCGGAAATTTGCAGAGCACTTGATTTACAAACTTCTCCCATGCCGTTTTGATTGATTCTCCCATGCCGTTTTGATCAATCCGGCTTTAAAAAAAAAAAAGAATGGCCGACAACTTTGGCAGTGATTTATTACACGTGTCATTTTGTGTGCGGTTCCCTTAATTTTTAATTTTCAACCTGTTTTTGGCCATTTTCGACCAATTTTTTATTTTTATTTTTAATTTTTTTAATTAAAAAAATACACATTTTTATCTATAAATAGAGACTTGGTTTGCTTCATTTGGACACCAATACAATTTTCTCCAAAATTTGTTGTTTTATCAAATATATTTCTCTCTTCCATCTCTCTTCCAATTTCATGTTTTTAGTTAAGTTGTTTAATTACCATATTATTTTTATTTACCATCTAAATACTTATTAATTTTTTTAATATTACAGATTATCATAATTTAGATATTAATCTATTTATCAATATTGTTATTTGTTTATTATTGTTAATTATTGTTATTAATTCTTCTTATTATTGTTATTAGTTATTAATATTATTGTTAATACTACCATTAAGTAATATTAGTTGTTATTATTGTATAATCTGAATTGATAATTTTATTTTATTTGCAATTACATCATCTATGGCTTCACGTTCGTTTTCACGTAAAAGCAAAAACTCTCAAAATAAAGGTAATTTACCCACACCTACACCAAATGAACCTTATTCTCAACAAATTCCTCAACCCAATTCACAAAACCAACCATCACCTCATCATAACTTTTCTGATATGCAAAGTTTTCCAAATGTTGGAGGGTTTCAAAATTTTCAAAACTCTAACTTTTCTCAATTTTTAAACACGCCGATGCTTCCTCATACCTCATTTCCTATGCCACAACAAAACTTTCCGTACTGGAATACTCAATTACCTTCGAACTTCTCTCCTTTTTCAACACAACAATCACAATTCAACCAAGGGCATTTCCCCATGGGAGTTCCAGGAAGTTCTTCAGCTGAATATGTTCCAAGTAGTCCTCTACCTTCGAATTTACCTCATTTTTCAACACAACCAGAAGCAGACAATGAAGATGAGGTAAACGTTCATGATGACTTTCTTGATGAAACAACTCCCCAAAGTGAGAAAATAACAAGAACTAGGTGGTCATTACACGAGACCGTAACTTTGTGTAAATCTTGGGAAAATGTTAGTTCTGATAATTACGTTGGCACAAACCAAAGTTCTACTCAATTCTGGGAAAAGGTAACACGTTGTTACAACGAGTTTCGTGAGGAAGGTATTGAGAGAACTTTGTGCCAATGCAAAAACCATTTCTCCAAATTGTCTAGAGCAGTTTCAAAATTTTCTGGAGCTTTCAATCAAGCATTAGCTTGCAAACAAAGTGGATGGAATGATGACGATGTGATAATGCGGGCACATACTATTTATGAAGCTGATGAAAAAAAACGTTTCATATACATGGATGCATGGAAAGTCCTCCGACAAGTTCCCAAGTGGTGGGCACAATATGTTGAAGTGGAGAAAAATTCAACTAGTAGTGGCTCAAAAAGACCTCGTATTGATGAAGCTGTTGATTTACAAAACACGTCCTCAAATGCGACCACACCTTCAACGACATACCCAACTCGACCTCCTGGAAAAAAAGCTTTAAAACAAAAAGGGAAACGTGTTGAAAAAGAAGGTTTTCAAGATGAGATACGTCAATCAAACCGTGTCGATGAAGAGTTCAATGAAAGACTTGCGCGATATTGCAATATCGCAGAAGAGAGACTACAACAATCGAAGAAGAAACAAACTATGCGACAATTGGAATGGTTGACCAAGAAAGAAAACAAAACAGTTGAAGAAGAAGAAGACTGTGCAAGATTGTATCGTGAACTGTTTAAGTAGATTTGTGTTTAATTTGTCTTTAATTGTCATGTATTTTGTGCTTAAATTTCCTATAATGTATCTTTAATTGTTTAAGTAGATTTGTGTTTAATTTGTTATCCATAAGTTGAAAAAAATAAAGACCAATCCCGTAAAGTTGCATGTATAATCAATATGTAGATATTTTTTTTGCCAAAAAATAGATGTCAAGTCTTATCAAGTACAAAGTTGATAAAGACTTGTTATCCATATGATGAAAAAAATAAAGACCAATCCCGTAAAATTTGCCTACATAATCAATAAGTAGTTTTTTTTTTTACCAAAAAATAGATGTCAAGTCTTATCAAGTACAAAGTTGATAAAGACTTGTTATCCATATGATGAAAAAAATAAAGACCAATCCCGTAAAATTTGCCTACATAATCAATAAGTAGTTTTTTTTTTTTGTCAAAATAGATGTCAAGTCTTATCAAGTACAAAGTTGATAAAGACTTGTTATCCATATGATGAAAAAATAAAGACCAATCCGTAAAATTTGCCTACATAATCAATAAGTAGTTTTTTTTTTGTCAAAAATAGATGTCAAGTCTTATCAAGTACAAAGTTGATAAAGACTTGTTATCCATATGATGAAAAAAAATATCTCGTAAAGTTGCATCCACCAATTATGTAGACTTGTCATCCATCAATTTATGTAAGTTTTTTCATCCATAGATTAACAATACATTTGCCAAAAAAGATATCCGTATATATAAATTTACCATAGATCATCAATCAATCATCTCAAACATCTCTAACACTTCATAAAAAAATTAACTATACACCGACAATTATATCTTCGAGTTCTAGTTTCAATTCTCACACTGAAGATGAAGATGAAGATGAAGATAATTTCAATGAAATGTCAAGAGAAATGCAAAAAAGTTTGGAAGAACATATGTTTGACATATCCGGTCGCGGCGTCCACAAGCGTCAAATCATAAGAAAACTAATATCTCAACAACAAGAAATAGAAGTTCGTCAACGTATCTACATATATAGAAATCGTGTTGATGGCCATCAACGCCTATATTCAGACTACTTTGCGGATAATTCAACATACACCGACCAACAGTTTCGCACCAGATTTCGGATGCGAAGACATGTCTTCCTCCGAGTAGTGGAAGCTCTTGGTGCTCATACTCCATATTTTCAACAACGATTTGAAGCCGCTGGGAAACGGTTTATCACCGCTTCAAAAATGCATCTATAAGAATGCTTGCTTATGGAATGTCCGGTGATGCATGTGATGACTATGTCCGTATTGGAAAAACCACACAATTCAATGTGTGAAGAAGTTTCTTTGAATGTGTGGTTAGTGTTTTTGGAGAACAAGATTTAAGAAAGCCAAGAGGAAGACCTTCAACGTTTGCTTCATGTTGGGGAGACACGCGGTTTTCTGGTATGTTAGGTAGCATAGATTGCATGCATTGGGAATGAAAAATTGTCCGCTTGCTTGGCAAGGTCAAGACGCCCAGGGGATGGAAAGGCAACCATTGTTCTTGAAGCGAAGGCGCTTCTTATGATTTGTGGATATGGCATGCATTCTTCTACTCATCTGTGTACATGTAATGATATAAATGTCCTTGATCGATCCCCGCTTTTAACGATATTTATAATGGCGTAGCCCCAGCAGTAGCCTTTACTGTTAATGGTAATCAGTATAACTTGGGTTACTATTTAACCGATGGTATATATCCTCCATGGGCTACATTCATCCAATCTATTCGTCACCCGCAAAGTGAAAAACATAAGCTTTTTGCTCAACATCAAGGAAGGATGTTGAGCGTGCATTTGGGGTACCGCTAGCACGATTTGCAATCATACGAGCCCCATCACTTATGTGGGAGACATCTATGTTGGGAAAATTATGAAAGCTTGTATCATATTACATAATATGATTGTCGAAGATGAACGAGATACTTACAGCCGTGTGCCAAATGTTTCCGACTATGATCAGACTGACATTACTGATGGTAGCTTGGCATGACAATATTTTAACGAGCGTATTCCAGAGCACGAAAGGTATCTTAGAAGAAGGTGTCTCGTTCGAGATAAAGAATCACATCGACGCCTGCCTCATGATTTGATTGAAAATATATGGAGACTTTTTGGCAAATAGTATGTTGGTGTTTCAATAATCCTTGATTTTATTATTATTGTATTTTTGGGTATATGGATATTGTGGTTTGTTTGTCGTTGTATTTCCATAATTTTATTTTATTATAGTTGTTGTATTATTGTTTGTAGGAATTTCCATTTCAATCGTTATATTTCAAATTATTGTATTTATTTTTATATCATAAATAAACAATATTCGAATTATAGGTAAGTAGTTAACAATATTAATTTAACTCGTCAAATTATTTTTTTAATATATCGAATTATAATAAATAATATTCGAATTATAATAAATATTATTTGAATTATTCGAATATATTATAATTAATATTCGAATATTACAATATTATATTATAATTAATATTGAATTATAATAAATAATATTGGAATTATAATAATTAACTAATATTTAATAATGAATATTAATATAATTTCCAATTTAATAATTTATGCAATATCAAATTAATTTGTTAATATATATTGAAAGAAGATATAAAATTAATTGAGATAAAGATTGTAGGGTATGTTAAGTTGTTGGAGATAATGGTGGGGTATGTGAAATTATTGGGGTTTGTGCCAAGCTGTTGTATGAGTTTTTTGTTTGAGTAGTTTATGAATATCAAATAAATTTTTATATTTATTTTTAATAAGTTGGGTAATATATGGGGATCTAATTAAAGACATTGTTGAACATGCTCTAATAAAGACTAAAGACTTTTCTGTTTGAAGCAGTTGTTAAGAGTCAAGACGACCTTTCTTGGGTCTTGGGCTCTTGGCAACCGCAGATTGGATTTGACTTTATCAACTCTTGCATTTATAATTATCCATTTAAAAAAAAAAGTCACGGTCAAAAAACGATTAGATTAACCCTCAGTGTCCACCAAATCCCAACCCCAACACACCGTACCATCACTATCCCATTATAATACTCTATTCGTTTTAGGTAAAAAAAAATTATTATTTCTTTTTAAAATATTTTATTTAAAAAGTTCATTTTTTTATAAAAAAAATATAAATATATCATTTTATTACTAATGAGTTACAAAATGTATCATTTCTTTTTTAAAAATGACTTTCAAATGGGAATCTTTACTTAAAATAGAGTAGGGGTGGAATCGGGACGGGACCCGTCCCGATTAGCCTTATTCTGATCTTGTCCTAATAAAATTCGGGATTTTAATTTTCTTCTCGATAAGTGTCGGCATCCCGACAGTTCGGAGGATAAAAATCTCGTAATCCCGACTATAATATTTATGAACAATATCTCTAATACTAAAATATTTTTAAAATGTTTCTATCATGATTAAAATTTCAGATGGTATATTTACAAGTATACTTGAATATTTACTTAATGGTGGGTATTGATGAATCTGTCATTATGAACAAAATGCACCCCTCACTCGCTGAAGAAGAGTTGCACTAAGTGTAGAAGCTTGATAAACAAAAAAAAAAAAACCAAAAAATTGTGAAAATAAATTTAACAAATACCATTAAGTAATTTTAGCAAATACAAAATAGACATTGTTTGAAAGACAGTCTCTTAGCTTGACAACAGTACACACTCAAAATATTAAAAAAAAAATTAGTCGGAACAGGTCGAAAATCCTAATGGGATTGATATATTTCCAGAATCCCATCCCGAAATAAGTCGGGTCGGGACAGGAAAACGGTACTTTTTGACGACCCTAAAATAGAGGGAGTATTACTTATTATAAAGCTGACCATTTCAAGATATTCAAGCAACATTTAAAATAAGAATCAAAAGAAAAATATTAAACCAGTGTAATGAAAATGAAACCCTAACACCCTCCGTAAATCCGCAACTAAACCTCAAAATTGGAATTCCAGAAATCCTAAAAATATCTCCCGATGGCCTATTGTATTTTTTTTCTATCTCCCAGATATTCATCACTCCATGAATGGAATTACCATGAATCAGGTATGGCCAGCCTTGATTTTGGTAGGGTACTGTTGGGGGGTTTTATTCGGTGGCCGCGACATGTTCCTCACCTTGACCATTGATACCGTTGGTCTTCTTTCCTCTGTTCCATTAGTACATCAAACTTGCCCATTCCATAACTTGAATTTTTTGAAGGTATTAAAAAGTGATTACAGTTGGTTGTTCTTTTCTCAAGTGAGAGAGAGGGGGGGATAGACAAAACCATTTCTTTTTTGTAATAAAAATGATGAAATACTTATGGACTGATTCTGTATATTGCTAGTCCTGAATTCTGGAAGCCTTGAAACGCGCAAAAGAAATATAGAAAGAGTAGAAGTCATAAATATGGAATTTTCCAAACATTTATCCAATAAACCTCAAAGATGAGCATTTAAGCCTTGGCTTAAGTTCACATCATCCTACCTAGTTGTTGGGCTTTTCATTATTTTAAGGAGGGACAGGGACAGGGACAGGGACCCGGCCAAACCCTGCTTCCGACTGAAATTTATATCCGGATTCTATATTAATAAAAATAAATAAACGGAATGGGTCCGGCCTCCGGGAACATTAAATTGAGAGTTGAGAGTAGAGGGTCTGATATGGTTGGCCAATTTTCACTTTACCCGCAGAAAATTCAACCCAAATTTTGACAAAACGCGCATTCAGCCAACAAATGGGACACACACACGCAACTCTCTGTGTATATATAAAACTTTAAAGTCTCCCATTTGATCAGTTCCTTCTCCGTATATTACCCATTCCATTCTCAACTCAAACTAATGCCATTCAAACCCCCAACGACATGCACCTGAACAACCTGTGTTTCGTTTTGCCATCTGAAGTTCACGACGTTGAACCTGTTGATCGTCAACAAGTCAATCAACCAATCAAAAACCTTCAACCCATCGCCCCCACCGCCGCTCATGCGGCTCTGTTCATATCCTTGATTCCCTACATCGGTTCTTCGAGTCCAGGTGGACGCGATCTTCTGACCATGATGACCTCAACAGACAACCATCCAGTATTTTCCACGATACTGTTGGTGTTCACCTAACCGAAAAGGTTGGTGGCCGCGTTGCCAGGATATTCAGCTATGCCGAGCTTTATATAGGCAGTAAAGGGTTTAGCGATGATGAGATTCTGGGAAGTGGAGGGTATGGGAGAGTTTATCGAGCCGTTTTGCCGAGCGACGAAACTGAGGTTGCAGTCAAATGCTTGGTGGCAAGAGGGGAGCAGTTCAAGAAGAGTTTTATGGCAGAGTTGGTGGCCGTGGCTCATCTCCGCCACCGGAATCTCGTCAGGTTACGTGGTTGGTGCGTTCACGAAGATCAGCTCCTTCTTGTCTATGACTACATGCCAAATCTTAGCCTTGATCGACTACTTTTCAGACAGCGAGGGAATAAGGGGTTAGAGCCTCTTAATTGGGAAAGGAGAGTAAAGATAGCCAATGGTTTGGCTGCTGCACTTTTTTACCTTCACGAACAGTTGGAGACTCAGATTATACACCGAGATGTAAAAACAAGTAACGTGATGCTTGACGCTCATTATAACGCGAGACTCGGGGACTTTGGCCTGGCTAGGTGGGTGGAACATGAATTTGAGTACCAATCGACAAGAACGCAGATAAAGAATCATCAGTTCCGGTTGGCAGACACGACTAGAGCTGCGGGAACAATTGGGTACTTATCACCCGAGAGTTTCCACAGCGTTGCAACAGCAAAAGCTGACGTTTTCAGTTTCGGGATCGTCCTGCTGGAGATTGTTTCAGGAAGACGAGCAGTGGATCTCACATTCCCGGATGATCAGATCATCTTGCTGGACTGGATTAGAAGGCTCTCTGACGAGGGGATGCTTCTCGAGGCCGGGGATGGCCGGTTAAAGGACGGGTCTTACAAGCTATCTAGCATGGAGCAGCTGCTTCAGGTTGGTCTACTCTGCACGCTTCACGACCCAAAATCCCGGCCAAACATGAAATGGGTCGTGGAAGCACTTTCTGGCAGTTTGCCAGGGAAATTTCCCAACCTTCCAATATTCAAGTCCCAACCTGTGTACAAATCTTTATCCTCCCAACCGTACAATAGTAACACAAGCAACATCACCACTACCACTGCCACCAGCGCCACCAACACTATCTCCACCACAACTGCTTCTTTCGCATCCAATTCATCAATCTTTTTCACAGCCAATGGAGAAAGTAAATATGCAACTGCCAACTCTGGAAGTGGCAGTGATGTCAGCACGCCCCAAGATTTCAGCTCCTCCAAAAACAGCCAAATCTGCTGTCAAACAGATCCCTTTTCCATGGTCGATACAGCACGAGAAATGACATACAGTGCGATTGTTTCTGCGACGGATAATTTCTCAGATTCTAATAGGGTTGCGGAGTTGGATTTTTCAAGTGCCTACCGTGGCTTTCTTGATAATCGCTACATCCTTGTGAAGAGGCTGAACATGAAGACGTGCCCTGCGTTACGAGAGCGGTTCGCGACCGAACTCTTGAACTTGGGAAGACTTCGCCAGCGGAACCTTATGCAGCTTCGAGGTTGGTGCACAGAGCAAGGAGAGATGCTTGTCATCTATGAATATGCAGCTAATCATCGTCTCCTAACTCACCACCTCTTCCAATACAACAAAAACAGGCATTCAGTTTTACAATGGAAGCACCGATACAACATAGTCAAATCACTTGCTTATGCAATTCGGTATCTCCATGAGGAATGGGACGACCAGGTGATTCACCGAAGTATTACCTCTTCCGCCGTATGTATTGATCCTGAAATGAATCCAAGGCTCAATTCGCTTGCCCTTGCAGAGTTCTTGAATAGGAATGAGCATGGACAACATGTAGACGTCGACAAAACTGAGTCAGTCCGTGGTATATTTGGTTACATATCACCGGAATACATGGAGTCAGGTATAGCCACAACAATGGCTGATGTATATAGCTTTGGTGTGGTGATGCTTGAGATGGTTACTGGAGAGATGGCAGTTGATTTTCGACGACGCAAGGTACTGTTGGTACAAAGAGTCCATGAATTTGAACAATCTAAAAGCAAATACGAGAAATTGGCAGATTGGAAGCTGGGTGGAGCATACAATCACAAAGAATTGGTCAGGATGGTGAAATTAGGAATGGCATGTACACGCTCCGACCCAGATGTAAGACCAAGCATGAGGAAGGTTGCCAGCATACTTGATGGTTATGACAAATGCTTCATGGAAGAAGAGCAAAGGAAGGAGGGAAGGGAAGACTGGAAGCATAAAAATGCAAGTTTGTTGTCAATGATTAGGAGAAGCCAAGCTTTAGGAATATATTGAAATCTCAGCAGGATCTATCAGTTGCATAGATATAGAAAATGTACAGAAGGTTTTTACAGAAGCAGAAAATGAAATTCTCTTTTTATTCCTTCTGCTGTATTATTTGTTCTTTCCTTCTTTATGTTGGTACTTTTACCTTGTTTTAGCTTGTAAATATCAAGCATAATATCAGATATGGTGATTAGAAAGCAATGGGTCTCACAACAAGACTTTCCTCCAAAACGACATCTAGAATATCCGCTCAACAAGGAATGAAGTTTTTTTTTGCAAACAATCAAGTGTATTTCAGATAAATGTCCAGATTTATCCCGCCTGAACTATAAAACATGTAAACACCTCATAGGCTCATAACACCAATTCTTCAGTTAATTCTTACTATCCCATATATATACACAATGTATCAATCTAACCTTAGTTTAGATTGTTCCCCTGCACTGTGTTCTTGGCCATCTTTTACTCAGCTTGACTTATTGTCACAGGGATTTCATCATTGGCATCAATTCCAACCCAACTGATCAACGAGTAGAGGAATTCTCTGAAGCTGACCTTCCCATTCCTATCCCAGTCCATTTCTTCTGCATTTATTTAAGGAAGGAGGATCAACGTGAGGTTAAAAGTACTTGCGAATGTAATAGAAAAATTATCAGTATAAGGCAGTACTAAATCGAGTCCTAGTGATGTGTATTGGAGATTTTTCCAGAGAATCCTCGTTCATTGCCTTGACCATATCTTTCTTGTTCAGCTTCCCATCCCCATTTTTGTCCAGAAACAAGAACGCTTCGATAATGGTATCAAAGGTTGATTTAAGCTGTGGAGATCCCATCGTTGAAGTCTGAAACAGATTTGAGGGATGCAGAATTGACTTTCTAATATATAAAGAAATTAAAATTATTAATAATAATTAATAGACAACGATGATAAAAGTGGTACTGTGTGAAGAGAGGTGGAAGGATCTGCTAGGAGATAAATGAGACACAAAAGAACAATAAACTCGTTGAATTGTATTCCTTCACTTCCATCCATATCACATGAGCCAAACAGATCATCAATTTCCTGCTCCGAACAATGAAAATGAAATTTCTGTAAGCATTTTTTTAGTTCCTCACGGTCAATAGTTCCATTAGAATCTTCATCTGCACAGGAGAGAGGAGAGAGATAGAAAAACAAGTCGTCATTTGAAGGAATTCTAAAGCAATGGAATGGAATAGAAAGAAACTCACCATACTGTTCAAATACACCTTTTATCTCCTTCAAACCCTCTTTGATTTGAGGGAACCTCAAAATTATGCCATTAAGGGATCTGAAATTTTGGTGTCCTGATGCACCTTTTTTTACTTCCCTCATCTTTCTTTCAAGTTTACTGTCCAACCTCTCGTACTTGTTTGGTGAATTGCAACAACAGAGCATGCCTCCTACTTTGTTTGATAATGACTTCAGAGAATGGTATGAATTGGATGTACCTAAAACAAATAAAAAGTGAAAAACACCAGATAAACAGAATCATAAATATCATAATAATACCAAATGTCTAGAATCTATGAGCTTTGACCATTACATAGAACACCTACATATTATCTTCTAGTCATTAGTCAATGGGTGAACGAGTTTGGGTAACATAATTAAAAAGAGAGAAAATGTGGGTCACAAAAATGGACTTGGTAATGATGCTGCGGCATGTAACAACAATGCAAGGGATAAGCTTTTTTTGATGGTAGGCTAGGAAAAGTGATGAAGTAAGGTCTTTTTGAGGCCTCGTGCAATTTTGAAGTGTTGAGTATGAGTGGTGCTAGTCATGACTGTGTCATGTTGTTTTGCATACGGTACTCGCAAAAAGACGGTATTATGCAAGTAGTGACTATGTACCGCTATAACATTATGTAAGAATCTGTTAATACTATGTTAAGAAGTTAGAGGTGATGCATGCCAGCAGTATAAATGTAACAATGATTTGATAGTTAGAAGATAACATTTGGTTTATCAAGAGTAACAAGATTTGTTTAACCCACTATGATATTCTTATTTCAGCTGATTCTCTAAAGCTAAAACGAGAAAGAAATACATAGCAGTTCAGAAAGGCAGCAGAAGCAAATGGAAGCAGCAAGCTGTACTTAGATTTGCCAAATAAATATCTTTTCTTGAACTTCAACTATGACTACCCCTGCCCCAACCAATTTATTGTGCACCTCAGCCACCTACACACGCTTTTATTACAGTATTATACATAGTTTTTTTTTAGTTTTTTTAAAGGTAAGTGTGACTACTTGTTGGTATGGGGATTGGAACCGAGGACCTCAAGGTCTTCGCCCGAGTGCCCTTGCCATCTCTCCTATCCGTCCCAAAAAAATAATCTCATTCAGAACATCAAAACGTTTTAATATCATACTTTTACGTCTTACATTTTCTTAAAATTGCATCAATGTCAGACTTTTTGTATGACACGAAAATAATCATGATTTTGAAAAGAAAAAAAAAATTGGAAAGAGAAGAAGATTAGTAGCTTAGATTTTAGAAATGTAACAATTTTTCTGGGGGGACAAACTGAAAAGCTAAGAGAGGCTTTTTTTTTGGGGGGATGGGGGAAGTAGTAGCTTAACCAAATATAGATCACATCAAAGAGCACCATTTATGTGAATACATTTATGATAGCACCAGAATGAACGTATTATCAATCCTATGAATAACCACTAGAACTACGGAAATCTGCAATTTTACTTTTTGTTGCAAAAATGATACAATTAATTGCAGGTTTTACTTCTCCTAAAAGAAAAGAACATTAATACTGAACTAAAGTTTAAACTCAAGAAATAACAAATTTCAAGAGTGATGCAGACAGATAAAGCACCTGGGAAGTGGGAAGTCTAAAAAAGATTACAAAAGGGGATAGCCAGTTTCTCTAGCTAATGCATCAGTACAAATATTTCTACCAATAAATAAAACATTTGGGATTATTGGATGGGAGAGAGATGTGTTTGAAGAGAGGCTATAAGACTTGGTGGATCGATGAAACCACTTTGATATCAGGAGATGGGCCTTAAATATTCTGATCGTATTGTATCAAAGTTTGAACGCTGTTTCCTTAGTTATCCAACATACCTGGTGTGTGGTGAATAAGATATGTCTTACTAAATCAATCTTTAGTGTCATAAAGTTTCTAAAATATCAACTCCAACTGTCTTAACAAATAAGACCCATCTATATATGATATGTCTAGCTAACATGTGCCGTAAATGGACATTTTAACAAACTAAATAGAGTAATTTTCATTACAAAAGAACCTATAAATGGGTGCTTAACATGTGCCCTAGCTTTGCCATTTATGATTACAGGGCGTCAAATACTAGAGGCACATAGTACCATAGTGGTAATCAGAACCGACTGAGGATGAAAGTAACATGCCCTTGAACAAGACCCATCATTGTTGTGGAGTCAAATGTTAGCATACTAGAGTGCACCAAGTAGATAAATATTAGTGATGGCTACTGCAAGATTTCACGTTGATAGTTTATAGGCAAAGATTTCAGTTCTTCAGAGATACAAGGGGAGAGATTAATCCAGTGGATGGGCTCAAGCCGAGACAACAACTAGAGTAGACAAATCCATAAGTCATAACTTATTACTGAATGCCACTTATAACTACTGTATCAAAGAAAGTAGGAGGGCTAACACAAATAAGGAAATACTCAATCGAAGACATGCATAACCCAATTCTGGGATAATAAGCAAAAACAGTAAATCACATTGATAAATAACCAAGAAAAAAAAACAATAAGCAAAACAAATTTATCGTAAAACACAAAAAAAAAAAACTTAACCCACCAGAGAAGGGAAAAATCAAAGGTTGAGGGGAAATAGAGGGGCTTACCCATTGAAGCTTTTTCTTGTGCTTTCACTATGAGAGAGGAGCGAGATATGGCCTGCCTCTTCCCTTGCAGATTATATTAGAGAGAGAGAGAGAGAGAGATGAGAAGGGGAAAGGTATAGTGTTTTGGGAAAGAAAAGTGGAATCGTATTCTTTTGAATAGATCGGCAGTAGAGCTGACATGATACGCTAGCGCCCACCCCCACGCCACCCCTCCCCCCCTCCCCCGGGCGCGCGTTTAGGCGCGAAATATAACGGCAATGGATTTATTTTTTTGTAAATTTGTTTACTTTACTTTTTTCACGAAATATTATTAGGATATATTAAATGTAAAAATAATTTAAAACTGTATTAATCTATATTTCCTCATCCCAAAATTATTGTATTGCTTTTTTTTCGTCCGTCTAAAAATAATTATTTTGTTTGAAACTTTCATTTTTAAAATAATTTTTTTACCGCTTTACCCTTACTTTTTCAACCTACTTTAATTATAAGTCACATATATATGGACTTTAAAGTAAATTACGCATCAAATTAATATTAATAATTTATCAAATGAGATTTCTTAAACCGTGGACCAAATCAACCTAGACGATAATTTTAGGACGAATTGAGTATTATATTTTGTTTAGTTAGTGTTTCATAACTTTCATTCTAACATATTCCGAATAAATGTTAAAGTATTATCTAATCGAATTTACTTTTGATCGAAGATCGTTCAGTTTACTTGCACCTAAAAACCTAGCAGTGCTACATATATTAAAGAAGTACTACGCTCGTTCCAAAATGAGCGTTCTTATATAACTTTTAGCAAAATTTTAAGGAAATAAAAGTTTTGATCAACATTATAATATCACAGTTATAGATTGGGGCATGTAAATTATGTGATAGCAGCAAAATGATTAAGTACTTTATTGGGCAAAATTTGGTTTCAGTCCTTTTCAAAAGTTTTTTAATCGCTTTGGTCCATAATATTTTTTTTTAACCGGAAAATGATATTTTTGCCTTTTGAAGTGAAAAGAGTACAATATCCTTAATGAATATCGTGAACCCAATTTTTGCACTGAGAATTCAATTTGTGCATCAAGAATCTAATTTCTGCATCTGGATTTTATGCAACGCAAATCCAATTTGTACATCGTGATTAAAATTGATGCATCACGATGCAGCTGGATAAGTGATTCTTAGCGCACCTCCAACTCATTAATGGCATAGTCGTCTTTTTTGCCTCCAAAAATGTATTTTTCAGATTTAAAAAAACATAGGAGACTTAATCAGTTAAAAATAAGAGGATCAGCCCTGCAATTTCTCCTACATTATTTTGAAGAAGAGAGTGTTATTTTGAGATTTGTCCATATCAAAAACATTATTGGAAGAAAGAGAAGCCTTGAAATTGACGAGGTAAATTATGAAACCTGAATCATCAAAACCTAAAAAGTTGTTCATGTTGCGGTAACTTGTCATTAGTTTTACTGTTTTAGTGCACCAGTTGAACACTCGATATTTTCTGAATTGGGATAAGTTGTACGAAGTCGTGTGAAGGCCCATGCCATTGATTGGGAAAAGTTGTGTGAAAGCCCCAACTATGATCTTAACAAACTTGGTATCAAGGAAGAAACTGCAGAATGATTACAAGATATTCCTAATTTGGTATTTAAATTTACAAACCACTTCAGTCACAGTTGGCAACATGGGTTGACAATGTAAATAAACCAACAAAGGCAAACTAAGAAAATATGGTAAAAAGAGAAGAAAATGAACAGTACATTTCTGCCACACAAATGTGTTTCAACTCATCCAGTATTAGACATCATCCACTCGGCTAGCCGGATATTGCTGTCTAAAGGCAACGAGTCTCCATTACTGATGATATGCCTCTGTCTCTTCTTCAATGTGGCGCTGGTGGCTTGTGAACCAACAGGACTCCCATTTGATGTCAAGCAGCTGTCGATTGAGCAGTCACCAATTCGAGCAGGCAAGTTCGTCAGAGCATTTCTGTTATCGTTACATGCAGCAGCAACTTCTGATAGTGAAGGAATTGATATCATCTCACCAGAAGGGCAATCATTGGCAACCTTGATTGCCAGTTCTGACAACTCTTCCCTAGCAGCTTCGAGCCCAGCTGTGGCTGCGGCCTGGTCATTAAGCGCTTTACACGCTTTTTCCAGAATCGATTGAAGGTACTTGCCTTGTGCTTCAATCCGAAGTTGGAGACGACGCTGAACCTGGATTGAACAGCAACATTAAATCAAGGACACAATTGGAATACATAATGAAATGTTAATGGACTTCAAATAGGATGGTTAAACTTGGAACATTATGAGAATTGCAAGCTCAGACTTTCAGATGCGACTCTTTGAGTTGAGCATCTCAATAAATAAATAGATAAAGTAGGACCATTTGCATGGAATAGTTAAAGTCACAGACGAGGACCGATGGAGATTGGCTTGAGAGGAAAGAGCTAATTTGGTCGCTAAAGAAAAAGAGGTCCCTGCTTCTAGCACCCGACAATACCTCAAGGATTAGTCTAGGACCTTCAGATCGAGGATACCTTGGGAAACCAAAAAAGAAAGTCACGAAGGAGGAAGGAAAGAGGAAATGAAAGAGGGTGGCCACTAGACGACCCTTTTTTAGGCTAGATTGACCATTAGGTAGTAATGGGAGAATTCTTATAGCAATGGATGTCTACTGCAGAAGTGAAATGCATTTTTGGGAACTTGAGGAAACTATTTTGATGATTTCTTGAGGGAAGAGATTTAATACCCAAATTTGGCAATCATACCTCTGTAACATATCAAGAGCTGAACTTGGAATATCAAGGAAGTTGTAAGCTTTATTTTGAAACATGGACTCTCTAGACGGCACATCCTCAAAATGAAAGAGGACTTCGCTAAATGGGATCGGGCGAGTATAAAGAGTAGCTAGAGAAGTTGGCTCAAGGAATGTGGGATGCACATACTTTGAAGAGTCTTCACGCTAGTAGCACCAACTCGCATTACCTGTAACATTTGATATCCCTCACAAGCTCTGAGATATTTTCTCTAATTTGTGTTCTTGCAATCAAACATAATTCTAACTTTGATCTTTTGGGAGGAAACTTCAGAATTCATTTATTCAGCATCCCTTGAATCAAAAGCAACTATGAAGTCTTTGTATAAGAATTCCAAAAGGTGCACTTTATTTTCTTTTTTCTTTTTTTTAAAGGCTAACCCAAGTTTACTAAGCATTTTAAAGTTTTGAAAAAAGTAAACACGCACGAGGATGTTCAATGTCTCTACTGCTTACTGATGTAAAAAATAATTAAAAATAATAACGGAAGGATGGCCCAAAATACTAAGCTCCTTCCATTGTTGAGATTCTATGGTATACAGCATTAATCACAAGAGTGGCGTATCGACCTACCACAGTGCCACCGCTTGCCCTTGCTTAAAGTAATATCAAAGGGGGGTGGGGGAGTAGATAACCAAACAAGCAGAATCAGCAGGAAGAAAGCAGAAAGAATGGAGAAGGAAAAACTTCTTTAAAGGAAATATATGAATGCTCAAAGTGCCTAAAACTGAAAGCCAACTAGTTGCCTTTAGGAGACATGGGACACATCTTTAAGAGCTAACCTCTAGCTGATCATGCAATCTTCGCTGAACTTCCATCTGTACTCGGAGGGCCTCTGTAACCTGGAAGCCACTGTGCAGAAGATATAAAGCAGATTAAGAGAAAGTTAGGTAAATCACATAAGCTTTGATGCTAGAGAATTCAGAAATATAACCTACTCGTTCAAATCTTGTGCTATGATTCTTGATGATGAAGATGTAGATGAACCTGTGTCTTGACTCTCACCAATGCAAGATGCTGCAATTCCAACTATCCTTTAGTAGTGAATCATGAAAGGTTTTGAACATTATTTATCAATACGAGAACTTCAACATCTAGCTGTCACAGGAAGTTCCGCCATATTTCACCATAGATCTAGAAGATTGTGTGGTTTTTTTGTTCACCATAGAAGTGCACATTATTGGAATGTGTGAAGGACTGGCACATTGACTAGGTGGAGAAAGGGTTTATCTATTTGCAGGTGATTGTCAAATATATTGCCCAAGCAAAATGGAAAAAATCCAGACAGAATGACACTTCAGAAGATTGAATGACAAAAACAAAGTTAATATTACACTATGGAGGCCCTAGGATGAAAATTTAATAAAACATTTAGGACATGTCTCTAGCAAATAGCAGTATACAAATTACAGGTGTTATGACCTCGGGGTTCCCCAATTTGAACCAAAAAAGCAGTTTGGCATCTTGTGTGTGCTAATATTATCGGATCTAAAGACTAAATTTTATAAGCCTAAAGCAAGCAAAGTAAAACGCCCTCAAGTGTTGGGAAGGTTTCAAAATGATACGAATGACAAATAGATTAAGGTTTATACCATCTTTAGAGTTCTCGGTTAATTCTTTGCAAGATTGCTTCCCCAATCGATATTTCTGCAAGAACAAGATATTAAATACAAAGCGACTGCATGTAAAATGACTAATAGCATTATCATTTGTCCATAGAGATTAAAGCACAGTGAGAATCAGCATTCGAAATTGTCAACACCCTCTTTCATGGAAAGATGGGAGAAAATCATCTATGTTTCTGTTTTCTGTGTGTGTGTGTGCGCCGGTTTGAAGTGGGGAGGGTCAAAGTAACATCCTGGTAAACCTAGAGAACAGAACTGCACCATGCTCAAGGGAAATCATGGAAACAACAAACCTGAAGATGGGACTTCAAATGATAAAGCGTTAGGCCTTTGACCCCCATTGTTCTCATTATTGTTTTTGGTGTTGCTTCTGCAATAAATGTATCATGATAGGTGAACATTAGCACATTATACAAGTATAATAAGAATTAGATAAGAAAAAATATATATTGCCCCAGACTACATGTAATTGGTGGATAACTCAAGCATGTAAGTAGGTGGTCAATCTTAACCTAGTTTTTGCAGAATGGCATAAATAAATATGGACGATCCACAATTATAAGTCCGGCTGAGCTCAACTGCTACAGATGTAGGTCAAAAAGTACTAGTGAGTTCAGTTTAGTATACATACAGTATGGTCCAGAATCAGAGAAATAGCATCTTAATACACTTTAACAGGCTCTAGCATATGAGTTGTTAGACTCTATGCTGAATAAGTGTTCCGTGAAATCCCACAAATGCAATTATCATCTTCATAATCAGTTCCTAGACATAGGGTTGAGTCCCGTGAGGTGGTGAGTATGTAACTGGAAGGAGTATGAACGGCGGATAATATTCTCCATTTCATGCATCAGCCTACCCAACAATCTACATATACTAGTGATGTAGGCCTGTAGTGCGCTGAAAATTCATTACAGCTACTATTTTGAGTCGAGAGAGAATTAAATAGACACATCCCATTGTGCTGATCAGGGGCATTTGTATTGTGGTGACTGGCCCCTAAGGGGGTGGCCCAGTGGTAGACATGGGGCTTCACAATGTGTGAGGTCTCAGGTTCGATCCCTTCCCATGCCCCCCTTAGGAGAAAAAAAAAAAATTTGTGGTGACTGAGAGGGTCAAACACCAAGAAGTGAGTTATTTATACCTAGTGTTCTTCTCACAGCTAGATCCAATCTGCCTGTCTAAAGTCCCATAAAGAGCTTAATAAGGAGTTCGGTCAATGCATACTTTCTCTTTTTCTTCGAAGTATTCCAAATTTAAATTCTCGCCTTAAAGATGGAAGCACCAGGTAACAAGATCCAATTTTACCTCACTTGCATCTTTATAGCCAATAATAGTCACATCATACTTAAGGTGACAAGATAAAATACAATATTCACCCATCTGTGAACAAACAGAAAGAGTCTCTGTGCATAACACGTTCATACAATTCGAAACAGAACCTAGTGTTGTCTGAATAACATAATCTCACCTAAGATTAAGCTTCACCTGGTTTGTTTGACTTTTTTAGGAAAAAAAAAGTCTCCTTTGACTTCACATAAAGAAGTTGTATATTGTTGTTGAGATTCCCCACAAGCCAGATTAAGGGTAGTTAGAACTTAGAACTCTTCATAATTATTCTTAGTCTTTAAATTTATTTATATTAAAAAAAATCGGGTGGGGGGGGAAGGCCTAGGACCTATTGCTTGTTATCAACAACAAACATAATCTCTTCGTCATATCATACATCTCTAATTTCTTTCCTAAATTTCCAAGAAAAATAGTAACCAAATGAGAATTGATAGATCAAAATCTTCTGCTCATACAAACACTAAAGTGTGGAAGGTTCTCTAATCTGTCTATATTCAGGTGTAAGTGGTTCGGTTTGGTTTGGTTTATGCCAAAAACACAAACCAAACTGTCCCCTATTGGTTCCAAAAATCTCAAACCAACCGAATCGAGTAAGACTTGGAACCGAACCACTCGGTTTGGTTTGGTTCGGTTTTGTGGTTTATATAAATTATTTTTAATGAAATTAACCAACATTAAAAATAACAATAAAAATAAGATTTTAATTTGGAATTAACATCAAAATTAGGAAATAGCCTACTAACAACAAACTATCATAAAGAAAACAATACAAATTCTAAAATAAACACAAACAATGGAAGAAATAATAGTTCTCCAACAATCAAGATTTTGTTTGGTTTAGTATATATATATATATATGAGTGACCCTAAACGTAACACCATTTACTACATAAAATGGCCTAAATACCTCTATAAACATTTAATAGATACTCACTTGTGGTACACATTTGCGGATGTTTTGTCCGAAATCGAAAAAAATACAAATCAACAATTTTTTGTTTGTAATTGAAAAGAAAAAATAAACCGAATCAAAACCAATCCAATTAACATTTGATATCATACCTTAACAATGGAAATTGAATCAACAATGGTACGTAATCAAAATTACGTGAAGGGGAGAGAGAGGGAAGGTGGTAGTATAGTTTAAATGTGGAGAGGGGTAGGTAGCGAAGTAATTTTATCTTTTAAGTGGTGTTACGTTTAGGAATTTTGATGTTACGTTAAGGTATTCTGTATAAATATATATATAATATGAATAAATCAAAGGTCTAGATTATGTATATAAGATGATCCAAATCCAAATGTTCAAAATAGTTAATAAATGAAATATAATAAATATTATATAATAATATAATAAATAAATAAAAATATATAGGTTGGTTTGGTTTGGTCCAATACAAAAACCGTGAACCGAACCGAACTGGGTGGTTTTCCAATTTTTAAAACCGAAACCGAGCCGTCTTCGACCAAAACCGAACCAAACATCGGTTCGATTCCGTTGTTCGGTGGTTCCGATTTACACCCCTATGACCAAACTGTGTAGACCACAGAAATTTAATTAAACAGAGTGGCTCCATGAAATACAGTCTTAAGGAACTTATTTTTGTGGTCAATTACTGTCAATTGTAATGATATTTTTTTTTGAAGACCAACCAAACAAATATATTAAACAAGTACACAATCGAGAAAGGAGACCATCCACATTTTTTTTGTAATGATAATTTTTTCAAAATTACAAAAAACTTGACTATAGTAATTGCATTAAAGGATGAGTAATATATACAGTATTTTCTATTTTAGGATAACTTTATACTCCCTCCATTCTAGGCAAAAAGTCCATTATTCCATTTTGAGATTTTCCATTTAAAGAAGTCCATTTTCAAAAATTAAAGCATAAAAGTGTCATTTTATTACTAATGACTACTAAAAATATCATTTTCTTAAAAAATTTGACTTTTAAACTGGAATTTTTTTCCCGGAATGGAGGGAGTAATTGTTTTTTTGATAAGTAAGTAATTTTCTTTTATGTAACGAGAATGATGTGTTTTATGATTTTTAAAAAATATATAACAAAAATATTGGAAAATTTTCATTTAAAAATACTCGGTTTCAATATAAATATATAAGAAATAAAAAGGGGACTGTGGAGTAATATTTTAGAAATATTGAAAATGCAAAATATTGAGATATTTTATAAATCTAAACATACTCCTATAAGACAAAAATAATAATTTCAAAAAGTTAGAACAGCTGTACCTCATGCTGTCGACATAGTACATCACTTTACTAAAAGTAAAACAAACAAAAAACATGATAACCAATAGCAATAACCATTAACCAACAAATTCAAAGAGTAGAAAATAATACTCCTAACAAAAATAAATAATAGGGGAGGGGGAACTGGGAAGAGCCGAGGAGGAGATAACTTACTATCGGGGCCACCGAGTTGAGTAACAGCATCAACAAATCTCTCATGGAGCTCCGATGTCCAACGGAGTCGGGGCTTTGGATCCGTAGTCAAAACCAAGCAGGGGTCACCCCCAACAAAGTTGGATGGATCCAGATGGCCGGGGGAGAACTCGCCGATACTCCCATCCAGCGGCAGCGAGTGAATCCCCGAGTACATTTCCCCCACACGGGAACGGCTCAATTAGCCGTCACCGGAATGAATTTAACGGGTCTTCCGGTGAATGGCTTAATTGATTGAATTTTAAACTGGTTAGAGTGATGGTTTGGCTGTTGTTTGTACGGGATGAAGTTTTAGAAGAGAAAGGTATAAGGCATGCAGGAAAAGTACTATCACAAGGGGGGGAGAGGGAGAGAGGACAGCGATGTGTTGTTGTTTACTGTCTGGTCTTAGTCTAGTATAGTCCGTGTGTCCTTTCTCATCTTTTTTTTTTTATTATTATTATATTCTTTTTCTTTTCTTTTCTCGTTAAAATTATAGTACTCCGTATTATAGAAGTATTTTCGTGCGGGTCTCACTTTAATTTACCTTGTGAACTATTATACGGCATATGATTTATATTTTTTATTGACAAAAAGATCACTTATAATTTAACCTATTAACATATTATAGGTCAAATAAAGAAAATCTGCTTTACAAAAAAAAAAAAAAATTATAAGACCGTCTTACTCAAATTTTTATCTCTTATCATAATATCATAATATATGTATGTTAAATGTTGCACCCTAAAAGTGCCAAAGGTCGCATCAATTTAAAAGTCTATTTACAAAGTAACACCAGAGACCATTGATTTGACGAGTGAAGAAAACCGCAATTTTGATATTTTTGGAATAGATGTTGAAAGTTGCAGTATGGAAGCCGCTTAGGGGTGGTGGCGTTAGTATGGGAGAGTTGTCAATGGTTTGCAACCATAGTTAGATAAAGTCGAATCTGGTCGCTTTCTCTTGCACACATAGAGAATGAATTTGGGCAGCATCATCGAAGCCGCCCAAGTGGGGGGGCGCTAACATGAGAGAGCAACCAAAGGATGGTGACCATACCTAGACAAAACAATCGAATGAGTTCGACCATCTAAAAAAAACTAACCTTTTGTTGTTGGACAGAGGGAGAGATTTTAGAAATGGGGTAATTTGGGAAATGTGGGGGAAAATAGGTATAGTTTTGTTCTAACAAGAGCAAGGACGGCTCGGTAATTTCTCCTTTAGGTGTGTGCGATGTTTAGCATCAGTTGTTATTAATTACCTTCTAAATACTCTCTAGTTTCTAAATTATTGTCTTATTTTAACTATTTAGAATCAAGTTTATTTTTAAAATATACATTTGACGCTTTTTTTTCATATTATACATGTTATTCGCAGTGCACACAACACATGTGTTCATGAGTTTTAAAAACATAAGAAGATATATGTCAAATGTTTATTTAAAAAAATGAAGTAGTTTTAACTCTAAATATTATGACGACCAAATTATAGTGAATAACCTAAAAACAAGCTCAACCGCCACTTATATGCCTTTTAATTGAGTAACTATGTCCTTACCCTCTCTAATGCTTTTATCTCTCTCCAATTTTGTGTACTTTAATATATAGTAATTTGGTTGGCATTTTTACTTTTTATTCCATGTGTACCTAAATTATTGTTATGTTTGATGTGACAAACGGATTAAGAAAAAAAAATTAATTAATTATTAATACTATATAACAGATATTTCCTTTAAGGGGGCGCTATTTGCACCCCCTCATCCTCTAAATATACTCACTATTTAAACTTCTTATTTTACCTAACATCCTTTAAATGCACCCCCTTCCATAATTGCTTGATTTTGATCCGATTCCGATGTTATTTTTAGAATATGGATTTAGTTTTTAAATTCGATTACCCGGTTTTGATCCGAATCTGAAAATCCGAAAGCTTAACAAATCGGATATGGATTAAGGTGTTCCGATCCGTTAACAACTCAATCTGATCCGATATAAAAAATATATTAATGTTATACATATAAAAGTTACTAATAATGTGTTTTTAGTCATTAATTATTACTAATTTTACTAAATATAAATTTTTCGACGAACTCTAAGATCTTACTAACATTATTATTCATGTTTGTGTAAGCTAAAAATATAATTTTTTAATTTTATTTAACATTTGATTAAGAAAAAATACATCAATATTAATTTTATTCAGTACTTTAATTAGGGGTGAATAAAATCCGAATAAAATCCGAATCCGAAAATTTAGGATATGGATCGAGCTTTTGAATATTCGAAAGATAATCCGATCCGATCCAAGTCCGATAATTTATTAACAAATCGGATAATGAATATGACTGATCCGATCCGAATCCAATCCATTGACAGGCCTACCGTAAACCATCCCCTCCCATTCTTTTCTTTTAAAAAATAAAATTCACTCATCCTCCCTTATGTGACCCATCTCCCTCACTTCTTCTTCCCTTTTTTTCTTTCCTTCTTATCCCTTTTTTTTTTTTTCGCTTCAGATATTCCAGAATAGCCTAAGGGATCATCTGTTCTTTTTTTCAATCTTTCCCTTCCTTATATAGCAAAGCTCCATTGATAAGTTGTACACTCAAATGTTGTTCGTTGGTGGTCGAACGAATAACAATTGAGTATGTCATTTATGAATAGAGTTTAGCTACAAGGAAGGGAGGAAGATTGGAAAGAAAATAGAGAAATAAGGGACAAAATGACGGGAAAGGAGGAAGAAGTGAATGAAAAAAAAATGGAACGGGATGATTCATGCCTTCGTGGGAGGTAGGAGGGGGTGTATTTACAACGTATGGGGTAAAATAAGAATTTTAGAGGATGAAGGAGTGCAAAATATTCCCCCTTTCATAGTGAGTTTAATTTAAAGTTTATGTAGATGTGACGTATAATTAAATATGAAGAAAAAGTAATAGTATATTAATTTTAAAAGTTTATAAAAAATAACTTTTGAGATAGACGAAAAAGAAAAACAAGATAATTTGAGATATATTTTGCACATGAAACTTCAAATCGGCCCCCTCATTTACAATATTTAACAAAAAATGTCTTTCTAATATGTCAAGTCGGTCCACCAAACTAACTTAGCTTTTGCATTACATTACTAAATAGTAAATACTGGGGCAAATTTTAAGTTGGTACAATTTTAAAACATGTTTTCATCTAGGTCCATCAATTTTTTGGACATTTCATATAACTACAAATTGGTTGTCAAATGACAAAAATGACATTAATGAAGACAAAAAAAAATCAGATAATGCTGATGTCAATGCTAGGCATCAGTTAACACATTTTTTTCAAGACAAAAAAAATACAATAATGCTGATGCAAGGTCAGGCATCAGAACCAGACATCATGTTGCTGATGCCAAACTCAGGCATCAGGTTGCTGCCAAATTCAGGCATCAGGTTGATGATGCCAAACCCAGGCCTTCGTCTCCTCCTAGTTCAATTTCCGGCCCCAAGCAAACAAGCTCCACCTCCGCCCTTTGTCACAAACTCCGGCCCCCTTACCAGTTTGTCCCACGATTGCTGCCTCTTTTCCCCAAACCCGACTCCATCTATCTCTTCTCTCTTTTCTTGCATCCAGCAGACACCTGTCATTTCATTTGCCATATCCACTTTTTTCTCCGATTCTCCACGTAGATCTGGCGATTTGAACGAGGAAGACGAAGATGGCGCTGGGGCTCCGATGAAGACAACCGGAACTGGGGTTTAACGGGAGCACGAAGATGAAGATATTTCTTGCCTTGGCGGCTATGCTGGAACTTTTGGCTGGAGGTGGAGCGACAGGACTAAGGATGAAGGTCGGATCTGTGGGGTGTTCTAAAGCCGGCAAGAGGGAAAGAAGACGGAGGCGGAGCTAGCGCAGGGGCGGCGACGACACTCTACTTCGTGACGGAAGCAATAGGCACGAGGGGGGTCGGAGACTGGCTGGACTGGTCGGAGAAGATGAGGGAGGGAAAGATGGATGGCAGCCATGGTGGCTTTGATGGTTGAAGATCGTGGTTGGTCAAAGGCAGCGGGGGATGAAGATGGCGGGGTTGGTCACAGGGAAGGGAGGTCACTGGACTGAGCATTTGGAGAAGAAAAGATGGCGGCTTGGCAACCTGATGCCTGATTTGTCAACCTGATGCCTGGATTGTCAACATAATGCCTGGATTTGTTAACATGATGTCTGATTTGTCAATCTGATGCATGAATTTGTCAACCTGATGCCTGAATTCAGCATTTTTTATTTTTTTTGGTCTTCTTGATGTCAAGCATTGGCATTAGCATTTTTTAGTTTTTTTTTTGCTTGAAATAAACTGTGAAACAGTCCTAATGTCAAGCCTTGACATTAGTATTTTTGATTTTTTTTCGATTTTGATTTCGGCTAATCAGGTTCGCCGGCATTTGTCTTCATTAAGGGTAGTGACGTATTTTCGCCCTAAAATTGTACATAAAAGATATGTCTAAAAAATAACTGGATTTATTTGAAAACATGTTTTAAAAAATGTACCAACTTGTATTTTTTTCTAAATACTAATGCTCAAGACATAGCTTAACTCTATTGGGTAATAATATTTAAATAATTTTAATCCATGTCAAGTAAATGCAAGTCTTGCAGTGGTACAAGTAGTCCATAATCCATACAAAACAAATTTAAAATAAACTATAAAAACAAATACAAAGGGAAATAAAAAAAAAGGAGGAGTCAATTTGGGAAAAGTACTTGGGTTGGGTTGGGCTAGATAATGAAAAGAAAGCCGGCCCTGAATTGATAGGAGTGGGAAAGAGGACGGAGGTCAAGAACAGGAAGGAAGGGCGGCTGCATTCTCCACTCTCTAGTCTCTACCTACCATGTGTTCGCCAACTAAAAAATAAAATACAACTATCAACTATATATAAAATATGACATGATACTTCAAGGAGGTATCGAATAGTATTTTGATTAAAAATATATATATATTCTATTTGAGTTAATACGTTGTAGAAAATCAACCCATATTTTAGAACCAAAAATTAATATATTCCTAAAAAAACTTAAATATATTTTAAACTTGTTCTAGAAATAGAGTCCACTTTATAATATTTCCTTTTTGAAATAACATTCTTAAAATTTTAACATTGATATTTGATACGCTTGTAATTTTAGCTTGATATATCTCACGCTTACTTAAACATATTCTTAAAAATATATAACATTTTAATATAATAGGAGTAATATTTATAACAGAGTCAAATAACTTATTTTATAATTTTTTTACATTAATAAACACCAAAAATACTCTTAAATATCATTTTATAACCAGATTATCTTTACCGTAAACAAAATTACTTTTTAGGAATAAAAAGTTTGAATGAATGTTTGCGATAAATAGACATAGACGGCTGTCGTCGTGGTCAACTAAGGCAAAGCCAATCCAATTCCAAGCCAATGGGTGGACCATTTAGACTTCCGTGATTAGAGTCAACAAAGACCAGGTAAACGCCTAAAAGAAATTAAATGTCAAAATCTCGGTATTGGTTGGCACACAGATTAGTTAGTATTTAATTTTTAAAAAAATTGAGTTTTTGTTTATAGTTTGTAAATGAACAACAAAAATAGAGAGAAATTAGGTGAGTGAAAACTGAAAATCACAAAACAAACCACTTAATTAACTCAAACACCCCGAAATACCCTATTACCATTTACCAACCGCCAATTGATAATATCAAACTCACACATTAGATTTTCAAAACATTACTTATTATACTCTTTTTCTTTGTTCCAGAAAAATTGTCTTGTTTATAGCTTTTTTAAAAAAAAATATAATACTTTTACCATGTTACTCTTACTTTTTCTTCTACTTCAATTATGACTCACAATAACACATGTGTTTAAACTTTAAAGTAAACTGCATATTATATCAATATTAATAATCAAGTCAATTGTCTTATAATTACACTATGTCAAACTTTTGCAACCACAATATACTCATTTGAATTTTGTTTGTTTTATTTATTTTATAATTTTTTTCCTATAAATAGGTTTCTAATATATTTGATGTATCCAAAAAAGTATCATACCGGGGGTGCTGAAGGTAGCGGTGGACGTGGATCGTCGGAGTCGCCATTCAGCGGCCATATTTTCGTCGGTGGTGGATATCTGGCTATATTATCTGTAAAATAAACACCGTGAAGTCGGCGGGGAGGGCCTCCGCCTAAAACCCTCCGGCATGTTTATCAGTACCCGTATGAAAGAGACGGTGCGTAGCCCCCAAGTGCGTGTATGATTCTCAATCAGAAGAAGAGAGAGCCCCTTTCACTATGGACTAGTGGGGTTATTATACCTGGATGGAATGAGCCTAGCTCGTCGATTATCTGTCCGGTCCAAGCCTTCTGACATTATGTAAAATATAATGGGTCATTAGATTAGGCCCACACGTCATTGAGGCGGATCCAAAATATACACATCAGTTACCCCCTAATCATTATTCTCTCGAGGGTAAGGAGTACTATTTGCTCGTAATCTTCTTTAATTTCTCGGGATGATCGAGGCTTAATCACTTTCATCTTGGCCGAGACTTTAGTCGCTTTTGACCGCCATTGTATATTTTAATTAACCAGTACGCTTTATAACTTGATTGTTTAAGTCCTTTATATAGCGTGCAAAGTGTCACTTGGGCCAAGGTCAAGTCTCAGTACTCGACTATGCGAGCAGAACTACCTTTGAAAAGTTAGCGAGCAGAACACTAGTTGGGCCAAGGTCAAGTCCCAGTACTCGACTTTACGAGCAGAACTACCTTTAAAAAGCTAGCGACCAGAAGCGCATGTAAGCGCGGTGTACAACTCAATAGCGAGTAAACTCGAGCGAGAGCCTTTTGGCGAGCAGAGACATATCACGCTCGTCAGAAAGATGAATACTTGGTCTTACGTATAATATAAGAACCACTCGAATACCAACCATTTTTCACGAGCAGAAATACTTCTTACTCGTGAAAAATAGTATAATCGAGATAACAGGCTCGAACACCAACATTTTTTCACAAGCAGAGATACCTCTTATTCATGAAAATGTGAATAATCGAGATAACAAGCTCGAATACCAACCCTTTTTTCACGAGTAGAGATACCTCTAACTCGTAAAAAATAGAGTAATCGAGATAACATGCTCTAACACCAACTCCTTTTCACGAGCAGAGATACCTCTTACTCGTGAAAAAGAGAATAATCAAGATAACATGATCGAACACCAACCCTTTTTCACGAGCAAAAATACCTCTTACTCGTGAAAAGAGAATAATCGAGATAACAGGCTCGAACACCAACCCTTTTTCACGAGCAGATATACCTCTTACTCATGAAAAAGAGAGTAATCGAGATAACATGCTCGAACACCAACCTTTTTCACGAGCAGAGATACCTCTTACTCGTGAAAAAGATAATAATCGAGATAATAGGCTCAGAGATACCTCTTACTCGTGAAAAAAAATCGAGATAACATGCTCGAACACCAACCCTTTTTCACGAGCAGAGATACCTCTTACTCGTGAAAAAGAGAGTAATCGAGATAACATGCTCGAACACCAAGCTTTTTTTCACGAGCAGAGATATCTCTTACTCGTGAAAAAAAGAGTAATCGAAATAACATGCTCGAACACCAACGCTTTTTCACGAGCAGAGATACCTTTTACTCGTGAAAAAAATAATAATCGAGATAGCATGCTCGAACACCAACCCTTTTTCATGAGCAAATATATCTCTTACTCGTGAAAAAATGAATAATCGAGATAACAAGCTCGAACACCAACCCTTTTTTTCACGAGCAGAGATACCTCTTACTCGTGAAAAAGAGAATAATTGAGATAACAGGCTCAGAGATACCTTTTACTCGTGAAAAAAGAATAATCGAGATAACATGCTCGAACACCAACCCTTTTTCACGAGCAGAGATACCTCTTACTCGTGAAAAAGAAAATAATCGAGATAACATGCTCGAACACCAACCCTTTTTCACGAGCAGAGATACATCTTACTCGTCAAAAAGAGAGTAATCGAGATAACATGCTCGAACAACCAACCTTTTTTTCACGAGCAGAGATACCTCCTACTCATGAAAAAGAGAGTAATCGAGATAACATGCTCGAATACCAACCCTTTTTCACGAGCAGAGATACCTCTTACTCATGAAAAAGAGAATAATCGAGATAACAAGCTCGAACCCCAACCCTTTTTCACGAGCAGAGATGTCTCTTACTCATGAAAAAAAAAAAGAATAATCGAGATAACATGCTCGAACACCAACCTTTTTTCAGGAGCAGAGATATCTCTTACTCGTGAAAAAATGAATAATCGAGATAACAAGCTCAAACACCAACCTTTTTTTCACGAGCAGAGATACCTCTTACTCGTGCAAAAGAGAATACTCGAGATAACATGCTCGAACAACAATCTTTTTCACGAGCAGAGATACCTCTTACTCGTGGAAAAAAGAATAATCGAAGATAACAACTAAGCAGCAAGCCGAAAGCGCATGCGTACACAGAGCAAAATATGATAGTGTGGCTTGGACACAATAATAGCGTGCTTGGGCGCAAAGTACAGAGCAGCTCCCGGGAAGAAGCGTATCATGCTTAATCTTCCTTAGTGTAGCACCTCACTTCTCGAATGCGAGGGTTTATCTTGAAGTTGAGAAGTATCGCTAATCCGTATTGTTGGCTCTCGGGCAGAGGCTGACATATAGTATGCTCATTCTGGTCGCTCAGATCTCCGAGTAGTTACTGTTTGTTAAAGCTCGTAGTGTGCTCGAGCACGGTAGAGCTGTTGGGGAAAGCCTAGGCTCTGTTGACATAGACTTCATACCTGAAGCCTTATGTGCATCATTTGCAAATCAAGCATATTTTTCCATTTAATAAAATTGGGGTTTGTTTTGCGCATTTAACTTATGTGAGCAAGAAAGTAATCACGTTTCTACACAACATGACAAAAAAATGACGTAATATCATTATTTTGATTCATAAGTAAATAAATCACGTTATCTCGTGCACAATGTCAATTAAGTCAATAATTTAAGGTACGTTGGACGTATTTAATACAATTTATATATGACATGAATGCTCCTCATAATATCATATATTACATGTCATAATTGGTGACTTAATCACATTTAATTTACTTTATGCTAAATAATAAATGTCATGAGTAATTAACCCAAAATTAAATAACCAATAAATCATAATCATGACCCCATAATTATTATAATCAATTATTGGTGACTTAAGCACATTCTCTTTTTGTTGTAAACCCGTACAAGTTGCAGTAGTCTTGAGCAATCAAACGATTTTTCATTTCAACTTAACTTTAATTAGTTAGGCGTATAATAACTACCCGACAAGCAGAGTAACTTGAGCAAAATTCGTAGAAAACTGAGAGAAAAAGGAAAGAGAACACCTGAGAATGGTGGGGAGTAGGAACCAATCTGAATCAACCCCGAAGAGGATGAACATGCCATCTCACTCCTTCTGCGAACCAGGCCGGTTACTTACCAAAATGTTACGCCATTTAATGCGTCGTAACTGACGCATGATGGAGGGATTGCGTGGGGCGTGTCTCCGGTGCGTGACTAACACATGAAAGGCAAACTACTACCACTGTCGTTGGTAACGCATGTGAGTACCATTGGTTCCTTCGATGGTGATTCTCACATTGCTAACAATTTTCAGTTATAAGCGAGGCACCACAGACTACACAATGAGCGAAGGAGAAGGTGAAGGAAAAGACACCGTCGTCATCTTCTATTAATTTTCAGAAAAGAAGACCATGAAATTGAAATTTTATTTGCTCTCCCTTTTAGCTCCCAATTTGTTATTGAAACTTCAAATTCATCCATGCTCCGCTGCAATATTATGATATGGGTTTGCACAGGGTGAATGATGTTGAGATGTTCTTCTGCCCACCACAACCCCTCATAGCGACGCGTGTGAGGTCGAACGATGGTAGTTGCGGTATCACCGGCATCGCTCCAGTGAGACGAAACCATCTATGATGCCGGTTTTGGTTTGCTGATCCATGCTCTTCAAAAGTGAGAGAAATCCTTCTACGATGTCAACGACTTTCCTTAAATGATCTTCTCTGTTTTTTCATAATTCCTTCCTTAAGTTTTATCTTGATTTTCGTTCCCCTTCAGTCACTCAATTTTTTATATTATTTTGGTTCCCGGTAACGAAACCAACCAATGTATCCAAAAAAGCATCATACCGGGGGTGCCGAAGGTAGCGGTGGACATGGGTCGTCGGAGTTGCCATCTAGCGGCCATATTGTCGTCGGTGGTGGATATTTGGCTATATTATCTGTAAAATAAACACCGTGAGTCGGCGGGGAAAGCCCCCGTCTAAAACCCTTCGGCGTGTTTATCAGTACCCCGCATGAAAGAGAGGCGCGTAGTCCCCAAGTGCGTGTGTGATTCTCAATCAAAAGAAGAGAGAGCCCCCTTTCACTATGGACTAGTGGAGTTATTTATACCTGGATGGAATGAGTCTAGCTCGTGGATTATCTATCCGGCCCAAGTCTTCTGACATTATGTAAAATATAATGAGCCATTAGATTAGACTCACACGCTATTGAGGCGGATCCAAAATATGCACATCAATATTTTTTTCTCATAACATTATTTCAAACATACAATACTTCTATACTTTTTTATTCTAGTTAGACTGCACAAATTCTTCGTTTCAATTTTTTTGTTATGAATAACAATTTTTTACACAATTATTGTACTCTTCAAATTTCCTAAATTCTGTAAATGCGAAACCCCTCGAATTTTTCAAGATCCGCTAAATTTTTCAGTTCCACTGATTTTCAAGCTCAGTCAAATTTATTATTAATATTTAATTACTTTGTTTTCCCATTGTTTATGAAACTTTAATTATGATTCGTATGATTTTATATTGGTTTTAGTTCAATAAAGTCTATATTGTTGCATCATTATTTTGAATTATTAATAAATATTTATGAATAAAAATATATTTTTCGAAAGATAAAATAAAAAATGCATAAATTATTTGTTTGGCACAATATATTTTTTATGTTTTAATAAGATATATTCATTTTTGAAAATAAATTTATTACTTTCAAATGTATATTGTGAAATAACAAAATATTTAGTAGTGAGTTCATGCTATAAACGTTTTATGAGTTTATTTAAGGTGGATAACATGTTTATAGAGACAAAATTTATAAATTGATGATGTGATATAATGGATAATGAACTATTTATGATTGTAGATGCCCTTAACAATTCATGTACGCTCCAGATATAATGAAAGTATATTGATGTATTTTATATCTATTATAGTTTAAACCAATTAAGTGGTCCAAAATAAAAATTCAAACAATTTAGTATCAAAACTAAATTTTTATATGTAATATGTGACCAGAAAACAACATGTAACCTTCCTCAAATTGTTTAATACGTGTATATATATATACACACACACACACACACACACAAATACATTTTTTTGTAAAGAAGATTGCATATATTTCTCCAGAGCAGACACATTCATGTTTCCTTAAAATGATTTATGTACATTGACTAATTGTGCACTAATTTTGTATGTGGGTGTTAGGTGTGGATTATTTGATTATTTAAAATCGCTTCCATTTCTGTTTTTGGATGTTTAGTTATGCGAGTGTGTTAACATCAATGAATCTTCCTCTTTTTTTTTATACACGATGAGTCCGAAACTTTGCGACCAATAAATTGTGTTTTTCTTTTAATTTTTAGGTTTTCACTTTTTCGATGTGTACAGTACATTGATATTATCATATAAAACTCCAAGCATATATTGATTAGTTTCATACTAATCAAGCCTACATTGTGTATGTGTGTGTGTGTGTGCAAACATCTATAAAATAACATTGATATTGAATGACACCCTGTAAGGATAAAATAACGTTGTCCTATTTTTCTCGAGAAAATTTATTATTGTGTCATTTCTTGGTCCAAAAACTATGGTAAATAGTTACCATATTTAATACCTTTCTTGGTCTTAAAGTAATGTTAAAGTGTTACTATAATTAAATACTTCCATAAGCATTCAAGAGTCTATAATTAAGTTGGACAAAATCTTTGCTAAGATCCTTGTATTTAATTAGGAAACTAATTTTTGGAAACTAATTTTTTATTTCCTAATCTGTTATGTTTTCTTGTAGTTGTTGATTTTCTTGTTTGTGTAAGTCTCTTGTTTGAGTATATATATACAAGAAAAGGTTGTGCGAAAGAGAAGCTGATACACGAAAGAGACATAGAGACATATACATAGAGAAAAAACATAGAGCTGTCTAGATTTTGTATGCATCTGTATCAGCAGATGCATCTGCTGTTTTGATGTTTGTTTCCTAGTTGATACGAAACTTATTTTTTAATCTCACGTTTGTTTTAATCATTGTTTTTGTAGGCTTTTATTATACATACTTGATGTCATGTTAGAGTGGTTTGGTATTTTGTTGATTTCATGTTTTGTTTTGTAAAAACTCATAATCTTTTTAATGAAATCGTTTTTAGCCATAAGGTTGGATCTACAAGCATAGCTTGTAGATCGTTTGATAAACTTATGTGTTAATTACTGCTTTAATTGCTTAACGACATCCGTTGTTTACTCGTCTTATATTCTGGTCAATGCACATGTTGATGCAGCTGCTTTACTTGCTACATTGACAGTTTTTGTTGAATCCTAACTATTGTTGATCTTTCACACCCTTTAAACAGTCAATTGATAATAGGTCCCACTTTTTAACTTATTTTCTAACCTTATTTTGGTTAATTTTAACCCAAATGGTAATATAAAAACTAATAATTATAATAATTAGATCAAAAAGAATATTCTAACCTAATTTCAGATGTCATGTCTTTAAGTGTAAAAATTTAAGTACTCATTGAGTCTCCCTAGCATTACTCATAAGAAAAAAGTGTGTAAATCGTTTCATGGTCTTCAATATTAAAACAAACAATAATTAAAGTGACTTATTTTTAAATTTTTTTTATAAATGAAATGAATTCGTTTCGATCCTCCACATTAAATCATTAGCGAGGGCCTTCAACGGTTAGATTATTGGTCTGAACAATAATAGTAAAAAGGGAGAAAATCGCGCCGATCTCTTCTCAATAATTTCAACCTCTACATTATCATATTTTTTAAACCAATAAAAACACTTTTGTGGTGAAAAGACAAATATGCAATCAATGAAAGGAAAACATGTGCGCATCAGGTACGCTGTGCATCGCAAATCAAAAGCCGATGCATTGCAATTCAAGCACGCAGTGCATCACAAAACCAAAGTCAGTGCATCACAATTCAAGCACGCATTGCATTAGGCACATGGTGCATCACAAAACCAAAGTTGATGCATCACAATTTAGGCACGTAGTGCATCGCAAAACCAAAGTCGTCGCATCATAATTCAGGTTGTGAATGAATGAACATGCTTCAAAGACTTATAAGACCCCAAATTTCATAAATTAAGACCGAAGGTTGCATGGAAAGCAAACATTAATCTCAAGGCGTTTTTTGATGCATTGAAAGTCCAATTGGATGCATCGTGAAATGAACCAGACCTCATGTCCCTTGGTGATGCATGAATTTGAAATTATGAGACAAGATTTTTATGCATCGATTATCCAATTGGATGTGTTGCAAAATGACCAAACCTCGAGTCTCTTCTTTCTTGTACACAATCAAACAAATTTTTATTCAAACATTTAATCAAACAATTTACATGTGTAATAATACAACAAATAAAATGAATCTATTTTGAATTAAATACACAAACACAAATGATGATGATGAGTAAGGAGAAAGAAGATGAAGATGACACTTCTAAAACTGAGGATCAATAGATGAAAATGATAGAAAGTAAAAAGTTAGGGTGGTGGATTAATCGAATCCAAGATGAAACCACCCGACCTCCCCACTCTCTTCATCTCCATCCCTGTGAATTCCAGCCGTAATTTCACTATCATGCACAATTTTAGGGCTCGATCAATTCAACTGAATTCCTCATATTCAATAGAACAAATTAAGAACATAGTAGAAATTTGGAGAAATGGGAATGGGAGAGACAAGTTCGTGGCAATGAGAGGAGACATTGTCTTCAATGGACAGAGATATTTAAAGAAGAATTTTAATAAAGTAAACTTATGCCTTTTAAAAAATAAAAATAAAGTACTTAAGAGCGTCCATAATGGACGATTTTATCAACATTCCAAAATGGGTTTTAGAGTCTTTTTTGCAAAACTCAACCGCACAATGGACTCCCAATTCCACACTAAATCCCTATAGCCCGGCAAATGGATCGCAACAGATCGGGGGACTCGTAGCGTGAACAGTTGCTCTTCGTTCCCTCACCTCTCTCTCTTCCCAATCGTCTTCTTCGTTCTCTCTCCTCCCCGGTCTTCTCTCTTCTTTCTCCCCCACCATCGTCCTCGTTCTATCTCCCCACACCACTCCTCTCAACAACAAAACCCTTTGCCGCCGCCGTCTCCATCTTCACTCACCGACCGATGAAAATTCCAGAGATAGTGCTGCACCCAAAACGCCCTCTCATTGAGAATAGATATTTAAGGGAGAGAGAGATAAACACAAAAACGGGACTGATTTTACTATTTCCTTTGAATCCGTGAAGGGATCTTCAGTTTTTTAGTACAATTTCTTAAATTTCCTATCTTTTTGCTTTTGATTTTTATTTTCCCATTCATTTTCCATGCTTTTGTTTAATTTTATCATACCCCTTTCTTGGTTTTATTGGTTTAACGTAAGGGTTTCATGAGTTATTGAGTACAAAAACATACAATTTTCAGCTGTTTTGGGAAAGTTATGGTCCTTCTTGGTGATTTCATGATGGTTTGATTGTTTTAGTCATCTAGGACACAATCAGACATTTTAATGAAACTGAAAGGAACTCTTATTTGTTGTGGTCCTTTCTTATTATTAGGCAGTTGAATTTGTTGTTTTAAAGATAGTATAAGATTAATGAGGTTAAGATTAATGATTAGGGGGATTTTGAAATTTGTCCTGGTAAATGTTATTGACTAGACACATATCATGTTGTAACTAAATTTCGGTTTTGTTAACAATGTTGTGCAATTCAAAAGTGTTCTGATTCA
The DNA here is from genome assembly GCA_013146195.2 of Codonopsis lanceolata. Lineage (NCBI taxonomy): Eukaryota > Viridiplantae > Streptophyta > Magnoliopsida > Asterales > Campanulaceae > Codonopsis > Codonopsis lanceolata. Next base: position 90,675,826 of record CM028384.1, read on the forward strand.
TTGGATTTTGGTTAACAATGTTGTGTAAGTCAAAAATGTTCTGATTCATTGGATTTTGATTAATGTTTGTTGTCATTGTTACTAACATAGCCAATTTTATACTTTTGCTTGCTTATTGGCAATCTGATTGGTGTGGATTTAAACAGAAACCTATCTTGATTATGGTACATATTAAATAAATTGTTTCTTGGAAGAAACATGAAATGATTAATCTTGATTGTAACATGAAGTTGATCATGTTAATTTGCTTATTGTTTCTTGCGAAGATTAGTTTGGGAAAGTTTGAAAATTATGGATTAAAGGACTATCTTAGGTAGTGTCTATGGTGTTTAGAATGGTGATGTTGCTGTTAGTTTCTCAAGGCAAATATAGGTTAGGGGAAACAACTTTCTTACGAGAGCAGTACATAACAACAACCTTTTTTTGACTAAACAAAATATTAAGTTTATAATATCATTATGAGCTTAAATGTAAGCTTTATCAAAACAACAATGGACACCACCAATCTGTTCCAGCCCCTCTTTAACAGCCCTATAGACGCACAAAATCCTCTCAAAATAGCCCCAAACCCCGACTCAAATCTCCTTTAGAATTGATTGTTTTAAAGAGGATTTTCCCTTACAAATATTCCCTAACAACTAGCCAATTCGTTCAAGCTTTTGGACTGCCCAAGCCATACCAATGATATTCTCTAAACAACCCCGTTTTCTTTAAAGAAATACTTACAAAACCCAGCCCATAACTTAGCCTACAAACTGCCTCCCAATCCCAGCAATCCTCACGGACATAAACTGTCCAAAAACTTGCCTATGACAGCCACAAAAGTCCTATCAAATCTATCACAAACTGCCCTAACAAATCTCCCTATTTTTATCACTTTACCTTTTTCTTAAATATCCAAGGATTGGTCAACCGGCCCACGCTTATTGAGGATGAAAACGGGCTTCCCCAAAGTCGAAATAAAATTAAAAAGAAGTGAAAGAAGAATAGGATAATTCGGCTTCATCGAACGAGTTTCACTCACTCGTTGTAAAGAATGTCGATTGATTAATCTTTCCGGGCTTCACTCACCTTGAAAGAAAAACCGAAAAGAAGAACGAACTCGCTCTTGCAATGCGTTTGCACACCAAAACCAAATCTGCCGATCTATTCAAAGAAATTGCCTTTAAAAAGGCTTACAACTTAGTCCTAAATTTAATTGAAAAGAAACTCTAAAACTTGGAGGAAAAGAAACTATATCATAATTAAAACAAACTTTCTAACCAGCTAAACAAAAAGGAAACTAATTTCTAATGGAAGATTCTTCTTTCTAAACTATAATTCTTTTGTAATTAGAAGTCATGGTGGGCGGCCACCCTTCCAAGCTATGCCTTGGCCCCCTTGATTGCTAGCCCACGTAATGCTCCCCAAACCTCTCTCCCATGAACCTTCCATGCACGGGTTGAACCCCCTTGTTGCTTCCACGCCCCTTTGCTCCTTTGCTCCCACATCAAATGTTTAGTGGATGATAAAACTGTAGTGTGGAGATGGTGATGAAATCCACTCTTACAGCTGAAAGTCATGGCCTCAACTCTTCTTCCAGTTATGTTTCTTAAGTTAGCTGCTTTTTATATGCTATTTTTGCCAGCTTGAATATAGCTTAGTTGAAAGAAATCAAGACGAGGCTTCAGATATTTGTGAGGGCGTGTTGGGTGTCAAAAGCCAAATTGATTAATGGATATGGCTCTGCGAGTGCTGTCTTAGGCGACGAAAAAACTGGACAGGCAATGTGGACTAGGATTGCCTAATTGAAACTAACTGCGTAGTCTCTAAAGTAACATTTGGACTTGTAAAGTTTTTATATAAGCTAACCTACTAGTAGATGGGAAGCAATGTTTCAGGGATGCTGCAACTGGTTGTGTTCAAGCCAAGGTGAATGGAGATGCTCTGAAGTATGCAACTGTGGATTGCTCTTACTATTGTCTTTCTCAGCAAGAGCCCATTCAGATATGCCTTCTTTCAATTTATTTTTTATTGTTTGTGTTTAGTTAGTGCTGATGTTGTTTAGTTTATTAATTGTGCATAGGTTGTTAGATGGTGCACGAGCGTGAATCTTTTGTCTTGGTGCTTGGGTGATACTATGGTGTACAAAATAATTACCCCCTCCTTGCATAAGAAAGGTCCTACATAAAATTTTAGTTTGTGCCCCTTAAAAGAGGCTGGTTTAAAATATTTAAATTTAAAACTTTCATTTTGCTAAGTATGGTGTAATTGTTGTGCCTGGATGCAGATTAAGGGCATACACGAAAAGTAAACATGGTCATTTAAGTTCATTTAACCAAATTGATAAATGATAAATGATAATATTCATTTTTGGACACCAACTTTCTTACTTTTCATATTGTTTCTGTTTGATTCACTTCAATTTAAGTTCATTTAACCAAATTGATGCAGTGATTTTGATGGTAATATCCACTAATACTCAGATCTGATCTTGATTTTGCCCGGATTTAAGCATTGTGTTTGTGAGTGACTGAGTGTATACCTATTTGATTGCTGAGGAAATTATTTTGATGGTAAAACTGTTAGCCACGTTACTAGTTACATTATTATGTTGTTAGCTCAGTTTAGATGTTTTTCCTCAGAAATAATGTTGATTTTTAGCGCAACTTATACATTGCAAATTAGTTACCAAGAAGCCTATTTTTTGTTCTTACACAGTTGAAAAGCCAATCTTTTACCATTTGGAATTTGGTAATGATTTTGTGGAAATTCAAAAGCTCATTACACTATTTTGCACTACAGAGTGTGCTTAATTGTAGTTCTACCTTGTGGATTATGCTATGAATGTGATTGAGGTAGCTTTTCGACTGCTCTAGAAGTTTATTTACATAACTCTTAGCTGATAACCACTGACAGATTTCATCATTCTGTAATGATGTTGTTGGCAGTTAAAGTAGATTATATTTTTGAGTAGCTTAAAGCTTCTTTAATTGATTATTGTATTGCATTTGAGCTACCAAACAATGCCTTGTGCTGAATCTAATTGGTAATGAATTGTTTGAATATGATTTTGACTAGAGCTTGTAATTGATTTTTATTTAGGTTTTGGAATTGGCTGCAAGAGACCACAAGAAGAACAAAATTATACCAAGGCATATTCTTTTGGCTGTGAGGAATGATGAAGAGCTTGGAAAGCTTCTTGCCGGTGTGACAATTGCACATGGAGGTGTACTACCCAACATCAACCCAGTTCTATTGCCAACGAAGTCTGAAAAAGGCAGGGAAGGAACCTGCCAAATCACTTGCCAATACCCCTAAATGCCCTAAGAAGGCTTAGGGTTTGAAGATAGTGTAGTTGTTCATAAGTGATTTCTCTATATGTAATTTGTGTTGCTTGTCTGCAGGATAACTTTTGGAAAAATGAGAATCATTGTATTCTTCTTCTCAATGTTGAATATGATGTGAGAACATAGAACATTACTTGCTTCAAATGAAATTGTTAGATTTCATTTGCATTAGAGCACATTATCATGAGGTTTTATAGTGCCAGAATCTCGAGCCAATAATTATCAAGCTTGTTTGAGACATGGGAGAAGCATCAAATCATGGGTACATGGCAAGAGCTTTGTTATTTGAAAACAAAAATGTAGAAGTTTTGAAAATTAATCATACCACATGTTTTTCTTCTTAATTTTTTATCGTTACAAGTAATTGATATATATTTCTTCTTATGAATTAATTGTGAATTCTTTTAACCAAGGAAAATTATTCGTCTCATATTCGAAATTTATGAGAGGATAAAATAATAATAACTATAATGTATTATAAACATAAATTGACCATTAGATTGACATATATTTTTAGATAAATGTAATTGAAATAATTAAAATATAATATATTTTTTTCATAGAATATACTCCCTCTTTTCCGAGTAAAAAGTTCCCGTTTGAAAGTCAAAACTTTTTAAGAAAATGATATTTTTAGTTGCTCATTAGTAATAAAATGACACTTTTATGTTTTAATTTTTGAAAGTTGACTCTTTAATTGAAACATCCCAAAATGGAATTATGGACGCTTTGCTCGGAACGGAGGGAGTATAATATAAAATGTAAATATTTTATTCCAATTGTGATGAGAATATAGAAATAAGAAAGTTGAAAAATATGGTGGTGGTTAGGTTTGTTAGTTGAGATGAGAGAGGTTTAAAGTTTTTAGATGATTGTATAAAGGGTGATTGTTGGAGTGAATTATTTTATAGAGTGTTGAAAAAGTGTAAAAAGAACAGAAAACTAGGTGGATATAGTGTGGTATTGAGTGTTATTGTTGTGGTTGCTAAATATTAACTGATGTGGCAAAAATACAGCTTGGGCCGTCCGTATGATGGGTATGATATTTAGGCTTGAGTCTGCTTCCTTGAACCTGATTAAGATCACAGAAAACCTTAGAGGAAGTACAAGGCTTGGCCTCGCGAAACCACTCCGGCGTGAGAGTAAGTATTGTGTGAGAGAGTCAAAAAGCAATTTGACAGAGGTTCTAGGCTCAAAAAAGTATGCGTACCTTGTTTATGGTTTATGGAGGGGTATCTTCTTACTTTTCTTTCTGGGTAGCCTTCATAAGGTTGGAACAGACCGTAGGTAGAGATCGAGGAAAATCACCCAAAGCGTCCTGCTCTCTAGGCAGGCATGGCCTCTGGGTGTACCTAGACTTAGGATTTTCCCCTTTCCTAATTGTTCAATGCTTCAGACAAAGTCTGACCTTTATTTTCCTCGATATCCGTATAGATGTATGACGGAGAGTACTCGGATAATAACAGAGAGGCGTTTAGCTTCGGCGGGCAGAACGACCTGTTGAGTAGCGAGAAGACCCCTTCCCCGGACGTCGCAGTGGAGGAGGGAGATGAGTCTGTGGCCGGAGAGGCCATTGTGGCGCGAGCCCGTGTGCCTGTGATCGCACGTACCGATTCCTCCAGTGAGCATAGCTTGTCAGATGGAGAGGTGGAGCAAGGACATATGGCCGCTGGCGGGCAAAGCCCAGCACAGCTGGCCGAAGAGCAGGTGCCCGTCCTAGACCAGGGAAATAATGATGTGACGCCCTTTGCCTTCGCATGGAGGGGTGTGGGCGTTGAGGCCCCCGTCTTCAGGGAGGAGAGCTCTGATGATATCCCGTTAGCCCAGAGAGGGGAACGACTTGCTCGTGTACAAAATGAAGCCACCCGCTCGGCCCCTGCTCCTAATTGGATGTCCGACGTCGACGAGACCCTGTACGCCCCACACTGGGCCTCCTTAGATACTCCGAATAAGCTTACCGGGTGGTTTACTTCAATGGGTGTGGATCTCAAGGATTACCGGGTAGAGAAAGCCGTGTTGGTGGATGAGGTGTATCCCCGCGAGCAGAACGACAAACTACTGTTTTTCGCAGATTTCTTTTGTGTAGGATTCGGCTACCCTTGGATCCTTTTTTCCTAGAATTTCTCAAGGAGTTTCGCCCAATGCCCGGTGACCTGATGTTGAATACAGTCCGAGCTTTGATGGCATATACCGTGGCGTGTTGCCTGTTGCGGATAGAGCCGACGTTGAAGATATTTCGATGATTGTTCATTCTGAGTGCCAACGTGTTTGGCCGGGTTGGTCTCCGGTCAAACTCCAATTTTTTGAGGATTCTAGATGAAGTCCCGGGCAAGGTTAAGGCCTGGGACAAGATAGCTGTCCTGATTGAGTCTCGGACGGGCTGGCCGATAATGCCCATGAGCCAGGCCTGCATCAATGTCCCCAAACTTTACCGCAGTAGTTTTACTATGGGTGATTCTGGTCGTTTGGCCACCATCCGGGCTGCCCTGGGTGTTGTAATGAAGGGGGAAAAGCGGATTAGCCAGGAGAGTCTATTCGACTGGAAGGAGTTGGTATGTTACCCCATGAATTTACGCTTTGTCGGTGTGCTTCGCACTGCTGTACCCGGGGTCGAGCCTTTGTGCACGTTTTAGCCCGAGGAGGCCCATGTTTATTGGGGTGGTTACCACGGGCAGAACTTTCGTAGCGATTGTCTTGAGTGCCAACGGCTCGGGCATGATTGTACACTTGTCTACTCGGCGGCCCCTGGTCGATTCTTGATTTTGTTCGCTACTTCACTCTTCTTTACAATTGTTACCTTAACTGTTTCCTTCATAATTATAGTGCTAATCCTTTGTCTTTTGTGCATCTATGATGACCCTCAGGAAACTCCAAAGGCTCGAGGCTGAGGAAGGTAGGAGGGTGGCAGCTCTGGCGAGCAAACCACAACAGGCTGTTCCCACCGTTCCCTTTGGCCTTCTAGCCAAAAAACCGCCAACTGCAAAAAAGATTATTGAGCTTCCTCATCTATCTCGACCAGCAGCCGTTGTGATCGATGTTGTTGTTGTTGATGCCGCTGCCAAGGCAGCGGGCAAAAGAAAAAAAAACTCCTCACCCCCTGCTGACCGGTTTACTCGTCCCCAGGATATGAGCTCTGAGCATGCCTCTGCCACACCATCTCCTGCCTAAAGATTCTACGAGGCCGCGGTTGCTTCCTGGCTTCGAGATGCCAACTACAGTTAGCGCCGCTCGGGCTATTGTGAGCTGGCTTTCTGAGGGCCCTAACGTGGGGCACATAGATTTGTCTGCTCGTGGGAGCCCTGCGGGGCTAGTCGGCAAAGGCATTGCGAGGAGGATTTTGCAGGAGGATGTGACTCATGACTGGGACATTGTCGGTCATGTCTTTCTCTGACATGTCGGGCTCAATCTGGTCGAGGTATGCTCTTGTCATGATTTTGTGGTTGATAACTTGAGTATGTTAACTCCTTCTGATCATTCATTCTTGCCTCTCATTCTACAAATGGCTTCCACCTGCACTAACCTCTATGACCGGTATACCGAAAAGAGGGATGCCCTCAAGAAGGTTGAAGTTGAGAGGGACGAACTACTGGGCTCAATGAAACGCAAGGTCGAGCAGGTGGCCGCTCTAGATAAGTCGCTGAAGAAGAGCGAGGCTTTGATCAAGAAACTTGAGGCCGATAAGTTGTCGCTGGCCAAGGAGAAGACTGCCCTGGTGGCCCAGCAAAAGAAGTCCCAAGCTACCGAGGGTGCCCTTGTCGAGCAGCGGACACACTTCAGACGGAGCTAAATGCGTTGAAGGCCCAGGTGACCAAGGATGCCGTGGCCATGGCCAATTTTCCTGATCAGTTGTCAGTGGCGAAAGAAAAGGTCGTGGAGGATTTTATTGCTTCACCCGCCTATGCCTTCCGCGTGCGCAAAGAGATCTTTCCTTATTATGCAGTGGGCACCAACCACATTTTGCGCATGCTCGCTGGCACTGGTGCAGTTGAGATGTCAACAATGGCAGACTGGGCCCACCTCGATCCCTACTGCCGGGAGGCTCGGAGTTGGCATCACTTGGTGCCATATACAAAAGGCGATCTGGATGCCCTTGCTCGAGACGATGCCGAAGATGTGTTGGAGCCATGGATTCCCCCCACCCCGCTAGCCGTCAACGTGTGTAGCTTGATCGAAGCAAAGTAGGCGGAGAAATAAGCCTGGGTAGAAGAGGTTGTCGCTTAACTACAAGTGGAGCTAGAGGCTGCTCCTAATGTCGAAGTCGCTGCTGATTTGGCCCAAGAAACTCCGAACATAGCTTAGTTTATCTGCTTTCATTCCTGCCTTCGAGCCCATAGCTATTTACTTGTATATGCAACTTTTGCGCTTTTAATGGAACTGGATTTTGCTGAATGGTTGTTTCTATACTTGCACTTTTCTCTTTTGCTCGATAATTGTTTCCATACTTGTGTCTTTCCTGCATTCGATTAGTACTAGCACGCGTGCATACGGGGTGGCTCCAAAAACATGTCGAGCAAAAAATAATCATAAGTAATCGAGCATACCAACTTGTGCACATATCAACTTTAAAAATAACAAGGCTAATTAAGCAGACATATTATTTAAGTTGGAAGTTACACGGGTAGATGCACGGTCTAAGTACTTGGTTCTGAACAGGGCTTTGACCGGACATAATGAACGCATTTTCCGGGTTTGAGTGCTTGGTTCTAGCCAAGGCTTTGAGCGGACATGGACCCTATCGCTAGAAGCGAGCATCCTGAAGCCTGCCTAATAGGCAGGGCCTAACTCTGAGTGGCAACTAGCGACCGGGCACCGCCCTGTTCGGTGTTTGTACGTCGAAGTTGTTGCTAGTATATCAACTGGGTATAGAGATATACGATTAACAATGCTGCTCGGTCACTATAGGAATGCGAGGTAGTTAGTTGTTATCTTGCGGGCAGGGCCTCTACCGCCTGGCGGGTATCCCAGTATGTGAATCGGGCACGACCTCATCTTACTCACTGAGAGGATAAGATACGTTCACAAATACTCGGTATAGAGGAAAGGTTAACCGGGCGTGGCCCTCTCTACTCGGCTGGCGAGCAGATTTTGTCAAGCAATCCTATAACAGTTGATAAGCGACAATAAATCAGTTGGACTAATAAACACAAATAACTTGCCTTTTATTGATAGAATGATGGTGACCCTCAACATGGCTGAGGGTCTTGCCCGTTTATGTATTGAGAACTGGCCTAAAGATAGTATTTCTTTAGGTGATCTGCATGCCAGGGATGTTTCAAGTCTTTGCCTTCCTGGTTCCGTAGTGTGTAGGTTCCTTCTCCTACTATGCCAGTAACATGAAAAGGTCCTTACCAGTTAGGCGAGAGTTTTCCCCTTTCTACCCGATGACCCGTGACCTCAATCTTCCTGAGAACCCAGTCTCCGACCATGAATGCTCTACCTCGAACCCTTTTGTCATGATGAGCCTTTGTTCACTGCTTGTAGTTGACCATCCTAAGTCGTGTATCCAGCCTCCTTCTTTGAGCAGATCCAGGTCTATTGCTCGGGCAAGTTGATTAATCTAGTTGCTGTAGTGGGAAACTCGGTAGCTAGGCAAGGCCATTTCTACGGGGATTGCAAACGGAGTTTCCCCGGTTGGGCCGGACGAGTGGTTCGGCCAGCGTAGCTCTTACGCCCATTTCTCGGCTCGTCCTACAGGTTTCTTTTTAGCGCATGCAATGCTTGCTTGTTCCGGCCTTTGCTTGGCGTTGCCTTGAGATAGCGGCGAATGATTGCAATGCTTAGCCCAGGCGAGCACACTCAGCCGTGAATTTATCCGAGAACTGGGTGCCATGATTGGAGATAATTTATCGGGGAAGACCGAATCTGCACCATACTTGATCGTGGATAAACTTGATGACGTTCGCCTCTGAAATCTTAACCAAGGGCTTTGCTTCGATCCACTTTGTAAAGTAGTCTATGGTGACCATTGCATACTTGTATTTGGATTGTGCTAGTGGGAATGGACCGATCAAGTCGATTCCCCACATATCGAACGGCCAGGCCACAACGATAGGAGTTTGTATGGTGGATGGAAGCCTTGGTATGTCCGCATATCGTTGGCATTTGTCACACTCGCGGACATACTTCTGTGCATCTCTTACAAGAGTTATCCAGTAGTACCCTGTAGCGAAAAATTTTTCTGCTAGGGCTCTGGTGCCCGGGTGGCCACCGCATTCTCCCTCATGGACTTCGTATAAAACACCCTCAGTTAATTCCGGGGGGACACAGCGAAGCATAGGTCGGACCTTAGATCTCTTGTATAGAATTCACCCGACTATCGAGTATCTGCACGCTTGGCTCCTGGCCGTAGTGGCCTTGACTTTGTCTACAGGCAAAATTCCTTGCTCGATGTAGTCTTTGTAGTCGTCAATCCAGCTCATGGCCGCTGGCTCAATGTCCATTATCATTGGTCTGTCAATGGCCGGAGTTTCCAAGTGCTCGATCATGACTGACGGATTCAGTAGTGCTAGATTGGTTTCTGCGATATTGGATAAGTAATCTACGCGTAAGTTATCTGCTCGATCAATTCTGACGATCTCTCATAACTTGAAGTCTTTCAAAATTTCATTGACAATTAAGGTCGCAGTATTTGACTAGGGAAGGGTGATGTACCATGTATTCCCCATGGACTTGGTTCACAACAAGCTGTGGATCCAAGTACACTATGACCGCTTCACGCCCATGTCGGCGAGCTCAGCCAGCGATCATTGCTTATTCGGCGTTATTGGAAGAAGGGAACTTGAATCAGAGAGCTAATTCGAACTCTGTGATATGGTCAAGAGCTATGAGAAGGATGCCAGCTCCGCTCTCGACTCTGCTTGCTGCACCGTCAACATAAAGATCCCAACAGCAAGCCGGCCGAGACTGAGGAGATGTTCATTCCCGATCTCTATTGGTTGAGGGGCTTCAGGCTCTTCTTGCTTGGTGAAGCTTGTCTCTACCAGGAAATCAGCTAAGGCTTGGGCTTTGATTGCCCGTCGAGGCTGATAATCGATGTGGAACTCTGTAAGCTCGATTGACCAGTTGAGTAGTCTGCACGATGACTCGGGCTTATGCAGGATTTTGCACAAGGGTGCGTCTGTGTATACAATGATTACATGTGCATAAAAATAAGCCCTTAATTTTCGGGCAACTATGCCAAGCGAGTAGGCTAATTTTTCTACATTAAAATAACGACCCTCAATAGGACTGTGGGCCTTTGATACATAATACACATATTTTTGAATTCCTACCTCCTCACAACTAAAGCAGCTGACCGGCACAGTGCGTGGGCTGCTAATCGTCTGAGGCTCCCGGGTATGGGGCTGCTAAGGAGTGGTGGTTTGCCAAGATATTCTCTAAGCTGTTCGAGGGCATTGGCACATTCATCGTTCCATTCAAACACCTTGTTGTTGAAGACCTTAAAGAGCGGAAGACAACTTCTCTGGCGGCCAGGAGATGGGCGACCAAGGGCGATGATTCTGCCGTTTAGTCGTTGGATGTGCTTGATGCAGTAAGGCTGCTCCATCTCGAGTAAAGCCGAGTTGAGAGCTAAAGACCTTGTTAACCATGCGTTGATAGGTGGCCCCTGCATTCTTCAGCTCGAAGGGCATCATCTTGTAACAGTAAAGGCCCCTTGCTGCCCGGAAAGTCGTTTTCGCTTTGTCTTGCTCGTTCATCTTGACTTGGTGGTACCCTAGAGTACGCATCTAGGAAGCTTATCATTTCAAACCCAACTATGGAATCTATGAGCACATCAATGTGGGGGAGCGGGTAGCAATCTTTCGGGCAGGCCTTGTTAAGGCTCGTGAAGTCGACGCACACACGCCATTTGTCGTTGACTTTTTGACCATCACCACGTTGGTCATCCAGGTCGGGTACTGAATCTCTTCGATGATGTCGACCTTCAGGAGCTCCTCAACCTCCGTCTTGATCGATGCACTTTTCTCGGGCGAGTACTGCCTTGGTCGCTGTTGAATGGGTCGAAAGGTTGGATCGACATACAACTCATGATGGGCAACACTCTCACCGATTCCTTGCATATCCTCAACGGTCCAGGTGAGCACATCAAGGCTGCTTTTGAGCAATTCGATCAATTTATCCCAAGCTTCAGGAGGCATGGCCTTCCCGGTTTTGATTTTCTACTTGGGATAAGTAGGGTTGATGATGATCTCTTCCAGTTCATCCTCCGGCTGGATTTCAGGCTCATCTCGAACTTGCAAAGTATCCATTTCAATGTCTTATGCCTCGGAACACTGGGCCCTGCGCGTATAAATTGTTGGAGCGTGCTCGGCCTCATCGACCTCCATAGGTACTGTTGTTCCAGAGGATTCCCCGTGCTCAATATTGTTGATGAGAGTGATGGGTCCGGTGTAAGGTTGGCAGTGGCCCTCGCTTCTGGGATTGTGGCTGCTTGCTCGAGAATGTCCACGATTAGCTTCTATTTCTTCCTCTGGGAATCTCGGACATACTCCCACATTGCTCGCGGCTTGTTATTGAGGATACCCACTCCATTCTCGGTGTAAAACTTGGCCTTTTGGTGAGGTATAAAGGTCACCATCTGAAACCTGGCCATAGCCGAGGTGCCCAGGATGCAGTTGTAGGTGGATTTGAGATCGATTACCAAGAATGTGATCATCTCTGTTTGGGTTTGTGCCCCCTCTCCCATGAAATACTTTGAGCTCAATGGTGCCCTTGACGCTCACTTGGTGATTGGTGAATCCTTCAAGCTTCCCCATATAAGGCTTGAGCCGGGTGTCTGATAACTCTAGTCCTTTGAAGCAGGAGTAATACATGATGTCTCTGCACGCTCCGGTGTCAAGCAATACCCTATGAACTTGCCAATTTTTCACTAGACAAGAAATGACCAGCGGTTGCTCGGATACCAGAGGAGTACTTGCCCATTTCGCTACTGGGTAAAAGAAAATGCTGTTCCCTACCCGCGTTGCTCGGTTTTGTATTTCTCATTTCAACACTAAGCATTCCTCTGTTGTGTGGCCGTTACCATGATGGTAATCACAATACTTTGTGTTGTCCCTGGTGTGAGCGAGCTTAGGGTCAAGCGGGTAGGGAATTGGCAGCGCATCCCCCACCTGGAACATGATCTCTTCTAGTGTAGTATTTAGCGGGGTAAATTACGCTTCCCTGAATCTCTTTCCAGGGGTAGATGTTCTCTTCCTATCTCTGCACAAGCGGTTATTGCCCTCCTGGCTCTGGTCAGCTGGTGTGGTCAAATTGTCCTGAGTCTTATATTTGTTTTTGGCCTTGTCGCCCTTGATGGTCTTAGTTGAGCAGAAAAGGTGAGAGCTTGCTAGCGGCTCTGCTTTCGATGCTCCCGGGTTTATGGCTAACATTGTTTTCAGTGGTTCTGCTTTCATGTTGTTAAGGTAGCAGAATGTGATCTCCGGGTCACTAGTAGCAGTTACTTGGTCGAGCATCTCTTCGAATATTTTTAGATAGCTGTCATAGGACTCATTGTCTCCTTGTTTAATCTTAGCAAGATCGAACCGGTTTTTGGGAGTTGGTCCTGCAGTGCCAAACTCCTCTATGAACTTCTCCCGGAACATCTCCCAGCGCGATAGATCACGTGGGACTACGCTGACCACATTGCGCCTTTCACAGAGAGCACCCTCAAATGCTCGCATCTTCAAAGCTTCCACATCGGTGACCATCCGAATCTGTGCCTCGAATGACCTGAGCCAGTCACTTGCCCGCGTCTTCCCAAAGTACTTTTCAAATTGTGGGAAGATAACCCTTTGCGCGGGTGGCACATTCTCAATATCTGGAGTGAACAGGCTGCCCTCCAATGGCTTAATGGCCCCATAGCCGGGCTTGGCCACAACTAAATTAGCCATTTGTTTCACCATATCTCTCTTCATAGCCTTCATACGCTCGGACAGGCGTTTCTCGACATCCAACGTGAGCTTAGACGAGCGGGCATGTTCAGACCGCTGGTTGTGTGGACTTCTGGAGTGCCCGGCGGTTGGCGAGCAGAAGGTTGGATCATAAGATGCCTCGGCTTCCCTATTAATTCGAGCCCTAAGCCTAGGGCCATGGCTTCTCCTTCTGTGTACTCACGGGCTCTATGACGGCTATGGCTCTCTTCCCGAGTGCGGTGCTCCTGCCGACGATGATGCCTGTGGGAGAGATGCTGACGGCTGTATCTATTCTCCGCCTAATCATCTGCTCGCTTCACCTCATCGACTTTCTCCGAAAGAATGTGAATAACGGAAGGTATCCGTCTGCTCGGAGCGGGTAAATGCTGGGAGGCCTGGCCACCACCAACGATTACTGGATTGTTGAGAGCATGCATCGCCAAATCTGCAACTGGCATCGGGGCATGGCCCAAGGCGAGCAGTTGCTGGTTTAGTGCATACATCTTATTATAATACTCCGCTTGGACTTTCAGAGCAGCAACTTGTAGGTCAGGGGTTTGTCCAGGCAAACTTACGTGGCTACCCTGGCCATTCTCTCGCTGGCGACTTAGTTGCGTCCTGAGATCTAGCGCGTGAGCATCACGCTTCTCATTAATAACTTGCCTGGCATCACGTTGGCTAGCGTGACTTTGGCTGGCATGCTGGGATGGCTGTTCCTTAACATACAACACATCATTGCCATGAGTCGCGTGCCAAGCAGCCACTTTATGATTCCTCGTTTCTACCCCTTAGGGTGCTCGTGGTGGCAAATCGCTCGGCGGTGGATTGTTGTTACCAACCTGTTGGCTTCCAGCCTAGTGGTTACTGACGGTGGCATGATGCTTGCTACCCTTGGCAGCCATTACAAATAGACATATTTTCAAGAATCTCACTTGAAAACTTTGAGGAAAGTCTTGAAAAATTCGAGTTCCCGGCAACGGAACCAAACTGACGTGGCAAAAATACAGCTTGGATCGTCCGTATGATGGGTAGGATATCTGGGCTTGAGTCTGCTTTCTTGAACCTGATTAAGATCACAGAAAACCTTAGTGGAAGTACAAGGCTTGGCCTCGCGAAACCACTCCGGCGTGAGAGTAAGTATCATGTGAGAGAGTCAAAAAGCAATTTGACAGAGGTTCTAGGCTCAAGAAAGTATGTATACCTTGTTTGCGGTTTATGAAGGGATATTTATAGGCCCATAATGGCCTAGAATCCGTGTGGGATTCAGTTTCCATAATTACCTAGCCAATTAAGGAGAGAATCCCTAAATTGTAGGCACGATAGACGACTGGTCGCGTGAATGTAGGAGCAGATAAGACAAGTGTCTGCTCGGATAAGGAAACCATTGACTTGTCTTAGGGCGCAAGTTTCTGTAGTTTCCTGCTTGATGTATGCTCGGACGAGCAAGGTTCTTCCCGGCTGCTTGGTGTTGATTGAGTTGACGTAAGTGTATATCCCGGGCATGGCCCCTGGTCGAGCAGGCTAGGCTAGTGCTCGACAAGGTTTGGACGGGACAAATCTATTTTTTTACCCGATAGGGGTGTGGTCCTCGAATATAACCCCTAGTCAGACAGGCAGGGCCTGTGCCCAACCAGGTTTAGGCATGAATTGCTCTGTTCGCTGCTCGATTCCTCGGTTGCTTTTCCCGTTAAGTTGGCAGGTCCCATACTAATTATGCCCGTGATTGGCACGTGGTGCCAGCTCGTGCTTTGCTCGTGACCAGACTTTGGGCCCGGTACATCAGTGGCCCCTAGCTCCTTGTCTGGCGAGTATTCATGCGCGGAGCGAGGAGCGTATATGCTAGATAATGCTGCTTGGGCTACGGGCTTCAACACTTGTGAATTTTTGAGAAAGTTGTTAATGAGTCGGATGAACTTGTGGAAGGTTCTAGAATCTTTATTGGTGGACAGCTGGAGCGTACCGAGGAAGCTTGCCATTGAGAGTACCGTGGGGCGCGTGAGCCACCAGGAAGGTGAGTGAGTTGATGGGGGCGTGTTTCTCGGTGTAACGCATTAAATGCGCGTGCAAATTGATGACGTACGCCGTCTTTCAAAGTGCCGTTTCGGCGTCCCTTTTTCCCCCCAAAACCCCCTGCCACTACCTATAAAACCCAAACCATTTTGCCCTTTCTCCCTTTTGGCATTCCTAAGCAATTTTGATTTTAGAGAGATAATTCCTGCTCCCGATTGCTGTGATGACGGAGGGTTCCTAGATTCCGGTGCCGCTGCATTGATCTAGCCCACCGTTTTGTTGTTGAGCTCTTGGGTTATCCTTGGCTTTCATCCAGAACAAATTTTCACAGAAAGAAGTCTTCAGCAAAATCTCTACAGTAAGTTCTGGTCTCTTTTTCTGAGTTTGTTCTCTTAAATAGATGGGTTTGATGAAGCTTTCTGAGTTCATCTTCTTGCTTTTCTTTCTGGGTAGCCTTCATAGGGTTGGAATAGACTGTAGGTAGAGATCGAAGAAAATCACCCAAAGCGTCCTACTCGTTAGGCGGGCATGGCCCTTGGGCGTACCTAGACTTAGGATTTTTCCATTTCCTAATTGTTCTATGCTTCGGACAGAGTCTGAACCAAACTGATGTGGCAAAAATACAGCTTGGGCCGTCCGTATGATGGGTAGGATATATAGGCTTGAGTCTGCTTCCTTGAACATGATTAAGATCACATAAAACATTAGTGGAAATGCAAGGCTTGGCCTCCGAAACCACTCCAGCGTGAGAGTAAGTATTGTGTGAGAGAGTCAAAAAGCAATTTGACA
Organism: Codonopsis lanceolata; assembly: GCA_013146195.2. Lineage (NCBI taxonomy): Eukaryota > Viridiplantae > Streptophyta > Magnoliopsida > Asterales > Campanulaceae > Codonopsis > Codonopsis lanceolata. The sequence goes on from CM028384.1 coordinate 90,691,847, forward strand.
GAGGTTTTAAGCTCAAGAAAGTATGTGCACCTTGTTTATGGTTTATGGAGGGGTATTTATAGGCCCTTAATGCCCTATAATCCGTGTGGGATTCAGTTTCCATAATTACCTAGCTAATTAAGGAGAGAATCCCTAAATTGTAGGCACGATAGGCGGTTGACCGCGTGAATGTAGGAGCAGATAAGACAAGTGTCCTGCTCGGATAAGGAAACTATTGACTTGTCTTCGGGAGCAAGTTTATGTAGTTTCCTGCTTGATGTGTGCTCGGACGAGCAAGGCTCTTCCCGGCTGCTTGGTGTTGATTGAGTTGACGTAAGTGTATATCCCGGGCATAGCCCCTGGTTGGGCAGGCCGGGCCAGTGCTCGACTAGGTTTGGACGGGACGAATCCGATTTTTTACTCGATAGGGGTGTGGTCCCCGGATATAACCCCTAGTCGGACATGCATGGCTTGTGCCTGACTAGGTTTAGACAGGAATTGCTCTGTTCACTGCTCGATTCCTCGGTTGCTTTTCCCGCTAGGTTGGCAGGCCCCATACTAATTATGCTCGTGATTGGCACGTGATGCCGCTTGTGCTTCGCTCGTGACCCAACTTTGGGCCGGGTACATCGTTAACGAAAGTGGACGAGTAAGAGCATCTCCAATGATGCCACCCAATAACACACTCTTACTACCTCGTTTTCTGTTCATTTTACACTTTTTGAACACTCTAAAAAAAATATACTCTAACAATCACCCTTTATACTGTCCTTTAAAAATCTTAAATCTCTTTCATCTCAACTAACAAACCTAACTACCAACATAATTATCACTTTGTTTATATTTATTTCTATTTTTCCACCCGTACTTGGAATGAAATATTTATATATTTTATTATATATTCTATGAAAAAAATTTGTGTTTTCAATAATTTCAATTACTTTCATCTAAAACTATACGCCAATTTAAGGAGTAATTTATGTTTATAATACATTTTTTCATTTGTTTATTCTCTCATATATTACAAATGATTTCTTTTGGTTGAAAAGAATTCGTAATTAATTCACAAAATTTATAAAAAAATAAATAAATATCTTTAAATTTGATCATTGATCAAGTGTACAATAATAATGTAAAAATAGTATGTTAATACGAAGCTTGCAACATTAGGAAGATTAAGAAAAAAAAGCGTGGTATAATTAATTTTCAAAGTTTATATCTTTTGTCAAGTAACAAAGACGAAAATAGCTTAAGAGTTTGGATCAACCGTTGCCAAAGCATGAATGAGCAAGTAGGAACTATTTAATGCAGTTGGCGTGTTCAACTACAAATCAAATGGTATTCGAGGATGATCATTATCCCCCATTTTATATCACCCACAAAAAGAGCATTTGAACACATTATAGAAGTAGTTTTTTAAAACTAATATACCAACTAAATTAAACATAAAATATATATTTCCTCCGTTTGGGCAAAGAGTCTCCATTTGAAAGTAATTTTTTTTAAGAAAATAAAACTTTTAGTAATCAATTAGTAATAAAATGACATTTTTATACCTTAATTTTTGAAAGTGAACTTTTTAAGTGAAACATCTCAAAATAGAGTAGTGAATTATTTGTCTGAAATGGAGGAAGTTCATTTAAAAAAAATTACAACTTAAAAAACGATATTTTAAATAAAAAGTCACACTATACGATTATGTTTGATTGTCTTCAAGCTAATAACATAAAATATAATTATGATTATTTCTATTTTTAGTTGGCAGTAATGGAGTGCTGATGTGGTAAGTTATCAGACACATGTTTGAATGCCCACTGATTTGCAATTACTTTATCCGTCCCTAAATTATTGTCGTAGTTGACCCGACGTACGGATTAAGAAAAAAACAATTGACTTAATTATTTATATTGGTTTAATGTGTAGTTTCCTTTAAAGCCCATGTGTATATTATCCATAATTAAAGTAAAGTGAAAAAGTAAGGGTAAAGTGATAAAAGTGATGTTATAAAAAGATAAGTTTCAAGCTGACAATTATTTTGAAACGGACGAAAAATGAAAGGAAGACGATAATTTAGGAACGAATGAAGTATAAAATAGCAACTATTTATGTTAAGAGACCCCTATCTCATGGGATTCACTTAGTGGGTTATAGGGATAGAGTTTTGAATTATTACCTCACCCTCTTCCTCTAAAACCAACTAAACATTCATCTAAATTTAGAGAGACTTTTAGCATGAATGGTGACATTTTTTTTGTGTCCAACCCTTTCATGAGCATAATGCCCATGTTTCTTATTTACGTATACTTTTTAATGGAGAGATTTAATTGAGATTATAGGAAAATAATTAGTTTTGTAAACATATATATTTTAGATAAAGGTAATTGAATTTCTTAAAACATAAAATTATTTTAATAGAAGATAAAATGTAAAACATACTTCCTCCCGGGCAAAATTATTATTAATTTAATATATTTTATTTGTTGCTAAAAAATTATTTTCTTTTCTCGGTAGGAGTTATGTTTAGATAATAATAAAACTGTATTTTAAACATAAATTTCCCTTTAAATTGATATATATTTTGAGATAAAAGTAATTTTAAAACTTATTAAAACATATACTTCCTCCATTTTCAAATAATTGTTCTCTTTGACATGTCACACAATTTAAAAAAAACAATTGATTGTAAAATAAATATTAGTAGTATAATATGTGGTTTCCTTTAATTATACTAACTTTGTCATCTTAAATTTTCCTACCGTTGCAAGCTACTGATATACATATATTAATTTTTTACATTATTATCATACTACATTATTATCGTAAACTTGTTCTATTGATCAAATTGAAAAATGATTATTTTTTTTATGAAATTTGTGTATTAATTATGAATTCTTTTCAACAAAAGGAAATCATTTGTCTCGTGTTCTTAATATATGAGAGAATAAAATAATAATAATAATAATGATAATATATTATAAACATAAATTGACCATTAAAATGATGTATATTTTTAGATGAAAGTAATCGAAATAATTTAAAAATATAATATTTTTTAATAAAATATATAATATAAAATATAAATATTTCATTCCAATTGTGTTGGGAAAATAGAAATAAAAAAGATGAAAAATATGGTGGTAGTTAAAGGATTGTATAGAGGGTGATTACTGGAGTGGAAACTTTTTTAGAGTGTTGAAAAAATGTAAAAGGAACAAAAAAAACGAGGTAGGAGCATCCACAGTGGTTCCCTTTATTAACACCCAAAAACTTTTTTTAAGAGTTTTTACCACACTTAAGCCCCACAGTGGACACTCTATCAATCATCGTATCCTTAAAAAAAGTTAACTCTCCCCAACTTATTGGGTGAGTATTAGTCGGCCTCCATTCATCTCTTTCTTTCTCTCTCCTCCACATATATCTTTCTTCATTGGTCTTCTTCATAGTATTCGTTCCCTTTCAAAAAATTGTTCCAAAATTTAAAGAAGGCAGCAAAAACTGATTTTTTTTTTTTGGCTTGATCAGAGCATCCAGTTTTTGGCCAAAATTTTGACGTGCTAGAGTGGAGAGCCTATGAATTAAATAAACAACCCAACTCACATCATCACTTTGATGATAGTATGTTTTCCCATTTTTCCAATTTTCTTTTTCAATTAATTTAGTGTATTTTTTGCATTATCATTTCTCATTTTATTATTTATAACTTAAAATTATGGGTATATTGATAATATTAAAAAGCGTGACAAGACTTTATTTAAATAAAATAATTGATATAATCAAAACATATAATATATTTTTCATAAAATATAAAATTTAAAAATATAAATATTTTATTTCAATTGCGGTAGGAAAATAAAAAAATAAAAAGTAGAAATATATTGGTAGTTAGATTTGTTAATTAAGATGTCACTAATTCAAAGGTATATAGAGGGTGCTCATTGGAATTGAAATTTTTTTAAAGGGTCTCTAAAAAGTTTTAAGAATTGTATAGATGACGTTTTAGGGTGCAACTATTATAAATGCTCTAGGTGAAGGGAGATATAGAGTGGCGTCCATTGTGGGGTTGAGTTTTGAAAAAAAAATCCAGAAGTAATTTTAGAGTGTTGATAAAATGCTCCATTGTGCAGAAAAAATTGGAAAAAGAATTAAAACCCTTAATTAACCTGAAAACAGGAATCCAAAACCCTCCTTCAACCCCGAGCTCCACAGTCATGGCATCTCGTCATTTCTATCCCAAAGTTATTCATCCCTTCTCTCGTTTTTCGAAAGGTATACTCTCTCTCTCCCTCTTTCACACACGCAGGCACAGAATTTGGGCCTTCGCTAACCATTTCTTACCGATGTAGTGAGTCAATGGGAACCCTTTCCCAATCAGTCACCAGCCTTCTTCTCCACTAACATCGTTGGCGATACTCCACTTCTTGTACAATTCTCTCTCCCTCTGCGTGTAAATTTAATCCAATTATTGGGTAAATTGTGGATCAAATTTCTCAGTTTGATTTTTTTCATTTTTTGAAGCCGATATTAGTTTTAATCCTGATTAATTTCGTTTGTACTTAATTTGAAGGTTAGAGACTTTATACACTCCGCATTGTACCATCCTGAGCATGGTTACTTTTCTCAAAGATCAAGATCTGTTGGAGTGCTTGACCACGCCATTAAGTTCAATCACCTCCAAGGTATAGTCGATCCTTCCTTCTTCTCCCTTTCTCCCTTGTATTTGAAGTTTTGTTGGGGTTTGTGAAATTGATAGCAACTCTATTGTTGCTCTAACTATTAACACATTTGTCTTTTGTGAAAGAATTAGTGGGTCGTATTGCATACATGCTGATTAAAAGTTGGTACTACCATTGCATTAAACATTTCTTACAGTGTATGAACGACAAATATACTTTCTCCTTCCATCCCAAAACGAGGGTCCTATTTTTTTTCTTTTTCTTTCTCTTTCGGACATTAAGGAAGTTGACTTTTTAGGCAATCAGATGATTGCCCCTAGTTTCCAGGTTATAGCATTGCAAGTGCACATCATGACATTCTAGTTGACAAAGGTGAATCTAGTAAATATTCTTAAAAAGAGAACACTCACTTTGGCACAAGGAAAGGATAGAAGTGGACGCTCATTGTGACGTTACTATGGGTCTCTGTTTATATTTCTATGATATCTTTAAGCTTTCAGGTGAACATTTTGTAAAATCTTTAGCGATCAGAACTTGGCTTTGCCTTTGCTCAGTGAGGGGTAGAGAATTGTTAGGGGTTCTTTGTGGGCGCCTGCTAAGGGAGCCATTAGCAGACTTGCTTTTTCTAATATGTACAGGATATCGATTAAATAGCTTTGCTTCGTTGATGTTTTGTGGTTTTTCTACTGGCTCATTTTCTTCGGTCTGCACTAAATATAGATTCCTCTTCTTTTAGTATATGTATGTAATTTTTTTTTAATAAGTAATAGTAGTATAAACGAGCGTCAAAATAAGTGACGTTCTATGTACAGAGATATTGAATGAGCACAAAAACTGCTAAATCATAGCTATGCTATCCACAAACTCTACCAACGAATCGACCCCGAGCAAGGCGGGTTAACTACACCAAAAGTACAAGGACTGTAGTCTGTAGAACCAAGTCCTTCAGCCTATCTAGGCTATTTTCTTCATTATCAAAAGCCTTGCTATTCCGTTCCCTCCATACAACCCAACAAACAGCTAACGGAGCAGCATCCCAGACAATGCTTTTCCTCTTCCTTTTATAAAGCGACCAGTTCAACAACAATTCCTTCACGGACCTAGGCATCACCCAAGATAGCTGGAATAATCTAAACATGAAGTCCCATAAATCTCTTGCTACTTGACAATGCATCAAAACGTGGTTAACACTTTTCCCATCCCCTTTACACATGTAACACCTATCGACATAGATTTTCCCCTTACGCTGTTGATTATCTCCTGTTAAAATGGCTTCATTGGTGGCCTCCCACATGAGAAAACCCACCCTGACTGGGGCCTTGGATTTCCACACCATCTTCCACGGAAATGACCTATTGATGTAAGTTAAGTTCTGAAAGAAGGATTTAACTCAGAAAATCTTGGTCCTTCCCCATCCCAAACTGCAATGTCACCTTGAGATTCATTCAGCTTGTGATTATACAACAAATTAAGGAGTTGCGTGAAAGGGTCCACATCCCAATCTTGAGGTTTCTTCTAAAAGTAGGGTTCCATGTAACATTACCCCCCCTCCCTTCTCATAACCTCGCTAACCATTTCCTCCTTATTTGCCGCAATGCTAAACAATAAAGGAAAAGCTCTTCTCAATTCCAAATTCCCACACCACTTGTTTGTGTCACTGCAAAATTTTATAGATTCTCCATTTCCAACTTCGAAAGATATGAAACGTTTAAAACGATCCCATTTTTTCTGAATACCTTTCCAAACACCAGACCCATACGTCAAACGAATCTCCCCAGGAACCTAAAAATGGTTATGTGCTCTGTATTTCTCCACCATCACTTTCTTCCATAGAGCCCTATCTTCGTTCAAAAATTTCCACAACCATTTCCCCAAAATTGAAAATCTTGAGCTTTTTAATCCACCCCCCTTCTTGCATCTTAACAAATCACCTCCTATAGTCCCATTTGATTAAATGATATTACGTTCTTTCCATCTGCCCGTCCCACAAAAAATCTTTCTAACTTCTCTAATCTATTAGCCACAGAAGACGGTATGTCAAACACGGACATAAAATAGGTAGGTAAGTTTGAAAGAGTGCTTTTGATAAGGTAAGTCTTCCTCCCTTGGATACGTATTGTTTCTTCCATCCAGCTAGCCTATGTTCAAACGGTCAATTACCGGATTCCAAATATCTTTACTCCTAGAGTGAGCCCCAAGAGGAAGACCAAGATAGGACGTCGGAAGATGACCAATTTTGCACCCAAAAAAGGAAGCCAGCAACTTGATATTATCCACGTTCCCGACACAAAAAATGTTGCTCTTTTGATATTAATTTTCAGCCCTGAAACAGCATGGAAAAACAGCAGCACTAAGCGTAGATATCCTAACTGGGAATGCTCCGCTCCACAGAACACCAAGGCATCATCTGCAAAGAGTAAATGTGAGACCAACCCCTCAGATCCATTGCCCCTGCCCACTTGAAATCGGCGAATAAACCCTTTACAACTGTGGCATCCAACATTCTGCTTTAAGGCTTCCATTACTAAAATAAAAAGGAACGGTGATAAGGGATTTCCCTGCCTCAGCCCTCTCGAGCTAGGGGTAAAGCCAGCAGTCTCCCCATTAACCAACATTGAGAATCTGACTGTAGAAATGCAAAAAAGAATCCAATCCCTCCACCGACTTCCGAAGCCCATTCTAGTCAGCATATAAGACCAAAACTCTCATTTAACATGATAGGCCTTCTCTATGTCGAGCTTGCACAGCAAACCAGCTTCACACTCCTTGTTCTCGAATCCACTACTTCATTAGCAATAAAAACTGCCTCTGTATCTGTCTACTCCCCACAAAAGCGTGCTCAGATTCAGAAACATCTTCTCCAGTGCCTTCTTGGTTCTGACAGAGAGCACCTTCGAAATAATTTTGTACACTCCTCCAATCAAGCTAATGGGTCTATACTCTTTGATATCCTCCACATCAATTCTCTTTGGGATCAACGCAATGAAAGTTGCATTTAAGCTTTTCTCAAATCGCTTTTGCTCATGGAAAAAATGGAATACTTCCATCAGGTCCTCCTTGATAACCTCCCAGCCTTGCTGAAAAAATGCCATAGTAAAGCCATCTGGTCCCGGGGCTTTGTCTCCTCTCATACCTCGAATAGCTGCCACGACCTCCTCTTCTGAAAAAGGGACCTCTAAAGAATTCCATTCTAACTAGCGTATCATGGTGTGTTGCCCTGTATTGATCTGCAAGGTCACTAACTCATCTTTTGACCACCAGAGTGATCTTTCCTTTCTTAAATGTAGAGATTTTGGATAGTCAATACTGCCAATTGAATATCTGAAATGTGGTCCTATTTCCCCGAGAAGCATTAACATTCTTTATGGAAACGTTAAAAAACCAACATTGGTTCTATTTCAAAATTCTAATGATTTCTGAAAATGAGATAATCAAGTAATTTTGGAAATTGGGATGAACGACCTTACTCTATTGTCACTCACGCTGATGAGGCATTAACCTAAGTTGCAAGTCATCTGCTTGTAATCTCTGATCAATAAGCCTTCAGGTGGGGTGGCATTCACTTAGCTGCATCATATAAATATAATTGGCTTATATTATTCTCATTTTAAATAGAAATATGTTATATGTTGAGTTCATGCTAAACTGTCATTTGCACCCCAATCTCGTGGAACATTTCAGGAAGGAAAGCTTATATTCAGCACTTGGGTAAGATCTACAAGCACCATGATCTGTCCTGGTTTACTCCTGTGGAACTCTTTAAGGTACCATATACATTTAATGCATTTTTTTGATATATTTTTTTAATGCATTTTTCTTGGGATATGTTTTCTATTTGCATCTTCATGTAATGATATATCTTTAGAATATAGTAATATTTTATGTAATGATATCTTTAGAATATGGTAATATGATTATGATCTATGCATAGAAGCTATGATCTTTGTTTCCATTTGTTATCATTTTCATTTCATCATTGAGTAATTCAGATTTCCTCAATGTTCCAAATGTCATTTTTATTTCCATTTCATACATTCAAATTTACTTCAACAAAACCTAGACAAATATTAGTCACTGACATGGTTTTTGTTAATGGTCATTATCAACGGTAACGTTACATAAATTAAGACTAGATACCAGAAAGCACAGTTATGTCAATTCTAAGAAACTCACACCCGTGTCACATTACATATCCGTTTTAAGTTTTTTCAGTCACTCTTCTAATTAACGATCTATCATATTACTCTACTTATCAAAAAAATAAAAGGATCTATCATATACTCCTTTCATCCCAAAAATACGTCCGTTTGACCTGGCACACGGATTTATATTGGTATAATGTGTAGTTTCCTTCAAAGCCCTTGTGTGTGTGGTCGTAGCTGCTACTGGTTTCTTGGGCTATGCCTGGTTTTGTTATTGAGCTGATACTGAGCTGATACGAGGATGGTCGTTAGTCAAAAGGAGGAGGAAGAACGTTTACCGGGATTTTGCTCTTGCACCAGTTTGGTGGATCATCTGGAAAGAGAGAAACTGGAGGGCTTTTTGAGAATGTCGAATCAGATATTGATGGTATTAAGAACTTCCTTTTGTCTTTGCGCTTCTGGTGCTACATAACCGATTCTAATTCTGAAGATCCCTTTGTAGATAGCATGGACAGTTCTTTTGTTTAGAATATTTTTGATCTTGTATACCCCTAGTGTATAAGGACGCATCACCTCATTTGGCGCTTGTTTATAATACTTTACCTTATCAAAAAAAAAAAAAAAGTAGGATGAAAAAGTAAATGTAAAATGGTAAAAATGTTTTCCTAAAAAAGAAAATTACAATCAAGACAATTTTTTTGGGATAACGATAAAGGAAAACAGGACAATAATTTTGGGACGGATGGAGTATCAATTTATAGATATTCTCTCATTTTGTTTTTCTTTTTCATTTGTGCGTGTAATTCGGTTCGCACAGTTTTCCTAAGTATCCATTCTGAAGCTGAAATTAAAAGATATGAGCACTTGCTTATTAGAACTTTTTAGAACTGGTACTCATGGCCAGGGAAGTATTCCCTCCGTTCCGGGCAAAGAGTTCTCGTTTGAAAGTTAAACTTTTTAAGAAAATGAAACTTTTAGTAACTCATTAGTAATAAAATGACACTTTTATGCCTTAATTTTTGAAAGTAGATTCTTTAATTAAAACATCTCAAAATGGAATAATGGACTTTTTGTCCGGAACAGAGGGAGTAGAACTTTATTTCAAAACAACGAGTAGTATAATGTTTCAGAAGCGCTATTTTTCTTGATAGGTAGACTATACTAAGATAAAAAAGTGCCAAGGGTGTGCAACCCTTGTGGACTATACATTTGAAAATTAGCAAAGTAATTGTAAACGATAAAGTTTGTAGTGAAAATATGGTGCAAGTTCTAAGGAGTATTGACTATTTTATATAATAAATCTGTAGCATAAAAACTTGAAAATAAAATGATGCAGAGATTAAGTTTTGGTGGGAAAGTCATTGGGCCCTTGTGATACGAACTCAGTCGTTATTAGCAATATATAGATAAAACAAATAAAATAAAGGGTGGGGCTATTAACACCCCTACATATACTCCATACACCCTATTTTCTTCACAAAGGTCAATCCTCATGTATGTAGAAATGGGGTGTATGGAGTATATATATATCGGGGTGTTAATAGCCCCATTCTAAAATAAATCCAAGACATGTGCAAAGGCGACAAAGAGAGTGTTAATCACTTGTTACAACATTGTCCGGTGGCTCGTTCTTTATGGTATACTCTTTTGGGGCTTTTTAGGATCTTGTGGGTAATGCCCAGTTTTGTTTGAGGGATGCTTTTGAGTTGGTCATGTTTCAATCGCAGGAGGAGCAATATTCTTTGGGGTGCTATTCCGGCAGGTGTTTGGTGGACTATTTGGAAAGAGAGAAATAGAAGACTCTTCGATAATAGTGAGGTTTCGCTCGATCAATTGAGAGACTGTCTTTTGCGTATATTGTTTTTGTGGTGTTCTGCGACAGATAAATCTCTTGGGCATTCTTTTGTGGATTTTGTGAATAGTTTTAGCGCTGAGTAGTTTGTATACTCCTAGTGTACAAAGGCCGCATCACCTGTTTTGACGCCCATTATATTTATATACTTTTTATTTATAAAAAAAATAAAAATAAATCCAAGACAAATAGGATCTCAAGTGCAATTTATTTATTATGTTTCTTCAAATATGGTATCATATTTTTTAATCTTCTTTTTAGCTTGCATGTAAATAACAACTGTCTCAATATCAATTTTCTCATCCAGATTATATGTTCAGTTTGTTTTTTCAAAGTAATTTTTCATACATTTTCTTCTCAAGACAAATAGGATCTCAAGCGCAATTTATTTATTATGTTTTTTTACTGGGAAATATGGTATCTTTTAATCTTCTTTTTAGTTTGCATGTAAATAACAACTATCTCAATTTCTCATCCAGATGATCTGTTCAGTTTTTTTTCTTTTTTTAAAAGTTATTTTTCTTACATTTTCTTCTAAACAAACAATTTTTTTCTTCCCCTTGTAGCCTTGGTATGCCCATGGGATTGCTGAAGCTATTTTGCGAACCGCTGACCTTTCTGTTCCGTTAAAAGTAAGTTACTTTATTTTCAACATTAAAAATGATTTCAAAGATGAATGCTTGTGCATTATAGTCAAGCTTAGCAGGATTGATCTATATTGTTTAATTTACAATTTATTGTTTGGTTATCACATGTAATGTTCAAGAAACAACAAAACCTTGGAGCATCATTTAGGACACATTTTGTCTAAACAGATGAAAGTAAAGTAGGCATGCTTTGATTACTTGCATAAGTCAGTGTATTAGGTATCCTTCATCCTTTAATGGAAGTGTCATCTTAGATACGCTGGGTTGAAAGTAATGTAGAGCCGAGGGGCCTTCGCCAAGGAGACCCCCTCTTTCTCCTTTCCTCTTCATTTTAGTGATGGAAGCTCTGAGCTTAATGATGGATAAAGCTATATCGGGAGGATTCATTAGTGGCTTCGTAGTAGGAAATGGTAGAGTCCTTGTCTCAGTGTCGCACCTCTTGTTCCCAGATGATTCTCTTGTGTTTTGTGAAGCGAAGGACTCCCAGTTAGGCTATTTCTGGATGGTCTTGCTTTTTTTTTTCAGGCTGTTTCGAGATTAAAAGGTAATATTTCAAAGTCTGAAATTATTCCAGTGGGGATTGTAGAGAACATTGGGAAATTGGCTTCCTTCTTTGGTTTTAAGGTGACATCCCTCCCTTCTACCTACTTGGGTCTTCCATTAGGAGCTTCTTTTAAGAGCTCGAATATGTGAGTTCCGGTGATAGAAAGATTTCAGCGTCGTTTGGCAGGATGGAAAATGCAGTGTTTATCTTCAAAGGCAGGTCGCCTTACTCTCATTAAAAGCACGTTGTCTTCGATGCCTACTTACTTTATGTCCTTGTTTGTCATCCCATCATCAGTTAGCCGAAGACAAGACTGGAAAAACTTGAGAGGGATTTGCACTGTGGAGGAGATTGGTGGTGAGCAAGTATGGGGAAGGAAATCATCTTTGGTTTCCAAAGGAAGTTTCCTTGTCTTATGGGGTGGGGGTTTGGAAAGGAATCCGGAAAGGGTGGGATGCTTTCGCTATAAATATCTCCTTTGAGGTAGGAGAAGGTTCTACGGTCAGATTTTGGTTGGATAGGTGGTGTGGATATGTGGAGTTGTGGAGGGTCTTTCCTACCCTTTTTAACATTGCGAGTGATAAAGAAGTCAATATCAGTGCTATTATATCGCACGAAGGAGGTTTGATCAGTTGGAATCCAGTTTTTAGAAGGTACTTTCAGGATTGGGAAGTGGAGAGTTTTCTCCAGCTCTCCGAGTTGTTATATTCGCAGCAGCTGGACAGGAGTATTGTTGACAAGGTCATCTGGGATTGGGCTAAAAACAAAATGTTCTCGGTTAAGTCTTACTACTTTGGCTCAGATATTGGGGAAGTGGCATGTTTCCTTGGAAAGCTATTTGGAAGACTAAAGCTCCGGCTAGAGTTGCTTTTTTCATTTGGGAAGCGGTGAAAGAAGCCATTCTTACAAGGGATAATCTTCGGAGACGCGGTAAGGTGATAGTGAGCTGGTGCTATATGTGTAAAAGTAATGGTGAGAGTGCTGACCATCTTATGCTTCATTGTCCGGTGGCGGGTGCTTTGTGGGATTTTATCTTTTGCACTTTTAACTTACCTTGGGCTATACCGGAATCTATTAAGGATCTCTTCCTCTGTTGGTCTTTGCACAAAAGGAAACGAAGAGATTTTATTTGGCAGACTATTCCCTTGGGAGTGTGCCCGGTGATTTGGAAAGAGAGGAATAGGAGAGCGTTTGATAACGAGGAAAGGTCTTTGCCGTTGCTGAAGAATGATCTTCTTCCGCTGCTGTTTTGTTGGTGTAGTGATGATGTTAGGTCTCAGGTCAACTCTTTTGCTGACTTTGTAGTGAACTTTTGTAATCTGTAATTATTGGAGTATTCCTCCAGTGTATATAGGCTGCGGCTCCTTTTTTGCCGCTTTTGTTATTAATATATACTTTATTTATCAAAAAAAAAAAAAAAGAAAGTAAGGGAGAGAATGAAAGAGATAACAAGTGAAACAATCTAAATGAGAATCAGTTTGTGTCTAAGCCTCAACCGTTTAAATCTTCTTGTAGTTTTCATTGATTTGGATTTCAAGAAAGAATATGATAGAATTGGATGGGTTATGGGGTGATATGATTAAGTTGGGTTCACGGGGGCAATTATTAAGTTCTTGTATGATGGAGCTATTTCTGTTAACATCGTTCTATTTCGTGAGACTACAGTGGACTATATTGTGAATGAGAAACATGTATGAAAGCTTTAAACCAAGAGGATTTGAAATAAACAGGTGAAAATAAGAATATGAATTAAAATTTGTTACCCAGAGATGGCAATAAGTAATGTGGTACATCATATGTGGAATGGAAGAATGTAGATGCAATTCAACTGATCTCAATTGCCTTTCTCCCAACTACTTGGCATGACACCTTTTTTGCCACTCTACAGCCAGATGCACGATCCATGGTCAAACCACAGTCACGCATCTCCTTCTTAATGTCTTCATTCATATTAGTTTAGGTCTTCCATGCCTTTAGCACGGTTGTTGGTATTAATGCCCGTACCTAGTATTGTACTTGGTCAATATTGGAAGATCCTGATCATAGAATTAAATCAGGATGGATTAGGTGGGTAAGTGCTTCTTGCGAATTATTTGACTGACATAGATCAAATTGGAATAATAACAATCCCATTTTTGATTCTGAATTTGCAATCAGAAATTCACGCTGCAAGCAAGCATTTTGTTTGGTTAGTACTTGGCTGATTAAAATTATTTATCTCACTTGATATTCTGGATTGTTTTTCATGATAATATAAACCTATTTTATTTGTCAACTAATGTGATGTTATAAGTAATTTTAGGGTTATTGTTGAGTTGAAATACACATACACACATGTATGATTGACTTAGCTCTATTTTGATTCTGAATCTGCAATCAGAAGAAACTCATGCAATAAGCAAGTGTTTTTTGTTTGATGAGTATTTGGCTGATGTAAACTATTTATCTCACTGGATATTCTGGGATTGTTTGTTATGATAGGATAAACCTATTCTAGATATCCACAAAAGAAATGGTATTAGTAATTTTAGGGACTTCGCAGACGTTGAAAATACAAACACATGTATATGATTGGTTTAGTTCTTTTCTCTCTTTCTTGAGCTTTGTTCTTAGTTTGTGGCTTCGTGCTTCGCATTCTTGCCAGCAAAGAAAATAGAAAATGAAAGAGAAGACAAAACAGTATAAATATGAAGTTCACATCTACTTTATTTATGCATGTTGTGGCTAAACTGTCACTATCTGCATTCAGATTTATGAGATTGGAGGTGGATCAGGAACTTGTGCAAAGGGCATAATGGATTACATGATGTTGAACGCGCCTACGAGAGTTTACAATAATATGTCCTACATGTATGTGCCGCCTTTTACTTTTGACAACTTCGAATTCAGTCTCTAATGCTAATAACTTAGGTGACCTTGTGACAAGAATGGGAAAATTATTTTGAAAGGGTAGTTATAATGTATAATTTGGGACCTTAATGAATCGGTAGTTATGTGAGCATGAGAGTTTTCATAGTTGTATTAGTCAGTATTTTGTATGCAATAGTTTTTGGTCTGGATATTGGCCTTCTTGCTTTGGTTTTTGGGTTTATTTTTTCTTTAAGTGGTTTGTTCATTTAGGATTAAGGAGATTATCTTCTCTTGTACACCCTCCTGTTTCTACGTCTCCCAGCAGTATTTCTCTTTGCTTTTGCAAAAGAAATGAGCAGTTTTGTTGTTGAGTTTATATTCTAGTTGTTTATGAAGTTTGAAGGATGTAGCAGATTTGATTTGTATAATTTGGAATTGAGGGATCACAAGAATGAAGTTGAAAAATTCAAAGCTAAGGATTTGAATTTTGACATATTCACCCTCCACCCTAAACAAAAAAAGGAAAGGAAGAATCCTCCTTTTTGTTGATGGATAAGGTGGAGCTTTTTTTGGTTGACAAGCCAGTTTGTTCTCTATACACACTCTTTTCTAAAACTTCATTCCTGAATGGTCATGTTGTCATCACATCACAGTTTGACGGCATATTTGGGTCTGCTATCTGCAGTTTAAATTTTCCCCAACTAGCTACATCCCTCTTTTTTTTTACTCGGCAACTCACTGCTCTGGCTACTATAGATTTTCTTTATCCTTCTTTACTTCATCAAACAGAATTTCAGTTTTGATGAACTGAACTGAAAAAACCTTACTCCCAATTACTTGGGGTTGGCTATATGAACTTCTGTCATTTAGCTCTATCTAGGGCACTTTTGATGTACTCATTGATATAAAATTGCAAATTCATGTTTTTCCAAACTTTTAAGGTCTACAAATTTGACATTAGCTTACTGCCTCCAACAACTACGTGGCAGGATAAAATATGGGTTGGTCTCCAAATCGATTAGATTCTTGGAAATGCATTCATGCATTTTTGGAAATGCATCTGTACATAAATCAAAGCTAAGTATGGTCATTGTTTTTAAGAATTTTGAATAAACCATGCTTAATTGGTCTTGTGCCAAAACTTTATATTGTTACTGAATGGTGTCTTGTCAAACTTTTGGAACTTAGATTTGTGAAGAGTTTTCTTTCTTGCAGTTCAGTTGAAATTAGTTCCTCACTGGCCAAGAAACAGTTAGAGACTGTTGGAGAAGTTCGTAGTCACTTATCAAAGTTTCGAGTCGAGTGTCGTGATGCTGCTGATCGAAACGGATGGGGTAAAATTGCATTCACTCTGCAGGCCTTTCCTTCCAACTGTTGCTGATCAAATACATAGAACTCCGCTTTAGAAGAACCTTGCAATTGAATTTCATTATCTTGCTTGTCATGTTTTCTTCAGTGAGCTTTGAAAAAGCTCTGCTTTGCTCTTAGATCCTGCAGCTAGACTTAATTATATGCTAGTATCCGTCATTCACTTGGGAAATTAATAGTTCTGATATTAAAACAGGGGATGCAGAGGAACAACCTTGCTGGGTTATCATGCTAGAGGTAGGTTCTATCTTCAATGCTTCTGTTCCTCTTCTGCATACTCTTTATTCCTTTTTGAGCATTAGTGATCTAGCAATTAACAAAAAAAAGAACTAGCAATTAGTACCGAATGTTGCTTGAAGTTCTTCTTTGGTTGTATGGAGTTAAATCATTGTCAACTGAAAGTGAGTTCTTACCATACGAGCTTTTCAAGTGGCTACTAGAAGGCCTGGGGTGCTATAACAAGTTTATGCATTTATGATGTTGTTGAGCTGCTTATGATACATCAACTGTAGCTAATCCTTGTATAACCCTCATTAGAAGTGCATATGGAAGGTGTTCATATTAACAATTAAGGTCCATTTAATTTTGATTTATGCAGCTTACAATTTGAATAAAAAGGTAGTAAGGCTATATAGACTTGGCTTTGCAGACTCTAGTTGCGAAAGCTTGTGCTATGGCTGCCGTTCGTTTAACTATATATGCATATGTATGTGCGTGTGTGTGTGCACGTGTATAGTACACAGGTTCTTGATAATAAGAAAAGTGTTTAATGCATCATATGTCTGTCCGTTCGTACGTCATCTCATTAGGAGCTCGTCAGCGAGTGAAATAATTTGTTTATTTAAAAGACCATGCATTGCCGTGAAGCAGAAAAATTTTCTTTATTGGTATCTTATGCTTAATATTTTTATTGCTTTTAGGTGCTTGATAATCTACCACATGATCTTATCTATTCGGAAAATCAAGTTTCACCATGGATGGAAGTGTGGGTTGAAAAGCAACAAGACAAGTAAGCTACCTTTCTGCAGCTAGTTTTACTGAATATGTTTCTTGCAGCATACAGTACATTATCCTTGGGATGTCATTTATCAATTGTCTGTGTGCATATGTTCACATGTTTGATGAGAACTCTTAAGACTATTAATGACCTAGCAATTGATCAATGCATCTATTGTAAATGACAGCAGACACCTGTTAAATGACATTAACATGTTAGTGACGTCACACTGACTGGGGTAAACCATAATGAAAATCAACCTTTAACTACTACACAAATTGTTTGTAAATAATCACGGCAGCATCAAGCACACACTTTATGCCTTCCTAAAACCACTATTTTGACGTCAGTTTCTACTTTTTCATGCGTTTCTTTAACATCAAAAGCAAATGTTATATTTCGTTCTTTGCATTAATGGGTTCATCACTTCAATCTCCATTCTCCTAGTTATTGATTGTATTTCTACCTCTGGTTTAGTGCTGTATACTCTTGACTGGCTTAACAGTTAACATATTATATATTTATATTAGGATGATATAAATTAAGTTGAATCCAGGAACGATAGTTTCACATATATTTTTTATTTCTTAACTTATTTATTTTATTTATATTTGCTTGGATTATGCTAGCTTTGCCCTGCAAGGATGGGTTGTATCTACTCTGCTTTTGGTTATTACGTCAATCTGCTTTATCACTTCCTTTTTACCAATTTTTTTTGATGAGTAAGGTATATATTAAAAATCAAAAGCGGCAAATAAGGAGCCGCATCCTATATACACAGGAGGAAAACTCCAATAATTACAGATTACAAAAATTCACTACAAAGTCAGCAAAAGAGTTGACCTCAGACCTAACACCGTCACTACACCAAAAAAACAGCAGCTGAAGCAGATCATTCTTCAGCAACGACAAAGACCTTTCCACGTTATCAAAAACTCTCCTATTCCTAACTTTCCAAATCACCCCGCATACTCCCAAAGGAATAGTCTGCCAAATAAAATCTCTCCGTTTCCTCTTGTG
Organism: Codonopsis lanceolata; assembly: GCA_013146195.2. Taxonomy (NCBI): domain Eukaryota; kingdom Viridiplantae; phylum Streptophyta; class Magnoliopsida; order Asterales; family Campanulaceae; genus Codonopsis; species Codonopsis lanceolata. The sequence continues at coordinate 90,709,919 of CM028384.1, forward strand.
CAAAGACCAACAAAGAAAGAGATCCTTAATGGATTCCGGCATGGCCCAAGATAAGTTAAAAATGTGAAAGATATAATCCCACAAGGCACCTGCTACCGGATAGTGAAGCAAAAGATGATCAGCACTCTCACCATTACATTTGCACATATAGCACCAGCTCACTACCACCTTCCCGCGTCTCCTAAGATTATCCCCTGTAAGAATGGCTTCGTTCACCGCTTCCCATATAAAGAAAGCAACTCTAGCCGGAGCTTTAGACTTCCAAATAGATTTCCAGGGAAACAGGCCCCTTCCCCCAAAATCTGAACCAAAGTAGTAAGACTTAACCGAGAACATTTTACCAATTCCTTGATACAAGCTGAGCATGGGCCAGAGAGCGATTTCTTCTTACAAGCTAAGCATGGGGCAGAGAGGTGGAGTATCGAAGTTTCACATTCTTATCAGGATCAAAGTCCAAAGCTCAATCTTTTTATTAATTTGTTATGAGTGAATGGGTTAATTGATGATGTGGGTGTCTGAAACCTTGATTTCAGTTTTGACATTAAGTTTGATTTATATACTCGAGTTTACTATTAAATACATTAATATGGTGGTTTAAATGCCGTCACTTGAATTCACATTCAGATAAATGAATGTTATTATGGCATTTTGAACCACACCAGGATACAAAGCCTAAAATAAGGTTTCTGAAATTGTTGAACAGTTGTGTTTACCTCAAATTCTGTTCATAACGCTTTCTGGTCCTGGTTTTTCTACTTTAGCAGGCCTCAACTCTCCGAGTTGTATAAGCCATTGCAAGATCCCCTGATTAAAAGTTGCTTGGAGATTTTGAATCTGGACAAAGATTATAAAACCCGAGGAAGCGAGGAAAGTTCAGTGGCTAGAAGGATTTGGGCTAGAATTTTTCCAACGCCTCGAAGATCTTGGCTACCAACTGGTTGCTTGGTAATTATATCTTTAGAAAGAGATGATGAGATGCTGCCTTTTTTCCTTCCTATGCATTTACTTACAGTAATGACCCTCCATTTATACTCAGAAACTTTTGGAAGTTTTGCATGGAGCCCTGCCCAAAATGTCTTTGATTGCTTCTGATTTCAGTTACCTCCCTGATGTGAGAGTACCTGGTGAGCGAGCTCCATTGGTTTCAACCAAGGTACAACCTTTTCCATGTCTTATAATTAAAGGTGTCTCATGCTTTTGGAACTCATTATTTTGACATAATGATTCAATGCACTTGCTGTGGTGGATTGCTTAATTGAAGTTCAACAATAACCTTATGCACTCATTAAGTTGTGGGATGGTATTTCTGCTGTTTAAGTAATGACTTTTGTTAGCTTGATATACATTGTTGAGCCCCTATCAAACATCTTAAACTCTTAGATTAGTTGGTAACTTAACATGGTATGAGAGCTCTGGTTTGATGAGGTCGTGGATAGGAGAACATTTAAGGCACCCAATCCTGGTTTTTTGCTTGTATACTACACATGGGCCTTTGTCCCTTTTCTCTAAACATTTCGTACTCAAACAGATTTCTTGTTTCATTTTGGAAGAAAAAAAGCTGAGGAATTGTATCCCTTGTTGTTTATCATTCTATTTGCAATTCTCTTCCCCTGTGTCATTTAATTATCTACAAGATTTTCATAAATTACTGATATCCTTATGAGTTCATTTTACTAATTTACCTGTCCCTGTGCAGAAAGATGGCAGCAGTTCAGATTACAGTAGTTATCTGGATGCAAAGGTGAACTTTATCTCCCTCACCCTCACTGCATTTGTGTCTGCACAGTTAATTTAGTGATATCAATTGCAACTAGTATAAACCCTTCTTTTTTATTTTGGTGTTGAATTAAGTAGACTCAAAAGAATGTATAATTTGTTGTAACTTGTTAGATCTTGTACGTGCCTGGTTTTGCTCCCTCAGCACTAAAATGAGAGTTCTTCCACCATTTAAAGAATATATTAATACTCTTTAAGAGTAAATTGCTATGTTCTGATAAGCTCTCTAAGACATTATTAAAATGTCAAAACTCAATGGTCCCAAACCTCTTCCTTAGGTGTTTGGGGCAAATGCAGAGCACTGCCAGCTTATTTTTGAATTTGGGGCTCCTATTGATTTTAGAAGAGAAAGAGGGGTTCTAAAATGGCAAGGGCACTCAGGCAAAGTCCTTGAGGGCGTTTGTTCCAATCCTCGTACCAAAGGGCCATACTTATCTAAAAAAAAAGAGGCGTTCTCAAAGTGGAGGGACTATTAAAGATAACCTTGGTGAGGGCCGTGAGGCTGATCTCTGTTATCTGCATCGATTAGATCCATTTAGCAGATGTATCCCGTAATTAGTTTTACTTGGCGAAGATTAAATTAGGGCAGTGCCATTGTCACCAAATGTTTACCAAAATACATGTGATTGGTGAGAAACTTTATTAAATTAGGGCAGTGCCATCGATTTCTCTTGCTTTGAAGTCAAATAGGGTTACTTGTCTAAAAAAATAGAAGGTCAAATAGGGTCTTGGTCCTCTCGGATTAGTGACAGTATGTGGTACCTGAAGCATTTTACTGTGAGAATTGCAAATTGAAGATTGCTTCTCATGGTTGTGATATGCAAAGACAGTTGTTTAATTACGGGTTTCCTGCTCAGGAGGATGGCTTTTATAAGCTCTTCAGGAATAAAACTAATATTGTCGGTGTCAGAAGTTCCTGGATGCTGGAGGCTGCACATTTATATATATATATATATTTGTATTTTTCTTTGGGTTTGGGGATGAAGAAACTGCTAAATTAACACGATGATGCCCATTCTTCTTTTACATATGTAATGTTCCCTTTCGTTCCTCATTCTTTCAGTTAATTACTCTGCAGGGTGATGCTGATATATTTTTCCCAACAGACTTTTGGCTTTTGGAACGAATGGACCATTATTGCTCAGGATGGTTAAAGTTGCGCAAAGATAAATCATCCAAGCAAGGGAAGAAGAGGCGGACTATTATGGTAACTTTTGTGCTTTCCCACAATGTAGACCTGGCTTGTTTGAAATGTGTTCAAATTTCTTTTAATGAGGCAAACCTCCCTCCCTGCCTCCCCCACCACACACCAATCCCCATACAATGCATACATACACACGCACACACAAAAAACCCTAGATTAGAGATAAGCACATGTTGGTAAACTGTACATGAAAATGAAAAAAAACGTCTGGTGGAAAGCTAGAAAATTTGCACGTGGTGGAGAATATGATTATTACCTTTATGTCAGTCTCAAGCCCCTAGACTCTAGTACAAGGATGGGAATAAGGTAGATTAGGCATGGAGCCCACCCCATTCCACCTGAATAGGGGTCTGCATCGGTAGGAAACGGGCAAGGATTGGGAAGATTTGCTGCACCATTAGATATTAGTCACTTCCAAAGTACCCATACTCTTAGTAAACTTGGTCTGTGTGAGAGTTAATTATCTAGTATGTTGTATTGCCTCTTTCAATTAATGTGGAAGTTTGATAGCCTGTGATGTCTATAATAATGAAGGATGATGAGACAACCTTAGAGTCTACTAATATGCTTGGTACTTTGTTTAGCGAATTTGGGGAGCGTGATAGTTTTAACAAACGATATGGGATGGGCCGGAACAGGGATGGGGTTTGCTTTAGTAGCCAACCACAAATTTGGGATGGGATGGGAAAGGTAAACTCCAAACTCCCCACCCATTCTATCCCTACTTCCCAAAAGTACAAGTGTCCATGATGTTGAAAGCAGTGTGGGTCGTTGTACTTGTTACATCACAGAACAAATTTCATCGGTTTACTTTATTTCTTCTATATTTATACCATTACTATCAAAATTGATGATTAAATGTTTCTGTTTCTTGTGCTTTTGAATTCTGTAGCTTGATACATCTTCATTCATGGAAGAATTTGGTCTGCCGACGAAGACGAAGACCAAAGATGGTTACAATCCTCTTCTAGATGACTTCAAAAATACAAAAATTTATTTGAGTGTTCCAACTCATAATACCAAATAGACTGATGGATGGCTGCTTGTTAAAGTTTGTGATGCATTCATTTTCGAGTTAACATGCTGGTGAGAAGATATAGAAACGTTTCAACCAGTTCTGCCTGAGTTGAAGAGAAACAGAAGTTAAATTAGCCAATCAAACATATAATGGAGTTATCTTGATGCAGTGGTTCTGTCTTGGATCACTACATAGGCTATAGCTTTGCAAAATAAATGACGTAGAGCACCTGCATTGTGCTGGTGGTTAGTCTTGTTCTTGCTCGTTAGTTAGATTATTCAGATGCAACTGTCCAAGATGCAATGTGATTATAGCTTGACAAGGCCCATTTTTTGTTTAGCCTCCTAGTGAAGGATGAGGTACAAAGACTGGTCACACACGATTGCATTCTTAAATGTTGAAGAAAAGTTATGTAAGAGCATTCACAGTGGTTCCTTTTATTAACACCCTAAAACCCTTTTTAGGGTTTTTTAACCACACTTAACCCACAGTGGACACCCTATCCCTAAAAAAAGCTAATTCTCCCCCCAACTTATTGAGTGAGTTTTAGTCGATCTCCATTCATCTCTTTCTTCTCTCGCTCCCACATATCTCCTTCTCCATTGATCTTCTTCCTAGTATTCGTTCTCTTTCAAAAATTTTGTTCCAAAATTTAAATAAGGCGGCAAAAACTGATTTTTTTTTGGCTTGATCAGAGCATCCAGTTTTTTGCTAAAATTTTGATGTATTAGAGTGGAGAGCCTATAAATTAAATAAACAACTCAACTCACATCATCACTTTGATGATGGTATGCTTTCCCATTTTTTTCATTTTCATTTTCAATTAATTTAGTGTATTTTTTGCAGTATCATTTCTCTTTTTTATTATTTATAACTTAAAATTATGGGTATATTGATAATATTAAAAAAGTGTGACAAAACTTTAAATAAAAATAATTGATATAATCAAAACATATAATATAATTTTCATAAAATATAAAATTTAAATGTATAAATATTTTATTTCAATTGCGGTAAGAAAATAAAAAAATAAAAAATAGAAATATATTGGTAGTTAGGTTTGTTAGTTAAGATGCCACCAATTCAAAGGGTTATATAGATGGTGCTCATTGGAGTTGAAACTTTTTTAAAGGGCCTCTAAAAATGTTTAGGGGGTTATATAAAGGATGTTTTAGGGTGCAACCATTGTGGATGCTCTAAGCTTTTGACTGCTCTCTTGTTAAAAGTGCATTTATACTAGTTGCCAAAATTGGTAATTAGATATGAAAGGGTTAGGTTGATCAAGCCAACATGTTGGAGGGTTGCCGACTAATCCAACCTTGGTTATCAATGAAAGACATGCTTGTTAACCATTGCAGCATCTGTGGGCTTAGCTTTCTTTCCCACTTGATCCTCTTTGAAGTATCCGACCCCGGTCCATAGCAACCTTCCTCTGCAAACGTCACCTGATTCCTGAAGCATTGAGTTTTAGAATTTCATCATCTTGTACAGCTGATAAAACTAGTAAGATGTAAGAGTCGAGAGAGATGGATCATACACGCGACTAGTGGAATTCCAAGAATTCCATCCTTGAGGAACAATGATGTTGGACAAAGAAGAGTGGTAAAAAAGAACTCGAGCGTACTCTCCCCATGGCCTTCCCAAGTAAGCCGGTCCATTGCCTGTCACTCTGCAATTTTTGAACACAAAACCATTGGTGTCGTGAAGGCCCGATCTCGACTGCGCTGTAATGTACCCCGCTTGTCCACGGAGTGTTTTCGTTATCGCTTCTATTGCGCAATTCTGTATATGTACTCAATCTCATACTTTTGCAATAGTAGTACAATTTTACGAAATGAATATATTTTTCTACCTCGTAAATAGACTGGCCACTGCCCATAATGAAATCAACGGCCCCTTGGATGGTGCAACCTTTGAAGTAATGTCGCCCATTATTATCCCAAAATGTGTCTTGAAACCCAAAGAAACCACAGTCATAAAAAGCAGTTTTGTCACCGTTGATCATGACAGCCGCCGCCGGCAATATACGGTTCCGACTAAGTTGCGGTGGATAGTTGTAAGAATTCTGCTCGGGGATATAACAAGATATTATTGAACCATCATAATAAAATACATTATTTTCATTTTTCTCTTATAAGTGAAACCGAAAATGATGATTTTAAACTAAATAGTTAACTTTATCAGTTTTTAATTAAAAACTCTTGTTTCATATTTCGAGCATTTTATGAATTTCTTAATTTTCTTTTATTTCATAATGCCTTATTAAAGTCAAAAAATTAACTTTATCATATTTCTTCAATTGTTTGATGCTCAGCACATACATTGATAATCTTTTTTAAATAAATAAAAAAAATATTCAAATAACCATTGTATAATTCGTAGCTAACCTATTTGACCAACTGCATTACAATATCCCAAATGTGATCAATGTACTCAGTAATTAGGTGCGATGCCCCATCCAATTTTGCAATAAACCTGTTGACGTATATTAACTGAGGGATTCTTTGAAGGGTATTTTGGTATTTCAATTGCACCCCTTTCTCCCCCAAACATATTTCCTTCAATTCCACCTTTTTGGTAAGGATCACATTGCATTCAATTATTGAGTATATAAGTCACATTTAAAATATTGTAATGTGGTTAGTCAAATCAGTTACTTACGAATAATATAATTATTATTGGATAATTTTCCCTTAAATAAACCATATTCATAACACGTTAGTAATATATTAACATATTAAATGTAAACCAAACTTATTTTTGTAATCTAAAGATATGATAATCAAGAAATGACCGAAAATGCACATCTCCATTTATGTAGCTAATAGGTATATATCATATTCCATAATCCTATTTGTACTTCACCAATCAAGCAAAATAAGACGTGCATAGATTTTGGAGATTGAAAACTATAAGCAGTTGTAATTAATACTCCTTCCGTTCCAAGCAAAAAATTCACTATTTCATTTTGAGATGTTTCATTTATTAAAGAGTTCATTTTAAAAAATTAAGATATAAAAGTGTCATTTTATTACTAATAACTTACTAAAAGTGTCATTTTATTAAAAAAATTAACTTTTAAAAAAAGATTCTTTGCCCGAAACTGAGAGAGTAGCAATTTTCAGGGATCGGAATAACAACGTAATTAAAAAAAAAATCCTAATTAAGGGTACCGTAAAACTTATGCTTCTGGCGACGATATTATCAGCGTAGACGAGAAGAGTAGCGCCTGTAGCAATATCAGCAACACCCCAAACCACAATAGTTATCTTTCTCCCTTCTCCTTTTAGATATATCATTGGCTTATCACTTGGGATATTCACTTGTTCACTGCATGCACCATTAATGGATAAATTAAATAAATGGAGATTAAGCAAATGATGGATGATGATTTACACATGTTTAAGACTATGATTAATATTTAATAATGATTGAGTAGTACTGGTAAGTGCCGGCCTTGATGTTAATAATAACCCAGTTTTGATTGTTGGAAGGAACGGAGTTGATAGCCGACTGAATGGTGGTGAAATTGCCATTGCCGGATTTATCAACAACGACTATACGGTGGTAAGGCGCTTGTATCGGTGCCGGCGGGGAGCCCCAATGCCGATGTCTATGTGATGATCTTCGACTTGCTATTCCAACAGTAGCCATGATGATCATCAACAAAGCTACATATATGCATATATACCTTTGAACATATGACATCTTCTTTGATGACTTGTATATATATACGAATGAATGGACTAAGGTCTAAGGACTGACTGAAGAATGTTTTCTAATTTTTCAACATCTTTATGTATATATGATAGAAAGAAGTTACATTATTTATAGAGTTGGGGGTTACGTGTGGGTGTTAACAATTGAAGAAAAAAGAAAGAGAATTTTGTATTTCTTGATTATGGAAGAATCAATGATATTATTGAGATTAAATTTGATACATAGAAAAAGGATGTTTATATCCCTTTGAAGTAGCTTTCTGGAATAAGCCCGTAACAACAAATCAAAAGGGAAAATACAAGATTACCCTTAATGATAACCAGCTTAACTAACAAACTATAAGAATGAACACTCGACACCCCTGAAGTTCTAAAACTTCTGATCTATTACACATAAGACCCTGAAGATGCTATATAACTGATTTCTTCTTCATTTTAACATCCCCTCTCAAGTTGGATGGGAGGAATAAATTTTTCACTTGCAACTTGCTAAGTAGCTCAGAAAATTGATGATTTGGGAGGGCTTTAGTAAACAGGTCTGCAAGCTGTAACTGAGATGGTACATAATCAGTTGAAATCAAGTTATTCAGTAGCATGTTTCTTACAATGTGGCAGTCTATGTCTATGTGCTTGGTTCTTTCATGGAATACTGGATTGGCTGCAATGTATAAGGCTGATTTGTTGTCACAGTGTAGAGGAATAGGTCTGTCTTCAAGGATCTGGAAATCTTTAAGAACATCCATGAGCCAAGTTAATTCACAGCAAGTGTCTGCCATACTCCTGTATTCTGCTTCTGAAGAGGATCTGCTCACTGTGTTTTGTTTCTTACTTTTCCAGGATATAAGAGAATCTCCAAGAAAGACACAGAAACCAGTGACTGATTTTCTGGTGATAGGACAGGAAGCCCAATCTGAGTCACAGTAGGCAGAGAGATGTAGATGACTATTTGAAGGATAGAATATACCCTGACCTGTACTTCCCTTGAGATATTTTACAAGCCTTAAGCCTGCCTTCCATTGTTCAGTAGTAGGTTTGGCCATGAACTGACTAAGAATATGAACTGCATAAGATATGTCAGGCCTTGTAATAGTTAGATAGATTGATCTTCCTATTAGTCTTCTGTAGGGAGCTGGATTAGGAAGAAATGATTCATCAGAAGAGGCCAGCTTATGATGCTGTTTAATAGGAGTAGACTTAGGTTTGACATCTAAAAGGCCACAGTCTGAAATGATATCAACATTATATTTTCTTTGATGAAAACACACTCTAGATGCATTTCTTGCTATTTCAATCCCAAGAAAATACTTAAGCTCTCCTAGGTCCTTAACAGGAAATCTGGTCTGACGATATTTCTTGACAGTGGAAATTAACTCTTTATCTGTTCCAGTTATAATGAGATCATCCACATATACCAGGATGATGACCATATCTTTTCCAGATTTGAGATTGAATAAAGAATGGTCATTTTGAGATGAACTGAAACCAAATTGAATAAGAGTATTTGAAAGCTTTTCATTCCACTGTCTTGGGGCTTGTTTCAGGCCATATATAGACTTATGAAGTTTGCATACAACTGGACCATTGTTAAGAGATAAGTTGTGATTGTAGCCTGGAGGAAGATCCATGAAGACTTCTTCTTTCAAATCACCATGAAGGAAAGCATTTGAAACATCCATGTGGTTTATTTCCCAATTCTTTGAAGCAGTAATACAGAGAAGAATTCTGATTGATGTCATCTTTGCTACTGGAGCAAAGGTCTCAAAATAATCAAATCCTTCTACTTGAGTAAATCCTTTTGCTACTAATCTGGCCTTGTATTTATCAATACTCCCATCAGCATTATACTTGATTCTGTATATCCATTTTGACCCTACTTTGTGATGATTAGCAGGTAAGTGTTGGACTGTCCAGGTTTTGTTAATCTCCAATGCTCTTAATTCTTCTTCCATAGCTTGGCACCACAAAGGATCTTTTGCAGCCTGCTCAAAACTTTGAGATTCACAGTTTTTAGAAATTTTAGTAGAATAAATCTTGTAATCTTCAGAAACTTGACTGAAGTCACAAATTTTTTTAAAAGGATAGGGAGATGTACCTTTTACAAATCCAGCAGTATGATCTTGAAGATGAGTTGGCAGATCTGTATAATCTTTAAATTTTGTAGGAATACTTTTATTTCTTACAGGTCTGGTTGTTATTGGCACATCTGCATGTTTTTTAGGTATGTCTGTAGGTTGCTCAACATTAGGTACTGATGATTGAGTAGGGGTATTATTCTGAATAGTAGTGTTTTGATCATTATGATCATCAACAAAGATGTCAGAATCAGTATTGGGAAATAACAAGTTATTCCTAGAGTCTGATTCATTGTTTTCTTGGAAAGGAAAAATATTTTCATAGAACTCTACATCTCTACTAAAACGAATTTTATGTGTCATTATATTGTAGCACTTATAGGCCTTTTTAGAAGAGGTATAGCCTAAGAAAACACATTTTTGAGATCTGGGCATAAATTTATCTCTATTATGTGCAAGGGTAGACACATAACAAAGGCAGCCCATAGTTTTGAGATGTTTATAGGAAGGAGAGGATCCATAGAGGGCTTCAAAAGGAGTCTTAAAATTAAGCACATAATTAGGCAGCCTATTGATCAGATAAGTTGCAGTAAGGAGACAGTCTCCCCAGAATTGTATAGGGAGATTGGCTTGAAACTTTAAGGCTCTGGCAAGTTCTAATAAATGTCTATGTTTTCTTTCAGCTCTGCCATTCTGTTGAGGGGTATCAATAAAGGTACTTTGATGTATAATACCTAATGAGTCCAGAAGAGTATTCATGCAGTTGTTAAAGAATTCAGTTCCATTGTCAGACCTGATTTCTTTAACAGACTTATTAAACTGAGTATTGATCATGGTTAAGAAGGCTTGCATAATATTGCAGACATTGGATTTGGAGTTAAGTAAAATAGTCCAGGTAGATCTAGTATTATCATCTACTATAGCAAGGAAAGAATTGCAGCCTTCATAAGTAGTATGTTTATAAGGGCCCCAAACATCACAATGTAGAAGATCAAATGGAGAAGGTTTGATAGAATTACTAATGTTGAATGATTTTCTGGTCTGTTTGGCAAGATGGCAGATATCACAACAAAGATCTTTATATTTGTTGAAATTCAGAAAGCATAGAGACTCAATATGTTTCATAGCATATAAAGGAAGATGTCCAAGTCTTTTATGCCAAAGGTACATAGGATCATCAACATTAGAATTAAAATGAATTTCATTGTCTACAACATTAGAAAAGTCATTGCTAGAAAGGGTTGAATAAGAGTGAACAGCTTTGAAGTTGTTCATTAAGATATCCACATAGGGCTCAGTAGGATGGAGTTTATACAGTCCTTCATCAAGTTTACCAATCACCTTGCAGGTTTTCTTGGCTAGGTCCTGAATGTAACAAAGAGATTTAGAAAAGGTAATGAGACATTGATTATCTTGAGTATATCTGCTTCCTGACAACAAGTTGAATTTAAATTCAGGGACAAAAAATACATTAAGTAAGATGATTTCATTGGACAGTCTAACAGTCCCTTTGTGAGTAATAATGGAATTCTTTCCATTAGGGAGATGAATTACAGAATGTGTAGGTGTAGGATTAATAAGGTTAGCATAACAGTTTGTAATATGATGGGAGGCACCAGTATCAATGATCCAATCTAGGGGATTGGATTTGTAATTAGATAGACAAAGAGGGTTAGCATATTTATTTAGATTAAGAGAGTTACCTACCATAAGATCTGCATTGAATTCCAAAGGTGATTCAACTTCAATATTATTTGCCTTAGGATTGATCAAGGCAAGTAGCTCAGCAACTTGCTCATCTGTGAAGTGGCTGCTGGTGTTTTCCTTCAAGGCTGCAGTATTGATGATTTTTCCTTTAGCTTTGTTATTTGGCATCTTGGTTAAATCAGGTTGAGTACCAAATAAAGGATGCCAATCAGGGAAACCATGGATGAAGAAGCATTTCTCATTGGGATGTGAGTCTCCATGACAAAAGTCACAGAAAAATTTCTCTTTAGTGGCTGTAGTACCATTGCTTTGAGTATTCTTGACAGTGTTTTGACCAGGTTTGTTGAATTTGTTTCCACCACTATTGTTGTTTCCAAATCTGCCAGACAAGATAGTATTTGTTCCAGTGTTTTTGTTGCCAAACTTTCCAAGATGGGCAGTTGAGAATTCAAATTGATTAGAGGTGGTATTACACTGCCTTTGACTTTTTTCTTGAATGAGTATAGAAACTGTTTTGGCTAAGGATGGTAAAGGGACCATTCTCAGAATCTGTCCTCTTACATCTGTGTAAGAGTCTGACAGTCCCATTAAAAATTGGGTAATTTTGTAGATATGATCATAGTCTTCCCTGAATTTTGAAGCCCCACAATTGCACTCACATGTGAAATTTGGTAAGGGGAGGAGATTTTGCAATTCATCCCATAGGCCTCTAAAATTGGTGAAGTAAGCATTGACAGACAAGGTTCTTTGAGTACAAAGGGCTATGGTTTTTCTAATTTGATAAAGCTTTGTAGAGTCACTTTGAGAATACCTGGTAATCAGGTCTTCCCACATTTCACAAGAAGTGGGAAAGTAGACTATACTTTGTCGAATTTCAGGTGTGACAGAATTAAGTAGCCAAGAAATGGTCATAGAATTACATCTGTCCCAAGAACTTGAATATTTAGAATCAGGTTGAGGTTTCTTGAAGGTGCCATTAATCATGCCAAGTTTATTCTTGGCTGATAAGGCAATTGTCATGGCTAATCTCCATTGAGAAAAGTTGGAGTCAGTAAGGAGATCTGAAACAAGAGTCATACCTGGATGATCTTGTGGATGAAGGTATAGAGGGTGTCCAGGAGGCAGTTGGAAAGAGGATTCAGGGATATCATAGAACTCATCTGTATTACTGGTAGATTCTTGTTTCTTATTTTTGTTATCTTTTTTAGTAGATTTAGGGCTGGTTTGATTAGTCATACTGCAAGAATCAGGGGAGGAATATACAGATCATAGAATAATAAAGAGGAAGGGAAAGAGTTGAACCAGTAGATGAAGAAGAAAGACTCATAGAGATATGTTGATTGGCAGACAGAAGAATGATGAACATTCAGGATCAATCAAGTCGGGCATTCAGGAATATGAAGATCTTCAACATAGCTCTGATACCATGTTAACAATTGAAGAAAAAAGAAAGAGAATTTTGTATTTCTTGATTATGGAAGAATCAATGATATTATTGAGATTAAATCTGATACATAGAAAGGGATATTAATTATATCCCTTTGAAGTAGCTTTCTGGAATAAGCCCGTAACAACAAATCAAAAGGGAAAATACAAGATTACCCTTAATGATAACCAACTTAACTAACAAACTATAAGAATGAACACTCGACACCCCTGAAGTTCTAAAACTTCCGATCTATTACACATAAGACCCTGAAGATGCTATATAACTAATTTCTTCTTCATTTTAACAGTGGGACAATTGAGAGTCCAATAAAAGAAGAAGAAAACAAAGGGTTATGAATTTTGACATACACTTGCCCATTTTGATTCCCTTTAGCGAATGTTTAAATAGATATTTAGTATATTTATTAAGTTAGAGAAAAATAAAATCATTGCTTTTGAAAATTATATTAAAATTACTACGTCCTCTATCCTTAAATTATTGTCTTTTTTTTTATCAAACCAAATGTTTTTTAATTAATGTAGTTTTTGGGTATTATTATTATTTTTTAAATCATAAAACACGTAGTTTTGCGGTACTTTAAAAATAAAAAACTTGCATGGATGTAGAAGAACTTTTACTCATTTTGCAATTTTTGATAAAAAACCCTAAATTATCTATTCGATACAAAAAAGAGTCAAACCTTTGTCTTTTGGAATGGAGTGAATATCGGATTTCATAAATCAAATAAAATATTTTCGAGTAGGGCTCCTTGTAAGGTGGTGTTAAGGATCTTAATCGGTAAGTCGAAGTTATTCATGTTAAATGAGTCAAAGATTCAAAAATTGTAGCGCCACTCTTCAATTTTTTAAAAATTATAGCGCTACCCTTTATATTTTATAAATGAAAATTATGTCATTTTTTAGCCTTAAATGTCTCACTTTTTCCTTTAAACGTGTCAGTTTTTAATCACATAATGTGTAAGTTCTCATGTATGAAAGTGTGTCAATTTTGTCTTTAAATGTGTCATTTTTAATTCCTCAATGTCTAAGTCACTATGTATGAAACTATGTCACTTTTGCCTTTGAATGTGTCACTTTTGCCTTTAAATGTGCTATTTTTAGTCCCTCAATGTGTAAGTTATTATTTATAAAAATATGTCACTTTTGTCTTTATATATGTCACTTTTGACTTTAAATATGTCATTTTAGTCACTTAATGTGCAAGTCATTATGTATCTAAGTCACTTAATGTGTCACTTTTGATATTGAATATGTTATTTTTGCCTTTAAATGTGTCACTTCTTAATCCCATAATGTGTAAGTCCTCATGTATGAAAGTGTGTCACTTTTGTTTTTAAATATGCCACTTTTAGTTTCTCAATATCTAAGTCACTATGAATGAAACTGTGACTTTTGCCTTTGCCACTTTTAAATTTAAATGAGTCACTTTTAATCCCTCAATGTGTAAGTTATTATTTATGAAAATGTGTCACTTTCGTCTTTATACGTGTCACTTTTTCCTTTAAATATATCATTTTAATCCCTCAATGTGCAAGTCATTATGTATAAAAGTGTCACTTTTGACCTTGAACGTGTTACTTTTGTCCTTAAATGTGTTACTTTTGCCTTTAAATGTGTCACTTTTAGACCCTCGATGTGTAAGTCATGCAAGTCCGTCAAGTTTTGTTGAGTGTTGCAATACAAACTGAGCTAACAGAGATTAATATAAGACCAAATCGCAAAGCCCGGGAACAAAGGGACCAAAGTTTTTTCAATAAACCAATTTGGTAATTAGATATGAAACTGCATATTTGGTAAGCCAGGAGTCAGGACTGCAGTGCGTTGGGGGTTAGGTTGATGAAGCCAACATGTTGGAGGGTTGCCGCCCAATCCAACCTTCGTTATTGATGAAAGACATGCTTGTTAACCATTGCAGCATCTGCGGGCTTAGCTTTTTTTCCCACCACCCCCTTCTTGAAGTGTCCGATCCTCGTCCCCAACAAAGCTTCCTTTGCAAACGTTAACTGACCCCTGATGCATTGTGTTCGAGATATTGGTTAAAGACTTAAAGTTGATGTATAAACCTAGTAAGATCGAAGAGGTGACATATGACAGGTAGAGTCTAGAGAGAGATGGAACTTACTCGTGACCCTTGTAATCCCAAGCATCCCATCCTTGAGGAACAATGATGTTGTCGAAAAAAGACTAGTAAAAAAGAACTTGAGCGTAACCTCTCCATGCCCTTCCCAAGTAAGCCGGTCCATCACCCGTCACCGAGCAATTTTTTAACACAAAACCATTTGCCTCATTAGGACCCGTTCTCGCTTGCGCTGTAATGAACCCCGACCCAATGACTGTTTTCATTATCGCTGCAATACTGCAATCTGGCTAACATATTGTTATGGACAGAAAGGGAAAAAGAAACTGGAGAGAATAATTAGAGTAAGGAGGAGACAACTTTCTTCATTCATACCTTACCCGAAAGAAACAAAGCTATTTAAAGAACTGGAAATAAACCAACTAATGGAGAGAAACTTCCGTGCATGATCCCCACCACAAATAACTACAATTAACTACCACACGTTATGGGCCACTAACAGCAAACATGCTGGACACTTAACTTCTTGGGTGTAACTGTACTATAACCGTAACATTCCATCCCCCATTAATTATCCTTGCCCGCAAGGATAAAGACCGGAGTCATCTTCGGGCTCGTGGCATTCGGCGCTCAAGATGAAGAGAGTAGCGCGAGCCAACTAGGTGGCACCAATAATCATGTTTTTGATGTAATTAACGTGTCTGGTGCAATCTACGTGATAATAGGGGCGGCTAGCAGTCTTGTAATCGACAGCAACAGTCTTAATGGTAAAACCTACTGAGGACGAGAGAGGAAATAACAATTGAGGAGAGAGAATTGGAAGAGATCCAACCACTCGGACTCCATTGAATTTCCGTAATTTGAGGTTGGTGTGGTGGCCTACCGGGGCTTTGTGGGCAGTCATGATGGTGGCGGCGGCATTTGTCGGAGAGAAGGGGTTGAGAGATGATAATGGAGGTAAGCTTCGCAAGGCTTGCAACTCAGTTAATACTGTTTGCAAGGTTGCATTGATTCAGATGAAAGTAACTTCGTGCAAAGCCAATGTTTCGTAAACGTCTTTACGAAACTTTGCATTTGACTTTCCACGGGGGTCCATCGAACCGAAAACCAGCTCTGATAACAATGTTATGGATAGAAAAGGAAAGAGAAACTAGAGAGAATAATTAGAGTAAGGAGAAGACAACTTTCTTCATTCATACCTTACCCGAAAGAAACAAAGTTAGTTAAACAACTGGAAATAAACTAACTAATGGAGAGAAATTTTCATGCATGATTCTCACTACAAATAACTACAATTAACTACCACACATTATGGGCCACTAACAACAAACATACTGCACACTTAACTTCTTGGGTGTAAATGTACTATAACCGTAATACATATGAACACACACACACACACACACACACACTCAATCTCATACTTTTTTGTAATTGCACAATATGTACAATATCTTGAACACTTTTCCCTCCTAATTAATATAATTACAAAAAATAATATATATAATTGATTTTTAAAACAACTAGTTTTACACCCACGTGTTAAACACACGAAAACAAAACCTTTTTAATTATATTATACTCAAACAAAATGATAAAATTAATAAAAATTAATTTAGTTATTAAATAATACAATACCTAATATTTTTTTGTAGAACCTTCAACCATACATTGTTGAGAACCAACAATTAAATCAAACAAAAGAAGAAACTAAAACTTAAATAAAAAAAATGTTGACCATAACATTTTTTATATACACGACATTTCAATTAAGAAATCTAAAACCAAAGAGAGAATGAAAGAATAAAGTTAGGCTTTAATTGGAATCCACTAAAAGACTGAAAATTGTTATTTATCGATGTCCTTGACCCAATGGCCCCAATCTAGAATTATTGGATAACCCACAGACATTTCGAGAATGGTGTGGTCTGCATACCATTTATTTCAACAACAGAACAAACGGTTGATATTCTAACTAAGAGGCTGTTCAAGGCTTCAAGCCAGGTTTTGAGTCTTTTGTTAGCAAGTTGAGATTACTTGACATTTACCTTTCTCTCCCCTCTTTGTACGTACACCACCTCCTTGTCGTCGCCTGTAAATCCCAAAACTAGGTAAAAAGCAGTGTTGGTGTTAATGAGGGATGCGGACCATGAGATGGCGGCAATGGAGTTTTTTATTATATATAATAAAACATGTATATTTTTATATAATAATTTAGAGAAAATAATTGAAAATTTTAGTTGAATTTTTTAATTCTTGTTTCAAATATTGTGAAAATTATAAATATTAATTCATTATTCAAGATATTTTTTATTGTTTAAATTGCTTTGTTTTAACATAATGAGAGAAATTGAAATTCATGTAAAAGTTTCAGATCTGTATGTTGAGTCATTGACTGCTATAGCGTATATATTCTGACTTGAGAATTTGTACGACATTACAAACTTATTTTTTGTTTCATTTGTTGACCAATCATGACATGCTTTGCTAGCATATTCCTTAATGGAAAGGAAACACTTTTTAAATTTTTTTTTTTAAAGGTTGGAGGGGACATAGACCGTACCCCAACCCTTAATTTTTTTTAATGTCTTGAAATGCTACAATTATATATATATGATGCCTTTGGTGTGGCTCGAACAAATGGTGCCTCTGGTGAGGCTTTGAACACCCGACCTCTCGGTTGAGAGTAGTTAAGTCCTAGGGTGCCTCTGGTAGGGCTTGAATACTCAACCTCTCCGTTAAGATAAGTGAGTAGCTAAATGAGGCCTTTGGATAAGACTTTAACAACAACGATGCCTCTGAAGAGGCATGAACACCCGACCTCTCTACTGAGAGTTGTAAAGTCCAGGGTGTCTCTAGTGAGACTCGAACACCCAACCTCTCCGTTAAGAGAAGTGAGCAGTACCAGTTGAGCTAGAGCTCGTTGGTAAACGGAAAAAAATACTCCCTCCGTTCCGGGCAAAGAGTCCCTGTTTGAAAGTCAATTTTTTTTAAGAAAATAACATTTTTAGTACTCCCTCCGTCCCTAAATTATCGTCCTCTTTTCCTTTTTCATCAGTCTCAAAATAATTATCCAGTTTGAAACTTACCTTTTTAGAACATCACTTTTACCACTTTACCCTTACTTTTTCACTCTACTTTAATTATGAACTACATACACATGGACTTTAAAGGAAATTACACATTAAATCAATATAAATAATCAAGTCAATTGTTTTTTCTTAAACTGTGCGCCGTGTCAACTAGGACGATTATTTATGGATGGAGGAAGTAGTTTTTTAATAATAAAATACTCCCTTCGTCCCAAAATTATTGTCTTAATTATTGTCCTTTTTTATCCGTTCCAAAATAATTGTCTTATTTGAAAGTTTTCTTTTAGTACATCACTTTTACCACTTTATCCTTACTTTTTTTCTTACTTTAATTTTGAGCCATATATTCATGGACTTTAAAGGAAACCACACACTATTCCAATATTAATAATTCAGTCAAAGATGTTTTTCTTAAACTGTGCGCTAAATCAACCCAGACGATAGTTTTGGGACTGATGGAGTAACACTTTTATGCTTTAATTTTTGAAAGTGGATTATTTAAATAAAATATTCCAAAATTGAATAGTAGACTCTTTGCCCTGAATGAAGGAAGTAGCTCATAAGATACTACCTTTGCATACTGATTGAAATTATAACTGAATCAAATGAGGGTGCCATTAATTTGTTGCAATTCTTGTTGATTTATCAGTGTTTAACTAAATTTCTTCCAAAATAAGTGAGTTTTTGAGGACATACTCTTTTATGTGAGTTTTGTAGGAGCTCAATGTGAGTTTATGTAAGATGGGTTGTCACAATTTATATTGTTTTAAGATTTTTAAATATACATGTGAAGGGAAACTAAATGACTATTTATGTTTCGTGATTACCAATCTATCAGTCAAAATTAGAGACATAGAAACATGAGAAATATTTCATCTTCAAGTGCATGGATTTATATTTATTAAAAAAAAAAGAGAATCACACTCGGTCATAAATTAATGTACAGATAATTGGTGAAAATCAATAAGCATAATAAAATTTTGGTGATATCACCGGATTTAGTAATAACTTAGGGCTTGTTTGGTAGGTGGGTAAACATAAGCATTATTATTAATTCTTTCGTATTATTAGTGTTATCGCTATTAATTATGGTACAATATATTGAGGATAATTTTTGAATTAAATATGTTAATTCCCTGTTTTTCTAGTGAGGGCGCTACTAATACTACCATCTCATTTAGTATAACTAGTTTTATACCCGTGCGTTAAACGCACGGACATATATATTTTTCAATCAAATTATACTCAGTTAAATTATAATCAAGCAAAATGAAAACAAAAAACAAAACTAAAAGAAGAGATTATTTCAATGAATAGAAAAATATCATTTGATTAAAAATTATTATGAAAATAAAGAAATATATGTGTCAGTTGATTAACAATAATAAAATAAATAAATTGGAATAACTGTAATTTATGAAAATTAAATAAATCATTAAAATGAAAATACAAAAAATGTGTATTGTAGTGTATTGATTTTCAGTAGCGTTACATCGATTTGGATTCGTGATGCATCAATTTAGAATCACAATGCATCGATATGAATTGGAAATAGACCAGTTTGAACGCGAGGAATCGATTTAAAATTGCGATGCACTACTATAGAATGAGAATGACAATTACACAATTTTGAATCATGCATGACAATGTATGAACTGATGCTTATCGCAAGCATGTCTGATTCATTAAAGGTATACTCGTCCTTTCACATCAAAAATGTTTTTTATGATTAAAAAAGCATAGTGGACAGCGGTTGAATATCTGTTAAAAAAAAACGATCCAATTTTCAACTTATTCTTTTCAAACCTTTAAAAGACAAAAAATATAAATGGATCTGACGTATTCATAACCCGACACATATTAATTGAATGACAAAACTTATTCAAAACAAATTTAATTGACGATGATTGATTGAAAATTGTCTCAAATAATTCTATTTGTACTTATTTAAGTCTGTTTATGACTCATTTCAATATCAATAATCAATAACAATTAAAAAGACAAATTTAATCTCTTGGCTTTGTTACTTCGCCCCACTCACGGATATTAAAACGACATCGTTTTAGAGTATATATGATTACTTTTCGAACACAACAGGAAATCAATTCGTTCATGATTAAATGGTCGGGTCATTTTTTTAAAAGAGAGGTAACTTTGCACTTCCGAAACATTTCCTCTTTGTTAGAGGAAAAATTATGTTGCAATATTCTTTATTTCATTTTGTTATTTACCATTATATAATTCTTGTTACTTTAAGTATTTTTTAAATTTTATTTATTTCAAATTGATATTTTTTTTTTAGATCTGTCAGTCATTTATAATTAATCATGTGCATTCGTGTTTTAGATGAACGTTTGATGTTTTTTAAATTTTGAATATGATGAAATGAACAACAAAATTTCAAATCTATATATTTTTGTTGGTCAGTCATATATTTAATATCGATAATGAGTATTTGTAATTTTGTTCATAATATTTCTTTTAAGAATTTTGATCCGATGAAATAGACAAAAAAGTATTCATATATTTCATTTAGGCTTCGTTTGTTTCACGGAAAATCATTTCCAGAAAATGATTCTGGAAAATGATTTCTGAAAAATCAAAAGATTTCATTTTCAGGTGTTTGGTAAACCTTTTGAAAATATGCCAGAAAACATTTACGGGTGTTTGGCAAACACACGGAAAATATTATGGAAAACAATATATGAATAAATACAAAAATAGAAAATAGAAAATGAACAATGTTTAGGATGTCCCTAGAAAATCAATAAGGACCATCTTTTTTTAATAAGGTTCATTTTTTTAATCTCACAATTACAAATAAATTTTTTGATAATTGATATGAAAAAAAAACGTTTTAAAATAGAAAATAGACAATGGTTAGGATGTCCCTAAATAATACAGTTGACACTAATTTTAGAACGTAGTAAGCATTTATTAAAATTATAATTTATAAATGGTGTGCACAAACTTTATTTATATTTCTAAATAATTTATTTGTTGAGTGAAATATTGTGTGTGTAAGTAAATATGTGCAATTGTGAAAGGGAGCGGAGGGTGCCCGAACATTTGGAAAATGCCTTACGAAAAATGAATCCGTAAGTCATTTTCCGAAAAATTAGCCTTCATTTTCCGTTGACTCGGAAAACCATTTACGTTGACTACATTTTCCTAATGTTACCAAACACCGAAAAATGAGGAAAATGTTTTTCGGAAGTCATTTTCTGTGTAACAAACGGAGCCTTAGTTATAATGAGTTGTGAGTTTTTGTGATTTCATTGAAAGTATTTGTTTTAATAGCTTTTAATCTTGGTGAAGTAGACAAAAAATTCATAATTATATATATATATATATATATATATATATATATATATATATCTATATATATGTATACAGATTAGTCATTCAGTTAGAATTAATTATGAGTATTTGTGTTTCACTTCAGTGAAATTTCTTACGCAAAGTCATCCATGCTTGTTTTGAAGTTTATTTAGCAACAATGGAAAATTAACGGTTGTATGCATAAAAGGTTGTGTTTGGATAACAAAACAATGAATGCAGTGGTTCTAGTTCCTAGGCGCTCGTTTCAAGGAGTTATAAGTATTTGAATTTATATTATTTAATTATAAGATTTATTAAATGTTTGTAATAAATAGGAGTTACTATTTTAGGGATGCAAATTTTGACAAAAAATTACTATTTTTAGACTACCTAGGCTTTATATATATATATATATATATATATATATATATATATAGATTAGTAAGGCAATGAGGGCTTTATTCGAATAACATAGATTATTTGTATTTTAATTTATTTCTTTTTTAAAAATTTTGTGCTAAGTTTCCCTTATTGGTCTGAAATCTTTATGATTTCAATTTCGAATAATCTTTTGTGTGTTCACTCTGTCTCATTCAATTTATTTTATGATTTTTGTTTGTTGATATTTTTATTTTTAAGTTTATTTCAATTAACATGTGTATGGTTAGTGCGCGTGTGGGAGAGAGAATACCTTTGGACGTTTAATTAGACTCTTTTTCGATGAGTTAAAAAATTTTAAACTCAATAATGTGTGTTTTTTTTTTGTTTAGTTTTTGGAATATCGTCTTTTTTTTTTGTATAGTTTACATTGATCCGACCTCATACTTGCTTTATACACTGATCACGTTTACATTGACACCGTATCATAGATATGAGCACAAAATCTAGTACTTAAGTGCAAGCAATGTGATTTGAAAACAAGTGAATGATAAATATGAAATATTATAAAAATTGTAAGTTTAATATTTTAAAATAGGCTCTTAAAAAAAAACATATCAATATAGCATAATAAACTCTTTGTCTGGAATGAAAGTGGTAATTTTTACAAAGGGAAGGATACATGGTTTGAATATTTCTACTATCCAAAAGAGGTTCAAAAACTTAATATGTTTCTATTTATAACAACAAATAAAGATTATTTGTCATAGATATTAATGGTCAACCTAAAAAGGGAATACCTAATTATATTATATGTTCGTTGGATATATAAACTAATTATAGTAACATGTTTAGCACCTAGCTATAGATTTTTTTCATTTTGGTTTTGAGATTTTAAATTTTTGATTCCTATAATTTTAAAATGATACCTTCTAAAATTTCAAATTATACCTTTTAATTTTCAAATCAAATATGTTTTCCTGTTGGACTTTCTAGTTTTAGTAAAATGCTTAGTGGTTTTTAATTCCCTATTTTGTTGTTTAAATTTCTAATTCTGGATTCTTATTGCAAAAGTATAAGTAAGACGGTTTTACGAATAAATTTTTTTTAAAAGCAGATCCTTATTACCCGATTTATTATGTATTTATGGGTTGAGATGTGAGAAAGTATGATTTCGTCTTACGATTTTAATATTAATAATATAATCTTATAAGAAATTTACTCGATTCTTATTTCTTTACGTTTTAAATTAACTAATTTTTTTAACTCGTACTTTAAACGCACGTCAACTAAATCGTACATAAACAAACTAAAGAGGATAAAAAATCTTAAAGGATAAAATAAAAAGAATCAATTTATTAACAAATTACACATAAGTATATCACTAATCATTCTAGATTCTAAAAAAAATCATTATACACAACATTTGTTATCTTATTAGTTGGTTTTTCATTTTCACCGCATATC
Source organism: Codonopsis lanceolata (assembly GCA_013146195.2). Taxonomy (NCBI): domain Eukaryota; kingdom Viridiplantae; phylum Streptophyta; class Magnoliopsida; order Asterales; family Campanulaceae; genus Codonopsis; species Codonopsis lanceolata. The sequence goes on from CM028384.1 coordinate 90,733,199, forward strand.
AACATCTAGTTTCTTTAAAAAGAGACCTACAGCTACATGCAATTATTGACTTTGACACTTGTTAATTGTTATTACATATGATACCAACAATGATAATTGTCTTCTTTGGAATATAAAAGACAGTCTTACATCAGATGGAGTTAATGACAATTTTAGGATAAAAACCTTTTCTCTAACATTACTTCCTTTAAAAAAATTTGTTTCAATAATATGATTCCCAAGATTTATGATGATTAGTCTTGTTTCATTTCACAACCTTGCAGAATGGTCAATGTTTCTTAATAGCATTACTGAAACACCAATTTTAAGTGTCAATTTATGTCATGACAACCCTGAACACTTTATACTATTCAAAAACTCTGTAAATGAATGTCTTCGAACAATTTGAATTTTTTCCGCCCTACAAATAAAATCTGAACTCAAATAAGTTCTTTATTTTGAATGATTACTTTTATTAAATTATATTTGTATTTTATGAATAAATAAATTTTTGATAAGAAAATAAGCTAAAATAAAAAATAACGAAATTATTTTAGTAACCTCAGTTTAAATTATTTTTGTTTTATTGATTCCGTAACTATTATTTTTGTTCCATCAAATATTTTTATTTTACTATCATATTTTTGTTTTACTTTTTTTAATAAGATTTTTTTAAAATTTTTGTTCCGTAAATTATTTTATTTTACTAACATCCACATTAAATTATTTTTATTTTGTTGATTCTGTAACTTATTTTTTTATAGTGGCTTGTTCCATAAATTATTTTTATTTTACTAACTTATTATATTTTTGTTTTCTTGACTCCGGAACTATTATTTTTGTTTTAGTTACTATTTTTTGTTTAAAGAGAGAAAAATATTTAAACGTAATTAAAAGAGAGGAGATGATGGTGATGATATATAAAATATGAAGAAAACATGAGAGAGAGAGAAATACAACCAGAAGAGAGAATATAGAAGAGAGAACGAATAGAATGGTAACTTAAAAGTCAAAAATTCAAAAGTTTGATTTTGGAGGGATAAATATATACCAGAAAGAAACCACATGCATGCATGCAATAATATGCAATTTAATTATTTTGTTTACCTCGTAAATAGACTGACCAGTGACCAGCACCCATAATAAAATCAACGACCCCATGGATAATGCAACCAGCTTTGAAGTAATGCATGTCTCCCATTATTATCCCAAAGTGTGTCTTGAACCCCAAAGAAACCACAGTTATAAAAGGCAATTTTGTCACCATTAATCATGGCAGCCGTGGCCGGCCTAACAAGGTTCCGACTTCCGACTGAGTTGCGGTGGATAGTTGTAACAAAAGATTATTGGACCATCATATATAATAAAATATCTTTTTCATATTTCCATTTAATGTGAAACGAAAATGAATAACGATGTTTAATAAAATAAACTGTACCGTAAAGCTAATGCATCGGGCAACAATATTACTAGCGTTGCGCCTGAATCTATACTCTATAGTAGCCAAACCATAAACCACATTAGTGTTCCTTCTCCCTTCTCCCTTCTCCCTTCTCCTCTTAGATATATCATTGGCTTATCCTTTGGCACTGCATCTGCATGCACCATTCATGGAATGATGATTTAGACATGTTTAATTAAGACTATGATTCATGATTTGTAGTACTTGTAATAGCCGGCCTTGACGTAAATCATAATCCACTAGTTTATAGCGGATTGAATGTGATGATTTTACACTACTGCCTATTCCAATACCCATGATCATCATCAACAAAGCTACATTTATACACCTTTGAACATATGACATGTTCTTTGATGAGTTGTATATATATAGTAGATTATAATTGAAAAGAAGGATGAAAGACGGGAACCATAGCTATAGATGGTTCTCTGGAAAACAGTTTGGATTGAGATATTCAAAATCGTTGAAGGATTACAAAGCCTAACTGATATATATACAAAACAGACAGGGAAGTAAAAAAACTTAGAGACCCCTTGCAGAATGAGAAATTTACATCCAGGTCACACTACTTTCTATTCTAACAGAGTTTAAGAATTTCTTCATCTTTGACTTTATATCACCATACTTAGCATTAGCTCTCACTACTTGTCCTGGCTTCAATTCAAAGCTGCAATTGACACTGCCATTTATATTGTTGATACCCTCCCCACAAGTTGAGGGAGTCTGGATGCTAACTATCCCCAACTTGCTAAGAAAATTCCAATGCAACTTCTTTCCCAGAAACTTTGTAAACACATCAGCCAATTGGTTCTTAGTAGATATGTGCTGCAAGCATATGAGGCCATTCCTTATCTTTTCTCTGATGAAGTGGCAGTCTAACTCTATGTGCTTGGTTCTAGCATGATACACATGATTACTTGCCACTGCTATGGCAGAAGAGCTATCACAAAACATGGTAACTGGAGTAGGCAACTCAACTTGCAGATCCTTTAGGAGACCACTCAGCCAAACTACTTCACATGCAACTGGCAGTGGCTAGTGCCCTGTATTCAGACTCAGTGGAAGATCTAGAAACCACTGACTGCTTTTTAGAATGCCAAGAAATTAAAGAATTTCCCAGCATCATACAGAATCCAGTGACAGACTTTCTGTCATTTGGATTTCCTGCCCAGTCACTATCACAATATGCTTTGAGTTCCAGTTGACTGGAAGATGGCAAGTAAATCCCTTGTTCTGGTGAGGCTTTAACATATCTCAATACTCTGTGTAATGCCTTCAAGTGAGGGAGCCTGGGATCATGAACAAATTGGCTCAAACATTGAGCAGCAAATGCCAGATCAGGCCTAGTTACAGTCAAATATATGAGCTTTCCAACCAACTGTCTGTATTCTGAAGCATTGACCAGAGGAACACCTTGGCCAACCATTAGTTTCCCATTAGGGTCAAAAGGAATGGTAAGAGGTTTAGCCTTTTGAAGACCTGTAGTTTCAATCATTTCCATAGCATATCTTCTCTGACTAAGATGAAATCCTTCTGCAGACCTCATTACCTCAATTCCAAGGTAATACTTTATAGGTCCTAAATCTTTAATACTGAACTTGTCATCCAGGAGCTGCTTCAAAGATGTAATGGTACTTATGTCATTTCCAGCTATAAGCACATCATCCACATACACCAATACACTTGTGAACTTAGATCCTTCCTTTAATGTAAATAAAGAACTGTCTGCAAAAGATTGGTTATATCCAAGATTAAGGAGAACTTCAGTCAACTTTGAAAACCATTGCCTTGAAGCTTGCTTCAGTCCATAGATAGATTTCTTCAACTTGCACACACTTCTGTAATTCATTTGAGAACCATATCCTGGAGGCAAATTCATAAACACTTCTTCTTCTAAATCACCATGCAAGAAAGCATTGTTAACATCCAACTGATGGACCTCCCAGTTTTGAGCTGCAACTGTTGCAAGGATGGTTCTGACAGTAACCATCTTGGCTACAGAGGCAAAAGTCTCTGAATAATCTATCCCTTCAGTTTGATTGTAGCCTTTTGCTACCAATCTTGCTTTCAGCCTCTCCACACTACCATCTGAGTTGTATTTCACCTTGTATACCCACCTGCATCCTATGGCTTTCTTTCCTTGAGGAAGATTCACAATATCCCAGGTTTGGTTACTTTCAAGGGCTGCAACCTCTTTGTTCATTGCTTCAACCCATTCAGAGTTCTGAGCAGCTTCACTGTAAGTTTGTGGTTCCTGTATATGCCTTATAGGATTTGCAGTACATTGATGTGTGTAGTGTTTGTGGGTTGTGTGATGGGCTTTGGCAAACACAGAAGATACAACATAATCCTTCAATTTAATAGGAGGCTGTTTTGTTCTGGTTGAGGTTCTAGTGGGAATAGGTAAGTTAGCATTGACAGATTCTTCACCCTCATTATTTTCTACTATTTCTTCTACATAATTTTCTTGTGATTCTTGTTGATTGTTGAATTGAGGAGTATCTTCATGTGAAAGATTAACATCAACATGAGGCAATTCAGAAGTTTGATTGATATCAGGTGATTCCATTTTGATGAAAGGGAATATGGATTCATGGAAGACAACATGTCTACTAATAAAGACCTTCTTGTTTTGAAGGTCATAAAGTATATAGCCCTTTTGCCCTGTAGGATATCCTAAATGAATGCACTTTATAGCTCTAGGGGCAAACTTATCTCCAGGATGAATAGATGCAAAACATAAGCAGCCTATAGTTCTTAAGTGATCATACATAGGTGCAGTTTTGTAGAGCACTTCATAAGGTGTTTTAAAGTTAGTAGCAGCCGTGGGTATCCTATTGATTATATGTGTTGCAGCTAATAAACAGTATCCCCAAAATTGTATAGGCAAACCAGATTGGAATCTTATAGCTCTGGACATGTCTAGAAGATGTTGGTGTTTTCTCTCCACAACCCCGTTCTGCTGAGGTGTGTCAACACAAGAGCTCTGGTGTATGATGCCAAGGTTAACCAGATAAGGTATGACTTCAGAATTATAAAATTCTGTCCCATGGTCTGTTCTACAGAATTTAATGGAGGCTTTAAAATGATTTTGAACATAAGCGTTAAATTGTTTCAACAGAACAAAAACATGGGTTTTAGTAGACATTAAAAAGGTCCACACTCTTCTAGAAAAATCATCAACAATTGTTAGAAAATACCTACATCCATTCATAGTAGTCTTTCTATAAGGTCCCCATAAGTCACAATGTATGAGATCAAAACAAGCTTTGCTTTTGATGTTGCTCAAAATGAAAGGTAATCTGTGCTGTTTAGCTAATGGGCAAATATTACACATCAAGGTAGATTCAGAATTAGATCCTTTATTATTACAAAGAGTCTTTAAGAAAAGAATTTTCTTGAGGGAACTTAAAGAAGTATGGCCAAGCCTTTGATGCCAGTTAACTATGTCCTTATGTCTGGAAGTGTTAGTGCAAACATGTTTGAAGATGGGAGGTTGTTCAGCCCTGAGGAGATAAAGTCCATCACATAGATCACCAGAAGCTATGGTCTTTATCATCTGAAGGTCCTGGAAAAAGCATTGGTTTCCAACAATGAGGGTGTGACAGTTTATTTGCATGTTGAGTTTAGATACAGATAAAAGGTTGTAGGCAAACTTAGGAATATAAAGAACATTTTCCAAAGTTAATTGAGAGTTGATATAAACTTTTCCTGTGTGCGTAACTTCAGCTTTATCACCATTAGGTAAATATAGAATGACAGGTTGGTTAATGGGTTCAACATCATGCATGATGGAAAGTGATATGCATATGTGATTAGTGGCACCAGAATCAATTATCCATGTGTATAAAGAGTGATTAATTTTATACTGAGTATTAGTGATGGAGGTACCTGCAGTGTGTGTTACACCAATAAACTTTTGTCCAGCCTGGTTGGTGTTGTGATCTTCAGGGCTGTCTTTTCCCTTGAGTATGTCCATGACTTGATTGAGCTGCATCTGTAGTTGCTCCAGGCTTGTGTGTCCTACTCCATTTCTTCCATTGTCATTTGTATTGCTAACTTGAGTAGACTGGATTTGCATAGCTTTGGAACTAGTTGATTGTGATTGGTTGTTGTTGTTGCCTTGATTCTTCCCTGAATTCCCAGATTGTTCTTTGTTTATTCTTGCTTTGTATCTTTGGATGGCTAGGATTCCCGTGATGCCCCACCGGGAATCCTCGAGCTTGTAACATTCTTCCTTTATGTGCCCTTCCTTTGTACAATAGTTGCAGTAAATTCCCTTTTTGAAGGGGGTTCTGCGTAACTAATTTTGCCTTGAAAAGATCACAAGTAAATCTTTCTAGCACATTTTGTGGGGTGGTACGAACTATGTTGGCTGCCAGAAATTGTTTTCGATATATACCCTTGCCTCGTGTTTCTTCTTGTCGATGATATAATAAGCTTCGCAATTGTAGGTAGAGGCTTCATCCCGAGTATTTGTCCCCTAATGTTCATATAAGCGTCATGGAGTCCCATCAAGAACTGCATAAGCTTTTTCTTTGGTCTCTTGATTCCCGATTCTTGGATGAGCCACAATTGCGGGGGGCATATGCACGATAGTCGGATCCAGGGCTGCACTCTCATCCCAGTATCCCTTCATTTTATGATAGTAAAATTCTACAGATCCAGTCCCTTGCTCAAGTCTGTGCAATTCCTTTTCCAATTGGAAGACTTTGTGACCATCGATATTGGCGAACCTTTATCCTAATTCCTTCCAGACAGAATTGGCATTAGTAACAAATTTTAAACTGTTACTTATCTCTTCCGTAACGACGTTGAAGATCCAAGATATGACCATATCATTGGCTCTTGCCCATAAAGGGAAGAGAGAATCTGTCTTTTCTGGTATGGGGAAGCTTCCATCAAGAATAGTGATCTTGTTCTTGCCTGATAAAGCGATCTCAAGAGATCGCTTCCATGAGTTGTAATTATCGCTTCCAGTTAATTTTGTAGCAATAAGGACTAATCCGGGGTGGTCGTTGTTGTGGAGATACAAAGGATGCATATTGGAATCTATCCCTATCTCCATGATCGCAGTTTTGTTCTTGGAGTTGATTTTGGAATCAGAAATTTCCGTCGTCATTTTAGGGATTTGGAGATAGAGGGAAAAGAAGAAGAAGTCTTGTAGAAAAACAAGGGGGCGAGGATCCCAAAAGATCTACGCTCTGATACCATGAAAAGAAGGATGAAAGACGGGAACCATAGCTATAGATGGTTCTCTGGAAAACAGTTTGGATTGAGATATTCAAAATCGTTGAAGGATTACAAAGCCTAACTGATATATATATACAAAACAGACAGGGAAGTAAAAAAACTTAGAGACCCCTTGCAGAATGAGAAATTTACATCCAGGTCACACTACTTTCTATTCTAACAGAGTTTAAGAATTTCTTCATCTTTGACTTTAATTCACCATACTTAGCATTAGCTCTCACTACTTATCCTGGCTTCAATTCAAAGCTACAATTGACACTGCCATTTATATTGTTGATAATAATAATAACTACTACTCCCTCCGTCCCTAAATTATCGTCGTAGTTGACCCGACGCACGGATTAAGAAAAACCAATTGACTTGATTATTTATATTTTCTTTAAAACCCATGTGTATATGATTCATAATTAAAGTACGATGAAAAAGTAACGTTAAAGTGGTAAAAGTGATGTTCTAAAAAGGTAAGTTTCAAACTAGACAATTAATTATTTTGGGACGGACGAAAAAGAAAAAGAAGATGATAATTTAGGGATAAAGAGAGTATAAATGAATGGGTTAAGGATATAAGGAATGTTTTCCTTAATGCATTGTGTATACGGTTGAAGGATGTTACATTATTTATAAGGTTGTGAGTAGGTCTGATAATTTGATGGGTTGAGTTCAAATTAACGGATAATTGGTTCAAACGGGTCATAACACATTAATTAGAACCCAAATATCAAATAAGTCGGGTTGAATCAAGTCGGATTATATCGGATACTGCGTTGAAATATGTCGACCCGTCTTAACCTGAAATTTCCCCCAAAAAATTAATACAGTTTAGTTATAGAGTAAAAAATATCCGGTCGAAATAGGTAATAGGTTTGACCCGCTTTAACCCAACTAAATATATTAATATCTTTGGGTTGAAACGGATTACTCATTTTAACCCAAAAATATCAAGGAGTTATGACTTGTAATTGCTTGGAGCGTGGGGGAGTATTGAGAGTCCAAAAAAAATAAAAAAAGTAGTATGAATGTTGACATGCAGTTAAGTAAAGTTTGACCAATATTTGATTATTTGTATTGGTCGTTTGACCAATTTTAGATTGATATCTAACATATACTGATTTAGTTAGAATATACAATTATTACCCTCAAAGTGCTAATAATTTAATAATTTGATTATTTTTGAAAAAGAAAAACTAAATATCCATTCGAGATTTAACAGAAAAAAATGTAGTAATAATAAGAAAGAGATGAAAGACCGATATTTCATTCAAATGAAAAAACTTACTTAAATACATAAAAATAACTAATAATCTGAAACTTCTACCATGTTTCCATGTAGTGCCACTAACATAAAACATAGCAACTACTTAGCTAAAAAACAACAACTAAACTTGACCAAGTAAAAATGCATAAAACAAACTCCTAAAAACTAGGATAAGCTGCAGTCACTAGAGATATTTTCAACACTCCTCATTGGATCAGTAGCTGCAAACTCCTAAAGCTTTTCTCAGTGATTCAAATCTGCTCCTTGGAAGTGCCTTAGTAAATATGTCAGCCAACTGATCATTTGTGCTGCAGTAGACGAAAGTAACTTCACCATTTTTCTGAACTTCTCTAAGAAAATAAAGTTTAATGTTGAAGTGTTTGGTATTTCCATGAAATACTGGATTATTGGAGATTGCAATGGCAGCTTGATTATCCACAAACACTTCTGTGCTCCTCCTTTGCTCCAAGCATAAGTCATTCAAATCCTTCCTTAACCATAAGGCTTGATTTACAGCTACTGTAGCAGCAATGAACTCCGCTTCAGCCGTTGATTGAGCCACTATATCTTGCTTCTTTGAACTCCAAGAGAACATTCCTGAGCCAATCGTGAAACAATAACTTGAAGTGCTTTTCATGTCATCTAAAGATCCTCCCCAATCACTATCAGAGAATCCATGAAAATTGAATTCTTGACCATGTTTGAACAAGACACCATAGTCAATAGTTCCCTTGACATATCTTAGCACTCTTTTAACAGCAATAAGATGTTCTTCACTAGCAGCCTGGAAGAATCTGGAGAGCACACTTACAGCTTGCAAAATGTCGGGTCTTGTTGTTGTGAGATACATTAGACAACCTATAAGACTCCGATAGACATCTTCTTTAACCTTTTTTGCACCATCTTCTTTGCAAAGTCTCTCTTTTTTATTCATTGGAGTGCTTACCGACTTACAATTCTCCATATGAAACTTCTTCAAGATCTCTTTAGCATACTTCTTCTGACAAATGAAGACTCCTTGATGGTCTTGTCTAACTTCCATTCCAAGAAAGTATGCCATTGTTCCCAAGTCTCTCATTTCAAACACCTTCATCATCTCCTCTTTGAATTTTCTAACAAGCTCATCATTACTTCTTGTAACTAAGAGATCGTCCACATAAAGAGAAACAATCAAAATATGAGCAGATGAATGTTTGACATAAAGTGTTGGCTCACTTGGACTTTTTTTAAAACCAAGACTAAGGAGATGCTCATCAATTCTAGCGTACCATGCCCGTGGAGCCTGCTTTAAGCCATACAAAGCTTTCTTAAGCAAGTACACCTTATTCTCTTCTCCATCCACCACAAAACCTTCAGGCTGTTCAACATAAATTTCCTCCTGCAAATAGCCATTAAGAAAGGCAGATTTCACATATAGCTGAAATACCTTCCATCCCTTTTGTGCGGCCAATGCAAGAAGCAATCTGATTGTATCGAGTCGAGCAACAGGGGCAAAAGTCTCTGAAAAAATCTACTCCAAACACTTGAGCAAATCCTTTCACCACAAGCCTGGCTTTGTGTTTGTTAATAGAACCATCTGCATTTAACTTGGTTCTGAACACCCACTTCACTCTGATGACCTTCTTGTGACAAGGTCTAGGAACCAACTCCCATGTCTGTTTCCCTTCAATCATATGCAGCTCCTCCTGCATTGCTGACACCCACTTTGGATCATTTTTAGCTACATTAATTAAAATCTGAAGGTTCCAAAACAACAACATTGCACCTTTCATAGATGTCAGAAAGTAATCTAGTTCCCCTAACAGGAGGATCATCAATATTCTCATCCTCAAATGATTCAGTACTAGGAACTAGATTCACTTCTTCATCTTCCCAATTCCATTGTTGATCTTCAACAAAATGAACATCTCGACTTATAAGAATCTTACCGGTTCAGTGGTAGACTTTATAAGCCTTTGAAATTGTGCTATAACCAATAAAAATTCCAGATTTCGCCTTTTTATCCAATTTATCTCGTTTCACACTCGGTACATTAGTGAAACAAACACAACCAAAAACTTTAAGGTTTTGAATAAAAGGTTGGTAACCATACCATGCTTCAAATGGAGTTTTCCCTTGCACCGCCCTTGTAGGAAGTCTATTCAACAAGAACACAACCATATTTGCAGCTTCTGCCCATAACTTCTTAGGCAACCCTTTCTCATGTAGCATGCATCGGACCATTTCCATTACAGTTCTGTTCTTCCTTTCACTCACTCCATTTTGCTGTGGTGTGTACGGAGTAGTGAGTTGGTGCTCAATTCCAACATCTTCACAAAACATAGTGAAGCTGCTTACGAGGTGTATTCTTTGCCATTATCGACCTAATGACTGAATCTTACGCCACTTTGATTCTCGGTCCATGCTTTGAATTTCCAAAATACTCTGCTACTTGGACTTGAATTTCAAGAAATAAATCCAGCATATTCTACTAAAATCATCAATAAAGAGAATATAATATTTACTTCCCTTTAAAGATAATTCAGGTAGAGATCCTTCAATATCTGTATGTATCAGGTACATCTTTGTTTTAGCCCTACTCGTTGCATTCGAAAATGGGAGCCTAGTTTGCTTTCCATACTTGCATGCTTTGCAACTTGACAAGCGATCATCAAGAGGAGGAATTCCTTTTGCAAGATTCTTTCTCTTCATATACAATAGTGCAGCGTGGTTGAAGTGTCCCATCCTCTTGTGCCAAAGCTCGGTTGTAGTAACCAAACTCATCATAACACTGCTCTGTCTCCATCAAATTTAAAGAGAAGCTTTTTCCTTCATATTGACCTTGAGCAGTCAGCCCTACTTGAATCGTGATCGACACATCCTTTCTTCAAACATAACTTTATAGCCTTTTTCAAGCAGTTGGCCCACACTCAACAGGTTCTGATTAATTTCAGGAACATAAAGAACATCTTGAATTAACTTAGTACCAAGACTACTTTCAATAGCAATAGTTCCTTTACCTTTCACGAATGAAATCTCCATTTCCAATTCGACTTGTGAGACAACCGCCTTATTAAGCTCTTTAAAAAGCTCAATATCATGTGTCATATGGTTGGTGCGGCCGCTATCAATTAGCCAACTCTCATTTGCTATGCTAGTTGCAAAACAAGAAGCAACAAATAGGCGATCCTCCTCCCGCTCGACAACTGAGCCTCACTTTGTCGATATTGCTCTTTGGACTTGCATATCTTTGCAATATGTCCCAAGAGTTTGCACTTGTTGCATCTAACATCCGGCCTCCTCCAACATTTGTGAGGTGCATGACCCTTCTTTCCACAGGTGTTGACATGGTGAATAGTCGACTTTTCACCTCCTTCGCCTTCTTTGTAAGCTTGATCATCTGCACTCTTCTTTCCATTTCTTTTCTTCCCCTTATTATTGTGGCTAATGTGCAACTTTTTGCTAGAGCTCCTTCAATGGTGCCTTCAAGTCTCATCGGCCTTCTTTGCTCTTGAGCTTGCAAAGCACTTAATAATTACGCCAAGCGTAATGCTCGACAAATCCTTAGAGTTTTCCAATAAAGAGATCGCGGATTCAAATCTTTACGGAATAGAAACCGAATCTTTTGAACAATCCTTGAATCAGAAACTCTTTGCCAAACAATCTTACGATTTACAATGCTCGAAGTCTATCGAGTATTCTTTGATAGTCTCGATTCCTTCATTCTTTGCATTTCATATTCACGATCAAATTCAGACACATCCCTTTGATTTTCTCATCACCTTCATACTCCTTCTTGAGAAAATCCCAGATTTCCTTGGCTGATTTCAAGGTCATAATCCTGGTAAAAATAGTTGTAGAAACAGCACTGAACAAGCACGACTTAGCCTTTGATTTTCTTTGCCTCTTCTCCTTGTGGTTCTTTATTTGTGCAACCGTTGGATTTGCTGGAAGATGAGTAATTTCGTAATCCTCCTCAACAGCTTCCCAAAGGTCATTTGCTTCCAAATAGGATTTTATTCTAACTGCCCAAACTTGGTAGTTTTCACCTTCAAATACTGAAGGTGCTATAGCTGAAAAAAGAATTTCAGATTGCATATTGTGAAGATTATGTTTCCTAACAAGTTTGGTTTAATGGTAATCTCTCAATTCTCACTCACGGGTCCCTCAAGAAGATATGCTTTGATACCAATTTGTAGTAATAATAAGAAAGAGATGAAAGACCGATATTTCATTCAAATAAAAAACTTACTTAAATACAGAAAAATAACTAATAACCTGAAACTTCTACCATGTTTCCATGTACTGCAACTAACATAAAACATGGCAACTACTTAGCTAAAAAACAGCAACTAAACTTGACCAAGTAAAAATGCATAATACAAACTCCAAAAAACTAGGATAAGCTGCAGCCACTAGATACATTTTCAACAAAAATAAATAATAAAAAAAGTCAAAGCGTTTGTCATTTGGGATAGAGTGAGTATAGGATAAGCTAGATTGATTTACAAAAATATACGTGAGACAAGTCGGATAATATTTTATAGACATTAAATTTTGTGACTTTTTCTAGTTACAGGAATTGCTGTTATATTTTAGTTGAGATATACTCTTTATTGGTAGCTGACTACTGACTAGTGCTAGGCTAATTCATTGATGAATCAAAGCTTCAAGGGGGCAGCGGGCTAATTAACTAGCTGTGGACAGGTTGCCGTCTAATCCAACCATCTTTATCGATGAAAGACATGCTTGTTAACGAGTGCAGCATCGGCGGGCTTAGCTTCTTTTCCCAATTGACCCTCTTTGAAGTGTCCGATCCTGGTCCTCGACAACCTTCCTCTGCATACGTCAACTGATACCTGTTTCATCCACAACGTACAGCTTTGCTTGATAAAGATGGAAAATACTAGAGTAGGAAATTAAAACAAGATGTTTACGTATACGTACTCGCGACCAGTGGCACTCCACGGACTCCATCCGACAGGATCAATGATGTTGGATAAATAAGAGTGGTAAAAAATGACTCGAGCATATGCTCTCCATGCCCTTCCCAACAAAACTGGTCCATCTCCCACTACATTGCAGTTTTTGAACACAAAACCATTGGCATCGTTAGGGCTGTCTCTTGCCTGCGCTGTAATGAACCCCGCCAGTCCACCCAATCTTTTACTTCTCACTGATATTGTGCATCCCTACAACGACTGTAAACTGTAAACTTTAGAGAAAACCTGCATTATATATATTTTATTCATTACCATTCATTCTACTTTACCTCGTAAATAGACTGACCACCACCCATAATAAAATCAACCGCCCCTTCTATATGGCAATTCTTGAAGTAATGTCGCCCTGTATAATCCGACAAAGTGTCCTGAAACCCAAAGAAACCGCAGCCATAAAAGGCTGTTTTGTCACCGCTGATGGCCGCAGCCGCCGCCATCTTTATAGGATTCCCATTGTTTTCCGGTGGATAGTTGTAAGAATTCTGCTTGGGATCGGATCCATGTGACCAAAAACAAAACATCATTATAGTGAGACCATCAATTACCAAGTTTCTTTTTCATTTTTGTCACGTTTTACCAAGTAACCGCCCGTGTAATCTTACGCAATTAACCACAGATAATATCCAAACATTGTCTAATTAACCACCAACTCTAATTCTAATACTCTCCCTTTCAAAACCTTTTTTTTAACCTCCTATATGGGGGGCGTGGGAAGGAATGGAACCAACATGGACTCTTTACTCGAAACGAAGGGAGTAATTAAGAACGCACCGTAAAGCTTAGGTTTTTGACAAGAGTATTATTAGCTTGAGAGAGAAACGTAGCGCCTGAATAAGTATCAAGAGGAGTGCCCCAAACCACATTAGTTGTCCTACGCCCTTCTCCTAGTAGATATATCATTGCCTTATCAGCTGGGATCTTCACTTGTTCACTGCAGCACCAGCACCATAAATGGAATTAATTAATAAAAAGAAAATCCTGATTATTAATAATAAATGCATATATATATGTCTATATAAGTAATATGATGGATGATGGTGTATTGTAGTACTTGTAAGTGCCGGCCTTGATGTGAATACAAATCCAGTGCTGGTTGTTGGAAGGAACGGAGTTGATAGCGGATTGAATGGTGGTGAAATTGCCTCGGCCTGATTTATCGACAACGATCGTATGTCGATGTCGATGTGATGATCTGCCATTTGCTATTCCAATACCCGTGAACGTGATGATCATCAAGATAGCTACATATATGCATACACATCTTTGAACATATGCCATACTGCTTTATGATGAGCAGTACGTACTTGTTTTATGGCTAAGAAGTGTGAATGAGAATGAATGGAGGAAGGACTGAAGAATGTTTCATTATATATTAACTGTTGAGACTTGAGACTTGAGAGTCAGAATAATTATGTTATTAATGGTAAGAATTAGTATAAGATCAATCATTTCTTTGATTAATATAATGAAACATTAAGCCTATTACCTTCTCAAACTACACTGAGGGTAATTCTAGGGCCACTCTAATAGCACCTAATTTTGGGTACCAAATGATGTGGCATCTTATGTGTCATATTGTTAACATAACTTTTTAACTTATAGTGGAGCCCATAAAATGCCAAATAAGATGACACATTGGAAACCACATCATTTGGTGCACAAATTTAAGTGCTCATTGAGTGGCTATAGCATTACTCCTACACTGAAATCACTATAATTTATGTGCGTGGTTTATAAAAAAATTCCATCAAATTATCCACCTAAAAGTTGGTCAAATTGACCAAAAAAGTCAAAATCACTTTCCATTTAATTAGGAAAGTGAGTAATTAGAGCATCTCTAATCTAATTCTTCTTTTTACATTTTCCTATTTGGCTCTCACTCTCGAGTCCGAATCCTCTATTCCAAAAGTGTATTCCATTTTCTTTTTCAATGTCAGATTCACCGTTAACTTGTCAATTAGTAAATTAACAAAATTAATTATTTAAACAAAATCAATTACTGATTGACAAGATAACAGTGGATCTGATATTGGAATAGAAAATGAAATATACTTTTGGAATAGAGTATCCAGACTCCTCACTCTCACATACATATTTTTTCGTAACACATCTTCTTAACTTTCATTTTCTCTTTTTCTCTCTTCTGTTGTTTTCTTCTTATTTAAGAATATTTTTCTCTCTCTCCTACATGACATTTTAAGAAGATTTCTCCCATTGGTGTTGTTTTCTTCTTATATAAAGCATCCCCATTGTGTGTTTTTAGAGCATCATCATTGTGTAAAATTCTTACATAACTTCTAAGCTAGGTCTCACTGCCATCTACACACTTTTTCTCTTCTTACCGACTTAAAAATATATTTTCTCATTATATAATCTTCTTACACAAAAAAAAATAAAAAAATTTAACACATCCCAATAAAAAAATATTACATTTTGCCCTTCCTCACACATATGACACTTAGGAAGATTCCTATTTACCATCCTAAATTGGAAGATTATTTTTTCTCTCTCCTACATGGCTTCTATAAGAAGAATCTCGCCATTGTTGATGTTGTCTTCTTAATAAAAAGATCACTAAGAAGTGAGTTTTTTTTTTAGTAATGCTAGAGTCACTCAATGAGCACTCAAATTTGTGCACCAAATGATGTGGTTTCCAATGTGTCATCTTATTTAACATTTTATGAGCTCCACTATAAGTTAAAAATTATGTTAACAATATGACACATAAGATGCCACATCATTTGGTACCCAAAATTGAGTGCTATTAGAGTGACCCTAGCATTATCCTTTTTTTTTTTAGGGTAATGCTATAAGACCACTCTGATAGCACTCAATTTTGGGTACCAAATGATGTGGCATCTTATGTCGTATTGTTAACATAACTTTTTAACTTATAGTGGAGCCCATAAGTGCCAAATAAGATGATACATTAGAAACCATGTCATTTTATGCACAAATTTGAGTGCTCATTGAGTGGCTCTAGCATTATTATTATTTTTTTAATCACAATGTGTGATGCTCTTAGTCTTCTTAGCATTGTGTATGACCGATTTGGGGGGCAAAATGAAATATTTTTTTAGTGGAATCGAGCTAAGAAAATTTGTAAAAGAAGAATTAACAATGGAAATGCCGAAGAGAATGATAAGAAGATTTTTTTTGTGCAATGGTGATGCACTTACCCTTCGGTCTTTATAAAATATTTGAAAATTCATAAAATAAACTATCTGAAAATTTATTGACTCTTTTTTTTTTGGAAACGGAGTAATTAGATCGATTTCCTCAATCAAATATATAGTATATATATATATATATATATATATATATATACAATTAATAAATTAATAATGTTTTTGATTAATAGTATAATGATTTCCTCAATCATTGATAATTGATATGCATAACCCGGAGCAGAGGTAAATGGGTTGGGCGGGCCAGAAACTACCCACCCGAACACACCGTGGAGTTGATCCGAATAGATGAACTTGGAGAAGGAGATCTCAGATCATCGCCCATCGGGTGACGTGACTCATAGTTATGAATATGATCAAGTTCAAGGTAGTAGACCAAGTCATCTTACGTTTGCTGGTTAAGCTGCCTCGTCACTGCCATACTCCTTTAATATATATATATTTATTTATCTGTTTATTTTCGTTACAATTGTTTTCATTGTATCATTTGAATAAATTGTGTTATCAAATGGACTCTTCTTCGTTTTTCAAATCCATAAATTGGAGTTTTTCTTTTTTCAAAAAACCAAATGAGCTAATCCACAAGAAATTTAAAGTGGCATATATGATCGTGTGAATAGATTGCTGAATTCAGAAAAAAATGATTGATTGAGATCGCATACTGCATTATTGATACTCTATCCGTCACAAAATATATGACGTTTTGAAGTTTTTCTTTTTATTTCGTGCTTAATCGTATCATCGCCATTGAGAGTCAATTGATGCGTTTGTTGTTTTTAGTGGGAAATGTACGAACCTTGGATCAATCACATGCATATGTTTTTATTAAAAAAGAAAAAAAGAACTTCCGTAGTTATGTTTCGTTTGGTGGCAGTATTTTAAAAACGTAATTTTTTTCAAAATATAGATTTCTTGTAAATATGTCTGAGAAGCTATTTCAAAACACTATTTTTATAAACAAAGTAGTTGTAAACTTAACATATTTTTAAAACGCTGCATTTTAAAACATTTTAAAAGAGAAAACACAACATTTTTGAACGGGCCGAAGAATATGACTACAAAAGAAAATAGTAAATTGTTGTATCAACGTTTGAAATTTCAATTTCCAAAATGTAAAATAGGAGCAAGTAAAGAGGTGTTACAAAGTGGTAGTCGAAAGAAACAAACAAGTTGAAGTTGTGAAATAATTAGAGCTTAGTACCCCTTACATAAGTTGTTGAATAGTGTCAGTTATCGATATAAAAACAGTTTGTTAATTGGAGCTAATTAATCCAACATGTAGAAGGGTTGGCGGCTAATCCAACCTTCATTATCGATGAATGACATGCTTGTTAACCACTTCACCATCTCCGGCCTTAGCTTCCTTTCCCAATTCACCCTCTTTGAAGTCTCCGATCCTCCCCCTCGACACCCTTCCTCTCCAAATGTCAACTGATACCTGTACATATATTGATACATACATACATATGTTATACACATATACAACCCCACTATTATTAGTATGTGTGTTTGTGTGTGCGAGAGCGAGAGAGAGAGAGAGAGCTTAGTTATTACTCGCGGCCAGCGGTACCCCAAGCATTCCATCCTTGAGGGACAATGATGTTGGACAAATAACAGTGATAGAAAACAACTCTAGCATAATCTCTCCATGGCCTTCCCAAGTAAGCTGGTCCATCACCAACCACATTGCAATATTTGAACACAAAACCATTGTCCTCGTTAGGTTCCGATCTCGACTGTGCCGTGATGAACCCCGCCAGTCCACCCATCGTCTTAGTAATCACTGATATGGTGCTTCTCTAAGGACAACCATTAAAATTAAATTGTCAGTCTCCTAGCTACTTAATTTTGATATTCACGAGCTAATCCATTTGTTATACAAAGAAATATTACTTCTTTTAATTTTTTCTTTCTATTTTATCTTGTACCTCGTAAATAGATTGACCAGAACCCATGATAAAATCAACGGCTCCTTGGATGGTGCAATGCTTGAAGTAATGTCTTCCTTGTAGATCCCATAATGTGTCTTGAAAACCAAAGAAACGGCAGCGATAAAAGCCGTTTTTGTCACCCGTGATGGTGGCAGCTGCCGCCGGCCTTATAGGGTTCTTATTGTTTTCTGGTGGATAGTTATAAGAATTCTGCTTGGCACAATGAAATATTACCAAGACAACCACAACCAAATTAAATTCTTCCTCATTTGTTAGCGAAAATTGAAAATTTATGATTTGCAAACATCTAAGCAAAATTTTATACTCCTATGAACAATTCTGGTTAAATTACCCCTAATAAAAAGGTTAAACAATAATCTGACTCCATCTTTCAGTTAAGACACTCTAATGTCAAGCTTATATTGACAAAAATACACTCTCATTCATGTCATGAACCACATACATAATCACATAAAAAAAATTATACGTTTGTTGCGGTAGATGAAAATTTAATTCTAATCTATAACTAACATATGTCTTATTGTTGATACCACAAAAATACAAATTTTAATTATGATAGTGGCATTCATATTTAATCTTAGTTTTTATTAAATATTAGTATTTCATGTTTAGACAATGCATTTTGTTTCTTTTATGAGCATAAATAATTAATTACGATTCTTCAAGAAAGTAGGAAAGGAAAATTAAAAAAATACATAGTTCATTGAAAACATTAAAAAAAAATGGTGTTGAAAGGCCACTTGATAAAGTCAATAACATTCAAGTGCAACAGCAAACAAAAGTTTTTTAGGAAACAATTGTAGCTAACATAACGTAGTATTAAAACAATAACACCAATGTTATTTCCCACAATTGGCATCTTAGTAAGTATGCTAAAGAATTTTCTATTTTTTTAAAATGTGACAAATTTAACCATAAAATACATTATAACAAGCTTTATTTACAAATAAAATAAAACATGAATTTAAGTGCATTGAATGAAAAATGAGGAAAAGCTTAAAATTCTTGATACAGCTAACCACGTATGATATGGATATCTAAATTTTATCTATTTAACGAACAAATGTGCATATCCACTGAGACTAATATGGAGCCGGATAGGATTGGACCTAAAGGGTGGTAAAACTCCCCCAACCAAGTCAACAAGGTTGCATGCTTATGACCCAAATCCAAGACCTAAATATACTCTTTCCATCCCAAAATAAATAAAAAGTTTGTCTCAAAACATTTAACCAAAATTTATCTTATTAATTCATCTGTAATTAAATATGTTGTTCAAACTTGATTGAGAAGAACGAGAAAATAATAATGTAATTTATCAACAATAATTAGACTTATATAAAGATAAATAAAAATTTCTTAATTTGTATGCAAAGTTTAAAAAAATAATTTATTTTGGGACGGGGAGTAATTATTAGTAATTATTATGATGATGGGCCAGAATGAAATAATACTAGTACTAGGTATCTTTGTCCACACTATACGATAAAGGAGATGATACGTGTATTTCACTTTTCAATCAACATATCCCATTGAAAACTATGCAAATTGGTTAAAAAAAATATTAAAAAAAATAATAATCAAGAAATAGCATCCCCCTGGAGAGCTAATAGCAATTCCATGACAAGATTAAGAAAAAAAAAAGAAAAAAGATGGTAATAAATTATTGACATACCGTAAAAGTAATGCTTTTAACAACAATATTATCAGCTTGAGAGAGAAACGTAGCGCCTGAAAAAATATCAGCAACACCGAAAACCACATTAGTTATCTTTCTCCCTTCTCCTTTTAGATATATCATTGGCTTATCACTTGGGATCTTCACTTGCTCTCTGCATCATACATTCATTCAATTCATCCATAATCCATAATCGATATATATAAATCCAAATTAATCAACCAAATTGAATTGTATGCAGCTATTAGTTAGTGTATAGTACTTGTAAGTGCCAGCCTTGATGTAAACACAAAACCATTTCTGATTGTTGGAAGGAATCGAGTCGATGGCCGATTGAATGCTGGAGAAATTGCCATGGCCTGATTGATCAACAACGATCGTATCCGAAGATGATATTATCGGTATCTTTGGGAAAACCCGGTGTTGAAACAATGCTGTTGATCTCCCATTTGCAGTTCCAATACTACCCATGATTATGAACATCATCAATATGCATATATACCATTGCACAGATGACATCCTAAATATTCAAGCAATTAGCCTCTCTTCTTTCTTTCTTTCTTTGGATTAAAAGATAGAAAGAAGAGAAGAGAAGAGAAGAGAAAATGAGTATATGTGACTGAATTGAAACTAAACTACATGCTGATTGCTGAGCTTAATTATATATATTTGGTAGAAAGAAAGTTGGAATATTTATGGGAGTAATGGGGACTTTTGAGGGTCAAAAAGAACTATGAACGGTAACAGTAATTAGTAAGAATCATTTATTTGGTTATCAAGATTTAATGAAACCAACTTTTCTTTTCCTCTTACTTGCTACTTTCATTTACCCTATAATCACATTAGATTTCCTCAATCAACAATATATAAGCTAAAATAAAATTTTCCAAAGTTTTTTTTTTCTTTATAAAGTTACTAAATTCACGGTCAATGATATAAAGTGGAAATAGAGAGACTGTTTGATTGTCAGACAATTATAAACATATATTATTATTATTATTATTAATGATACGTGGATATTAATAATACTACCATTTCCGTGGTATTACATGTTTTTTGATTTTTTTTAAAAAATAATTGATTTACTAAGTATGTACGTTTTAAAGAAAGAAAAAGATTGACCAGATAAGTTGGATGGAAAGAAATCAAAAGGATACGAAGAAAAATAATAAATAAATAAATAAATAAAGTAGTCGCGGTAATTAAGGAAAGGGAATTAATTTAGAGAGATAATTAGTAGTACAAGTAGGAAACTTTGAATTGAGTACATCGCTTCCAGATTTGAGCTATACATGAAATGTGATGAAATTAAAATGCAGAGGTTGGGGGATTTGACTTCCTTTGGCATACGGAATGGCAAAGATCACGAGAGGATTTCATCAGTCTTGACAGAATTATGTCCAAATGAGTTTTAGCCGTGGTACTCGTGGGGTCAAGAAAAACTCAACATCCTAGAGTGACTAAATTCAAAAACCAAAACAAAATTATAAAAATTTACGTATATTTTTTGTAAGACGAATCTTGCTTATCCGATCCACCGTTTATTTTGATGGATTGAGCTGTTAGCTTCCGGATCCGTACCTCTTATATGAGACTTTTTTTTTTTTTTTGGTTTTTTTTTTCTCCTAAGGGGGGCATGGGAAGGGATCGAACCGAGGCACACTGCAAAACCCCTGGGGCTTATATGAGACTTACTCAAAGAAAATACTAAAATCTTTGTCTGAAAAGAAGAGCGCACTATTTAGATTTATGTTATCTCGAAAAAAATATATACATATCACTGTGAATAGTAAAATATAATTCACTTAAAAGTTAATACTCATCCAGTGGCAAAGACTTCCCGTTTGAAAGTCTAACTTT
The DNA here is from genome assembly GCA_013146195.2 of Codonopsis lanceolata. Classification (NCBI taxonomy): domain Eukaryota; kingdom Viridiplantae; phylum Streptophyta; class Magnoliopsida; order Asterales; family Campanulaceae; genus Codonopsis; species Codonopsis lanceolata. The sequence goes on from CM028384.1 coordinate 90,754,808, forward strand.
TGGAAATAGTGTACCCTTTGCACGGAACGAAAGAAATATTTTTTATAAAGAAAGTAAATATTTCTAGAGCTGCAAAAAAACCCCAAAACATCCAACATTTTGACCGAACGGGCCATTGCCAGCTCTAAATATTTCACTTCAAAAGTTGTTAGACTACTGGTGCCTTTTTTTTTTTAATTCAAAAGTTGTGTCATGTATGTCAACTTGTCAAGTAGTCAACTCTCAACTCTGAATCGGTGTTTCAAAATTTGATGCTACTGCATTGACATTTTCTAATACTAGTTATTTAGCCCGTGCTATGTATGGGTATAATGTGGGATATATGTATTTCTGTAATAATAATATAACTTTTAGACATTATAATTAGATTGTTAATCTCTTCTATTGTTATAATTTTTTTTTATATTGTTACTAATATTAAACGATTTTTTTACCTAAATACTTTTAAAATTAATATAAGTTTCTAGCTAACGTGAGATACATATTTTGTATTAATAATAATAATAATTTTTTTATCTAAAGACTTTTAAAATTAACATTTAACTTGATAATAATATTAGAAGTCATTTTGTTAAAAACTTTTAAAATCATAATTCATTTTTAAACAATTTGACATACATATTTTATATTTTTATTGGTAATGAAAGTTTAAGTCTTTTATCTAAAGACTTTAAAACCAACACCACATTCTAACCATGTGGTATACATATTTTCTATTAGTAATAATAATAGTGGATAAAAGACTTTTTAAATAATATTCATTTCTAAACAATGTTGATACATATTTTCTATTGGTAATAACAAAAAATGTCTTTATCTAATAACTTTTACAACCAATACTCATTTCTAAATAATATGAGATACATTTCTTTGTAACCAATGTAAGATACATCATCTAAAAACTTTTTAAACCAATATCACTTTATAACCAATGTGAAATATTTCTCTTCTATTGCTAATAATTGTAGACTTTTAAAATTAACATCAATCTCTAACTAATGTGTAATACATATCCTCATTTGGTAATAATAGAAGAAATCTTTTATTTTAAAAATTTTATAACCAACATCTCTTCCTAAATAATGTAGGATACATCTCTTCTATTACATTGACGATAAAAGTAAAAGTCTTTTATCTAAAAACTTTTAAAACTAACATCATTTTTTTAGCAAATGTAAGATATCTCTTCTATTAGTATTAATAGTAAAAGTTTTTTTTTATCTAAAATTAAAATCAACATCACTTTCTAACCAATGTGAGATATATATATTCTATTGATAATAATGGTAGAAGTCTTCTATTTAAAGACTTTAAAAACAAACATTACCTTCTACCAAATGTATGATACATCTATTCTATTGGTAATAATATTATTTTTAAAACCAACATTAATTTATAGTCAATGTGTAATACATCTTTTCTATTGATAATAATAGTATAATACTTTGTAACCAATGTGAAATACTTGCATCCATGTGGAAGGTTTAAAAACATTTGGTTTTCAAGTGACTTTGAAAATCAACATTACTTTCCAACCAATGTATGATGCATTTCTTCTATTGATACTTAACAATAGAAATTTTAAAACCAACATCAATTTCTAACCAATGTGGGATACATCTATTCTATTGTTAAAAAAATAGTGTTTTTAGTGAAAGAAATTGTGCAACTTGAAGCACGAAATTCTTTACGTGTCATTTGTTTATTGACGAAGGTAATTGCGCAAATTTGTTCTACTCGGTGAGAGCATCAAAATGATATATTTATTTGTCCAAATCGAGTTTTGGGTAATAAGATATCAAGGCTTAAAGTATAATACTTGTTAAAATAATTAGTGTTTTTAGTGAGAGAAATTATGCAACTTGAGGCACGAATTTCTTTACGTGTCATTTGTTTGTTGGCGAATGTAATTGCGCAAATGTATTCTACTAGGTGAGAGCATCGAAATCATATATTTATTTGTCCAAATCAAGTTTTGGATGAATAAGATATCAAGAGTTAAAGTATAATACTTATTAAAAATTAGTGTTTTTAGTGAAAGAAATTATGCAACTTGAGGCACAAATTTCTTTACGTGTCATTTGTTTGTTGACAAAAGTAATTGTGCAAATGTGTTCTACTCGTCAAAAACATCGAAATGATATATTTATTTGTCCAAATCAAGTTTTGGATGAATAAAATATCAAAGCTTAAAGTATGATGTTAAAAGTCAGTCATTAGAAGGAATATCTAACCTTGAAGAGTTTTATCTCATATTGGTTAAAAGTAATGTTAGTTGTAAATTTTTTTAAATATAAGTCATCTACTATTGACAATAGAAGAAGTTATATATACTAATACTAATATTATTTATCATTATGATTATTATTATGTATTATTATTAGTTAATGGTTAAAAAACCAAAAGTATATATATATATATATATATATATATATATATATATATATATATATATATATATATATATATATATATATATATATATATATATATATATATATCTTATATTGCTAATAATAGTAAGTCTTTTATATAATTTAAAATAATTAAAAATCAATATCATTTTTTAATCAATGTGAGATATATATTTTCTATTGGTAATAATGGTAGAAGTTTTTTAACAAAAAACTTTAAAAATCAACATCACTTTATAAAAAATGTATGATACATCTTTTCAATTAGTAATTAAAAATAATATTTTTAATACAAACATCAATTTCTAACCAATGTGTGATACATCTCTTCTATTGGTAATAATAGTAGAATATTTTGTAACCATGTGAGATACATTTAAAGACTTTAAAATCTAACATTTTATTTTTAAACAAATATATATATATATATATATATATATATATATATATATATATATATATATATATATCTTATATTGCTAATAATAGTAAGTCTTTTATATAATTTAAAATAATTAAAAATCAATATCATTTTTTAATAATGTGAGATATATATTTTCTATTGGTAATAATGGTAGAAGTTTTTAACAAAAACTTTAAAAATCAACATCACTTTATAAAAATGTATGATACATCTTTTCAATTAGTAATTAAAATAATATTTTTAATACAAACATCAATTTCTAACCAATGTGTGATACATCTCTTCTATTGGTAATAATAGTAGAATATTTTGTAACCATGTGAGATACATTTAAAGACTTTAAAATCTAACATTTTATTTTTAAACAATGTGTTATAATATAAAATAATTTAAACTCAACATCATTTTCTAGCCAATATGAGATATACATCTTCTATTGGTAATAATTGTAAAAATATTTTATCATATATATATATATATATATATATATATATATATATATATATATATATATATATATATATATATATATATAATTGGTGAGGAGCACTATGGTTGTGCCACCTCACCACCTTTGGATAAATCTTCATTCTAAAGCATCCATGTGGAAGCTTTAAAAACTTTTGGTTTTCTAGTGACTTTGAAAATCAACATCACTTTCCAACTAATGTATGATGCATGATGCATTCTTCTATTGGTACTTAATAATAGAATTTTTAAAACCAACATCAATTTCTAACCAATGTGGGATACATCTCTTCTATTGTTGAAAAATTAGTGTTTTTTATGAAAGAAATTGTGTAACTTGAGACACGAATTTCTTTACGTATCGTTTGTTTGTTAACGAATGTAATTGCGCAAATGTATTCTACTTGGTGAGAGCATCAAAATGATATATTTATTTGTCCAAATTGAGTTTTTGATAATAAGATATCAAGACTTAAAGTATAATACTTGTTAAAAAAAATTAGTGTTTTTAGTGAGAGAAATTGTGCAACTTGAGGCACGAATTTCTTTACGTGTCATTTGTTTGTTGGTAAATGTAATTGTGCAAATGTGTTCTACTTGGTGAGAGCATCGAAATGATATATTTATTTGTCCAAATTGAGTTTTGGATGAATAAGATATCAAGAGTTAAAGTATAATACTTATTAAAAAATTAGTGTTTTTAGTAAAAGAAATTGTGTAACTTGAGGCACAAATTTCTTTACGTGTCATTTGTTTGTTGACAAAAGTAATTATGTAAATGTGTTCTACTCGGCAAGCACATCGAAATGATATATTTATTTGTCCAAATCAAGTTTTGGATGAATAAGATATCAAAGCTTAAAGTATGATGTTAAAAGTGAGTCATTAGAAGTAATATCTAACCTTGAAGAGTTTTATCCCACATTGGTTAGAAGTAATGTTAGTTGTAAAAGTTTTTAAATATAAGTCTTCTACTATTGACAATAGGATAAGTTATATATACTAATACTAATACCCCTTATCATATTGATTGTTATTAGGTATTATTATTAGCTAATGACTAGAAAACCAAAGGTTTTTAAAACTTTCACATGGATGATTTAGAATGAAGATTTATCTAAAGGTGGTGAGGTGGCACAACCATAGTGCTCCTCACCAACTTTATATATATATATATATATATATATATATATATATATATATATATATATATATATATATATATATTTTGGTTAAGAATTAAGAAACTTATAGTTAAAATGTACAAACACGAGTTTATATTTTTATTGATGTCATCATGTTTCTTTTATTGAATTACTGTATTTTTATGGGTGCTACATGTAACATACATTAAGTTTTTCATCACATGTTTTTAGATTTTGAATTGTAAAATTTATAACTTTATGTTTATGATTGATTTTATTTTGGGCCGAACCATTGCCAGCTCTGAATATTTCACTTCATATGATATTTTTTGTGGCTAAAAGTCTAAAACGAACATTTTATTATAGACTTTGTCTCCTATAAGATCATCTTACGAATCTTCATTCGTAAGACGAAACGTCACTCTCTTATAATTTAACTCACCAACACACAATGAGTCGGATAAGAAGAATTCGTCTTATAAAAAATATCCGTAAGATCGTTTTACTCAAATTTTTGCTATTATTATAAATAAGTTTGATACACACGACACATATATAAAATTATAAACAGATGGGCTAGAGAGGTTGGGTTGGGGTTCTATTACGGAGTTGTAACGGTGTAACGGGAATCTGTCGAGGAATGACAATCTTCATCCAAATCTTTTGCAGAATTACTAGAGCATCCCTATAGTCGTTTTCTACTCTTGAGTGATTTGTCCTTGGCGATCAGAATGTTGATTAATCTTTTATCAAATCTTTATATATATATATATATATATATATATTCTCACTATGGATTAAGGGCAAGTCCATAATTTTATTTAGAATAATATAATTTTTTGATCCCTGAATTGTACCAAAATTTTGCGTTTCGTCCCTCAATTTTTTTTATGCGTTTCGTCCCTCAATTCGATTTTTTTGGTCAATTCCCCCTTCGTACCGTTACCGTTACTAAAAAATTTAACATTGACTAACTTTTCAAAATGTCCAAACTATAAGGACTTAATGTGCCAATTGATGACCAAAAGGGGAAACTCTTGAAAACAATAATTTTGAAAAGCAAAATTATTGGATAAAATAATTTGAACTTCTTCACCCAATTCCTCCACACCCAGCCGCACGTATCAGTCCAACAACCATCATCACGTATCAGTCCAACAACCATCATCATCGCCATCATCGGCAACAGTCGTCTTCAGCGCCATCATCGACATCTTCAACCGTCTTCAGCGCCGGAATTCCAATCACTCTGCTCTCCACCGTCTTCTCCCAGTGATGTCCGGCCAAGCTTCAGATCCTTTCTCTTCCCTTCATCCATCCCGTCTTCTCCTGGCTACTGAAACCGTCATCAACAGACCGACCTGATGAGTTTCCACAACCAATTTTTGTCTTCTCTCTCCCAGATCCAACTCGGCCCAGCAACAAGCTTTATCGATGTCTGGACCTCTGCAACTCGGCCCACGTATAACAGAGCTCGTCTTCTGCAGTCCCAACGCCGATCATCATCTTCTTTTATAGCAAGGTACATCTCCCGATACAACGAGGGCCACCAAGTGGGTTTGAAATCAGAGTTCCAAATTTGTAAAGAATTAGGGTTTTACAAAGGCTTTATCGATGTCTGGACCTCTGCAATTCAATTGGATTCAACATTTTTCTCATCTAGGGCTCAAATACCCGATTTTTCTAGCACTCTCATCATGAGTCGGGTAAACTCTACCACCTTCATCATGAACCCACCTGATCCCTCCACCAGATCTTGATGTAGGTAAATTCACTTAAGACCTCAGATATCTCCCCAACTCACTCTTACTCGAAATTATTGTCTGATTGCTAGTCAATCGATTGTCAGATTCAAATACTCCTAAAAAACAAATTAATCCTATGTTTTTCTTGTTTTATTTTCAATTACCTTGTCGAGCTCCATGAAGATAGAGATGTTGTTTTGACGAAGATGGACATGGTCGGAGTAGGAGGGGTTGTGGCCGAAGATGGACAAGGACATGGACATGGCCGGAACAGAAGGGCTGTAGACAGCGAGAGGATTTTAGGGACCAAACACTCCTTTTTCAATTGGCACATTAAGCCTCTATATTTTGGACATTTTGAAAAGTTAACCAATGTTAATTTTTCAGTAACGGTAACGGTACAAAGGAGGAATTGACAAAAAAAATTGAATTGAGGGACCAAACGCATAAAAAAAATTGAGGGACAAAACGCAAAGTTTTGGTATAATTCAGGGACGAAAAAATTATATTATTCTTTTATTTACCACTCTTTTTTCACAATATTACTATTTGGTACTTCTCAAGTAAAAGCTACCCTGTAAATAATCTTTTTCCATAACATTTGATTCATCAACTACTTTCTCAGTAGTTGATGATAACTCTTGCATCAGAGTATCAACGGTTAACTAGGCAGGAGTTAGCAGAAAAAAGCACCCCCCCCCCAGTCAAACATAATGTGAGCAAAATCATTGATGATAAAAGAAACCATGGCAAACATGGCAAACATAGAAATGTATAACACAATTTCTGCTACATTGATATGGAATAAAATATAAATAACTCAATCTGCCAATAGTTTCAAAATCAAACATGATACTCCAAACCAAAACTGTCCTTTAAAAAAGTTTTGTCTCTACTTCAGTACTTGATTGGAGCAATTATCGCAAGCTCTGGACCAAGCTTCTCTTCGGCAGCCTTCTCAGCCTTCACCCTCAGTTTCGTCAACTGCTTCTTCCTCTCATACGCAACCTGCGCCCTTTCCTTCCTTTTCTTCTCCAGCTCCTGGAGAACAATAACAAGTAGCAGTTATAAAACAAAAATGTTTTTCAACAAGGACATTCCCAAACATGATTTAACATTGTTAAGAAAAGATGGGCAAAAGAAGTTAACTAATGATAGCAATCAAGAATACACACTACTTGATAATTTATGTCCAAAATACTAGGGGTGTAAAGCAATAGGGATACTATATTAATCAGTTCAGTTGACTCCTCGTGGCCTTTCAGGACCTCAAGTCTATCTCGCGTCTTGAAAAATGGGATCCAGGGAAAGAAAGCAAAAGGGAATGAGCAAGCTCAGCTCCAATCAGACAAAGATGAAGACTGCTTAGGGACTGAGAAGGATGGCCATGATAGCGAGATATTTCTTTTCTGAATAGGTTCAAAAACCAATTATTTAAATCACGTATGAGAGGGGAAGGTTTGGTTTTGTTTAAATGCTGTCGGTTTCGGTTTCAAAAATTGAAAAACCAGTCAGATTGGTTCACGATTTTTGATATTGAACTAAACCAAATAACGTATATATTTTTATTTATTTATTTATTATATATATATATATATATATATATATAAGTTAACAAATCAAACGTAGATTGTTGGACTTTTGTTTCTTCCATTGTTTGTGTTTATTTTTGAATTTGTATTGTTTTACTAATGATAATTTACTTTTTTTTGTTAAGTAAGAAAATGTTAAAAATATGAGAGCGTCAGACAACACATGGCACCAAAAGAGCAAAGTATACATATAATCCTTGATCTTCTCTAAGCTTCTCTCCGCATTCTAAAAAACTCTGGCATTCCTCTATGATAATTTACTTTTTAACTGGTTATTTTCTATTGTTTGATATTAATTCCAAATTAAAATAATTTTTTATTGGTATTGTTGATGTTGGCTAAGTTGATTCAAAAGAATTAATATAAACCACAAAAGTGAACCTAACCAAACCAACTGGCCATATCATAAAATTCCAAAACATTGTTAGAGACCATGTGAAGACAATTAGGCGCAATACAAAATCAGCAGAAATCACCACACATGATTTCAAGTTAATATGCTATCAACAACTGATCCAAGTTGGTCACTAACAAAATTCAACCATATTGCCCTTGAAACAAGAGTCACACTAACAATGCTAAATAGAAAAAAAGTAGGCAAAATAATCTTTTTTTACAAGATTGCAACACAAGCGAACACACAAATAGGAATGAAAGTTCACCTTGATCGTATCATAATGATTCCAGCCAACCTCAGATGAGAGCCTGCCCAACAAACAGTACTTATGGCCTGCCTGAAGCCTCAAGACCCTGAATTACACAGCAAAGATACGTTAAGGGTTGAGAGGATTGAAAATGAGTAAATTAAGAATAGAGCAGAATTCCATCAGTCAATGAAATACAAAACTCACTTGAGAGCATCAGGGATAACCATTCGCTTGATCTTGTCATAAGGTGGTGGAACACCCTCATACACCTTCAAACGAGCAAGTGCAGCAGCTCCGCGCTTAGTCTTATGTGGAATCATCCTATAAAAAAAAAGGTTAATCAGAAATCACAGATATGTGGATAGCCCCTTTATGCCAGCCAAACCTGAAATAACATGGACTTGGGCACAGATACAATTTATGGCATCCTGAATCCAATCATACACACAAAACATAACAAGTGCATATGGAAGGTGGTCAGTAATGTAACCCGATATATCTAATGTCACTAAGAAGCTAACAACATTGTAAAGATGAGCAACAGCAACATAGCCAAACTTTAAGGCTGGAGAAGGTTGCTTGAACTACATTACACGAAAATAAAATGTTTTAGTAAATAATTATTTTTCAAACAATTGTTTGTTGTATACTTGTATGGAATTAATTTCCCAAACCAAGGCCAATGTTCGAATCAAACCAACATATTGCCAACTAGCACAAATAAGCCAAAACATAATTCTTCTCAAACAGATTTCATACAAGTATACAACAAACAATCGTTTGAAAAACAAAACAGATATAGGCATATAGCTACTAGATTGGTATACAGATAAAAAAAGGTTCTTACTGTTGCTATACAACCATTACGAATAATTGAACACAAAATCTGGCAACATCAAAGAAAATACCAATCTCCAGGCTAATAAAAACCCTAAACTATAAATGTTCTCTCATCACAAGCAATCTCACCATATTAGTAGTCATAATATGAATCAACGAATATTATTAGGCAGTGAAATATGGAACTATTACCTTGTCTAACAAAGGGGGTACAAAAAGCAAACTGAAAAAACCTATGTAAACTAATTAAATATCACATTGGTACGTCTCGAAGGGTGTCATTTCAAAAGTAAAGCTAGCAATTCTCATGATCATCGAACTTAGCCTCTCCACAGCTGAAATAAAATAAATAAATAAGAACTTAAATATTACAGAAAATTAAGTTTTTTTTTACAGTGGTATCTTCTTCCAAGGGCAGTCGTAAACTCGTAATGAATCACTTGGATTTAGAATATCGAAACAGGGTGACTTAAGTGGAATTATGAGAGCGACAACAATTAACGAACGAAAAGACATTTCAAACACTCCAAATTTAACTTGGCATCAAATATAAGATATTATATAATCCGTAACCACATACAGAAATCAATTAAAACAAATAGGTAGAAATGAATAAAGTGCGTACCCACGGATGGTGCGCCAAAGGATCTTGGAGGGAGCGCGGAAGTGAATGGGGCCATGAGAGGGCTTGGTGTTCATGCGCTTACGGAGAAACCTGAGGTACTTCATTTTCTGGCGAACGAGACCACCGGAGAGGCATATCTCCTCGCACCGGACAACGACGACCTTCTGGCCGTTAAGAAGCTCCTTAGCTAAAATGGAGGCTAACCTGCCGAGCATGTGATGCCTAGCATCAACAACTACCCTTCGTGCACAGATCCCTGACCCTGACACCATGTTTGTTCTCTCTCTCTCTCTCACTCACTCTCTGTGGCTGCGGGCGCTAGGGTTCTAGGGCGGGGGAAGGGAAATTAAGGATGTAAAATGAGGAAGAAAGTGACCTAGGGTTTTGAATTAGGTGATAGATGGGCTTATACGTTTAGTTTGACCCACCCTAGACTGTTGTTGTTTATGGACTCTTTCCTCGGGCTTTAGAGAGCCCAGTCATCAGAAAGAAGATGAACCAGCCCATCCGAAGAAGTACGAAGTGGGATAGGCTATTAGTACCCTTTCGACCATGGAATTTTAAAGATGGAAATTGTTGGTTGCGACAATATAATTTTTGAAACTTTTAATCGATATAGTCTTGTGTTTTTTTTTTCAATCGACAAATGTCACTTTGTTAAATTTCTGACTAAAATGCATATTTTACGTGAATGTTAATAATAGCGATGCATTTTATCATTTCATTCAATTATTTCTTTTCTGTAAATCGTCATTTTTTGCATATTAGATTTCTTTCCAAACGTTGTCATCCATTTGAAGGAACGATTGCAAATTCTATCTAAATCTCTTCATGCTGCAATAGAAAATCCAATCATGTTATTGATGAAATTTCGAAAAAATACAATTGTTTATAAAGTTTCCAAAATTTTGGTATAGTTTATGTTATTCAATTGATAGCAGGTAAATATTCTAATGTTGAATGTCAAAATTTATCTATGAAATATTTAATTGGACCTCACTTAAATTGTTGTTTAGTGAATGATGAGGATTGCGTAAACATGATGTTGTTGGCCAAAGTTTTGTCAAGTAGTATAATATTTGTAGACGATATTGAAAATCAAAATGACTTAAGTTTCAGATTGAACATAGTAGGTTTACTTGGGGATTCTGTTTCTGTGAACGTTCGTGATACATATTTTGATTCAGCAGATGGTACAAATTTCATCATTGTGCAAATGAGTCAATTTTGCATCGCGATGCCAATGAGTCAATTTTACACCGCGATGCATCTACTACAAATGTTGTAAAACCCTAAAATGTTGCTTGATTGTGTTATGCATGGATTCATACATTGATAATCATCATACACGTGTTCATTTAGCTCCCGTATATGTTTAGAGTCAATAGCATGATCGTTGAGGTCGTTTGAGATGCATGTATGCACTTTTCTTTCGCAAGATGCTTTGAATCTCGGGTTTAAGACTTATGTTGTAACTTCATGGATTATTGTTAAAGGGCATTTAAAACATCATTTACATGCCTTGGATGTTTGTTAGATGCTAGTTGCATCGACGGTTTGGTTGCTAGTTGGATTCTAGCGAAAACCCTTTTTTGACTTTTCCTTGGTTCGGGCGAGTTCGGGCGACTTTGAGTTCTTGGCCTTGTTTTGATGAGGTTTGAGACTTGATTCCTTTGGTTATAGATTGGAGGATATTAAGGTTGAATTGTAGACCAATTTTGGCTTGGAAGGACTCGAGCACGCGGAGGCCGGGATCGAGCAAGAGAATGGCGAATGAATTAGTGTAACCGGTATGATGCGGTCGCATCATACCATACCCAACGACATGAGGGTGGAATTCGAGAATGTCGGGATTTTTGTTCTTTTTCTGATCTGTTCGAAAGTTTGACCATTTAGACCTAATTTAAACCCATCCTAACCCTACTTACTTATCCTAATACTAATCCTAAACACCTATTAGAGTATTAGGGGCTAATTAGTGAGGTAATTAGAGGATTTAATCCCCATATAAAACCCCAAAAATCTGCCGCATTCTTCATAGCTCGGCAGCTGTGACTCCCCTTCTTCTCTTCTTCTGCAGTGCAGGGCTCTCAGCGGGGAGCTTGAGAGAGGGCTTGAGAGTGTTGATTCAAGGGTTTCAAGGGACCAAGCTTGGAAGCCATAGCTAGGGCTTCATCTTCCCATTCTTCCTACAAACTTGAAGAAGGAGATGAAGAAGACATCATCTCTAGGGCACGAATTTCCAGCTTGTTAGGGCTAAGATTTGGTAAGTTTCTACCTTTCTTCTCCCTCTTTTTAGGCTCCATTGACCCTAGGGAATCAACCATGTGTGCTATTTGGGTCAATGGAAGCCATTGTTAGGGTTTCTAGAAATGTATGAACCCTAGGATTTCAAGTTTATGTTAGAGCTTGATTGGCCTATGTGAGACCATGTCTATGTGAAATTCATGTTCTAAATTGCCTATTGAACTTGATTATGTTGATTTTTCATGAAGATTGATGTTGGTTTGGTTGAGATTCTTGGAGGGTGCCTTGCCTAATTTTGTTTTAGCATGCAAATGGATGATGTGAGCTTGATTAATATGTTTTATATGCTTAATAGAGTATACTAAACTTTGCTATATGAATTGATTATGTGTATTGAGCTTGAATGACAAAGATGCTTGGAAGGGGATTTTCCCCAAATTGTATTTGGCTTGTTAAAGATGATGGTAAGCCTAATTAGCATGTTATACATGTTTAGTGGAGTTTATTGAACTTAGTTGTGTTGATTATCCATGAGTATTGAAATTGGTTTGGTTGAGATGCTTGGAGGGTGATTTGCCCTAATTTGGTTTTAGCTTGCAATCTAATGATGTTAGCTTGATTAATATGTTTTACAAGCTTAATAGAACATATTGAACCATGTGGTGAATTTTAATCATGAATTGAATGTTATGATTGGTATGATGACTTGGATGATATTATGCACAAGATGGCTAAATTATTCTAAGTTGCATTGTTAATTAGTTTGTTGGGTTTATATGAGTATATTGAACATTGGGATTGTGGTTTTGGGCGATAGTTATGAACATAGGGGGTTGATGAAGCCTAAGCTTCTAATCCTTGAATTTTCGGAAAACTTAGATTGAACTCAACGGAGTTAACCTTTGGGTTAGTATGAATCCTAGGAACTATAATTTTAAGTCCTACGAATTTTGGGTAGAATTCATGGAGGTCGAGCCTCCAAGAAGTTTTGAAGTGTGTGAAGCACACTTGATTATGAAGCTTATATGATTCTCGGTTGTGATGTTTATGCTAGTTGTGGATGAATTGCATGACTAGTTTGATAGTAGAGTGTTTACCTACTTGTTTTGAGCATATGAGTATATATTACTTGTGCTTGGGTTTTGAGTCCAGCTGGAGTCGGTTTGGTTGAGTTTTGGTGGGGCGATACATCGTCTTCACGAATTGTGAGATTCGTGATCGCGATGGATCGCCGTCTTGGGTTGCACACACCCCTCCATCGATGGCCACGGTGGGGAAGTAGTTTATCTTAGTTGTAGTAATACACATGACTTTGATAACTATGGAACTCGGCGGAGGCGTCTCGGGGCGTCGATATCTACGAGAGGATATCGAGGGCACATAAAGGTTTTGCACGTGTTTTTGCAGGAGCGACACGCGCGGAGGAATTTGGGTAATGGTATCATATCCCTTATACATGAATTGTTTCACAAGTGCTTAAGTGAATAACGTGCTTGGTGAATTGGATATGATATGATGTTTGTTTTGGTTTCTTACATGTTATACTTAATAGATAACATATTGATTAATGTTGTTAAGCATGTATGCTATCACATGAGTATTATTGGAATGTGGTTTTATGCCAAAGGTATAGATCATTATTGTTAAGTTTATATGCCTTGACATGAATATTATGGGAAGGCTATGTTATAACAATAACATGAATTACCGTTGTTATGTTAATATGCTTTATCATGAATATTATTCGGATATGGCATTATGTTAAAAGCGAATTATTGTTGTTAAGTTTATATGCCTTGACATGTAAATCATCGGAAGGCTATGTTATATCAATAACAAGAATTATGATCGTTAAGCATATAAATGCCTTGACATGGATTTTAATGAGATGTTATACTACAATGATAACATGTTTTATTAATGTTGAGCATGGATGCCATAACATGATTTTATATAAAGTTATTTCATGACGATAGCATGATGTAATTTATGATTGAGCATTATGCCATGATAGGAAGTTACGGTTAGTAACTTACTAAGTCTTTGTGACTTACTTTTATTTGTTGGTTGTTTTCCTAGATCCGAGCCGGCGTGCGGATCCAAGTAAATCAAGAAGATTGCGTTGAAGTATTATTTAAGCAAGGTTGCTACTTAGATAGTTTATTTGTTTTTGGTGAGGTCGTTGGGAAAGATGAAGTTATGTAAACTTCATGTTGGGGTAGCAACCTAAATGTGAATTGTGTTATTTGTAATTATGTTGTTTAGCTTATTCTTTTGGTAGCCGACAAGTAGAAGTCGTCTTTGGATGTTTATTTATGGTTATATCTCCATATGTTTTCGTTGTTAGTACTTATAAATGTTAGTACTCATGTTGTTGGTAGCCGATGGTTTTAGTCGCTTGGTTAATTGGTGATTATGTTAGCATGTTAAATTGCTAGTTAAATATTATGTTTGTACTCAGGCATGTTTTTAGCCGTTGAGTTGTTAGACTAGAGTCTTAGACTTAGTGTAATGTTGGGTTCCTAGTAGCCGCCGATGACTTGGTTTATTTTATGCTCTATATTGAATTGCATAACGAGGGAGTTTGTTCTACGTGCCCAATGTTGCGACGCGCGAGTCGAATTTTTGGACCGAGAGATTTACTATCTCTTTGGTTGTTTTAGTTTGAGCTTGTTAGCTCGGGCGCCCTTGTTATGTTATATTTTGCTTCGCGTATGTTTTGAGTTGTCGGTGTATCGCCGTTATGGCCTACCCATTATTTGCTACTTGTTTGTTGTTATTTGCTTTCTGGCGGCACGACCTTGGGATTTCGTCTTGGGATCCGGGTCGGGTCGTCACAAATGTGGATGCATCAGTATGTAATAGCAGTTCAACTTATTCGAATCACGATGCACCAACATCTTATCAAAACAAAATCAATTATGCAAGTGCGGAAAGTGATGATGAGAGTGCTTCATGTTATGATATATGTCCTAATCAATCAAAAAAAGATCTTTTAACTACGAGTTTCACGGTACGGAGCCACTATCGCGTATAGGTGTACTGTGAGGCAGTGCGACGCCTCACAGTGTTTCTGGAGTTGCTGGTTGGTTATCTACGCCCCTTGCGGTTTATTGGGGACCTCCCAGTAGAGCACTCTCTCGTGTTTGTCCTGGACCTCTTAGTACTTCATTGTCGTCTTGTCTTCGAAAGTCTGGTCAAACTCCAAATGATTAATCATAATGTTTCGACAAACGAACTCTTTAGCGACTCACGATGGTTCAATGATCACTTAAGTAATTTCAATAGAACTCTTTAACTAACTGAAATGTTGAATAAGTTGATATTGAACTTTCAAAAGAAGTGGGTCACTAAACAGGCTCGTGGTGCACCAATTTATGATCGCTTATTACTGGTGTTGAGTAAATTTTCAAACATGGGGCATACGAATTTCGTGGTGAACTTATAATATATTCTTTCAATTGAGGCATCGTGGTGTATAAATTGGTCACTGCGATGCATGTTGTTAGTACTCCGTAGCGCGCCTCAGGTTGGGTATCGTAGTCTTTCGTCCCAAAAAATAAATTTTTCCGATTAAAAAAAAAGGGTACTGTTACGTTTGAAAACTTATCAAAGTGGGCCGGCACGAATTTTGCCCATTTTAAAGTATTATATACTACTCCAGTTGTTTAAAATTATTGTTATGCTTTCATTTTTCATCGGTCCCAAAATTGTTGTTTTATTTGATTTTTTTTAAACAACACTTTTTCACATACACATGAGCTTTAAAGAAAGTTACACATCAAACCAATATTAATAATTAAGTCAATTATTTTTTCTTAATCTGTGTACCGGGACAGAGGTAATATATAATTAAAATATCTTCGTAGAAATTAGAGTGTTAATAGTCAATCCCTAAACTATTCCCTCCATTTCAATATAAGTGTATATCATATTAACCTTACATGCGTTTTTTATTTTATGTAATTATCCATTAATTATATATAGGCTTAATTCTTAATTTGGTCACCTTACTTTCTTGAAAAGTCCGCTAAACTCACTATATTACCATTTTTCACAGTTTGGTCACCATACTTTACAAAAAGTGTCAATATGATGTATTAAGTGGATATAGTTAACATAACTAATTGAAAATAATGAAATGCCCTCCCTAAAAGATGTAAAAAGACTAAAAATACATTTGTGAGCATTTCCATCACCTCAACCCTTTTCTCTCTCTCTTTCCTGGGTACACAGACTCCTCCCTCTTCCAGCCCTAGCCACCAAACTGATACCTGCTACCCACAAACCCACTCTATCACCTTTCTCAACCTCGCATCCGCCCTTTACTCCCCACCTTCCTCTGTTGCCTCCCTTCTCTCTCCCCAATAACTCCATTAACTCATCCCCCCTTCCCTCTATCTCCAACTGTCAAAACCTCACCCACTTAGACCTCTCACAAAATTACCTCGTGGGTCCCATCCCCTCCTACAGTTTTTCTCAAAAAATCACTTTCCTCTAGCTCTCTCTTTTCAAGCATTGTTACTCTCTACATTATGGTTCTCTTCTATTTCCCAACCCTTTTCTTGGAAATCATTTTTTCATTCGTTTTCATTTCCACCAAAATCCTATTACTTGCCTTACTCAGATTAGGCACTATTCAGAGGACGGAAAACGGATTCCATTCCACCCAACCCAAAGAAAAAAATGATTCCCACCCGCAAGAATCATAAACAGGCTCCACACGAAACCTATTTGGTTGAATCTGGTCACGGGTCAGATCGCAAACCGTATTATTTTGACTCAATTGTTGAGTGGAACGTCAGGGCGTCACTGGAAGTCATATACGAAGAATACAGAGAAGGAGAAGACGAAGAGGAAGAAGAAGATTGAAACGACGACGTAATGGATGAGAAAATAGAGAGACATGTTATGGGAATCGAGAGGTACCCGTCGTTGTCGATGTACAACTCAGAATCAAACAGTGATAGCTCATCGGATGGTGATTTTGCTGTGATCGGAACTTGGAATCGTAGGAGGGGGTATTTTTTCAAGTGGAACGCGGAGGATGAGCACCAGTGCTATGTACTTTCAACATCAGTATCCATTTCGACGACAATTGCCGAAACAATTGGGGCTTTTGATTGGAAATTTGGCAATCAGAGAATTTCAAATGAAATTGACATTACGGTTTTTAGGATTTGGAGATATGGGCCTTTCCAGAATCCCAGATGATGGTTGAATGTTGAATTACAACTTTTAATTTCTTATTCTTTTTTCTTCATTGTAAGTTCTGGACCTATGGAGGATTCATAGATCTTGGGGATCAGATTAGAATATTATCGTCCTGGATTTGCAAGGAAGAAAATGAGGTGAGGGTAGGAGAACGTGACTAACACGTGCAAATAGTAATCGTATTTTCAAGTTATTACAAAAAAATTTAAACGGCTCATCCCAAAAAATAGACAGAGTGATTAAAGTGATTCCTTTTGTAAAATAGGGTGATCAAACTGTGAAAAATGGCAGTAAAGTGAGCTTAGCAGACTTTTCGCATTAGTAGAATGACGAAATTGAGAATTAAACCTTATATATACCATTAAAGTGTCCCCAAGTGGATCATTTGATCATTTATTTCTCATTTCAAAATCTATAAGGATATTATGGACAAATTACTTGAAGAATTGTTCTATATTAAGATGAAAACACTTTTCAAGTCGTTCCAAGTAATATGCGTGCTTTGTAATCTTGCTTTTAAGGAATTAACATTATTTTATCAATTAATTAATGAATCTCACACACCCCGCGTGGGTATTATTGGAAAATATGAAATATACCAATATTTATGATAGATTCAATTTTTTGTTATATACATAATCAAATTAACAAATATTTATGTTATTTAGAATGAGATCTAGGGAGTATAATGTATGTAGTTGTTTTCCCTAACAACTCCTCCCCATGATGCAATCGTTATTTCCATGTTTGTGCTAGTTAAACCATTATGTCTTCCATATGATCATCGACGTAGATATAGATATAGATGTAGATATATAAAGAGAGAAATCTAGAGATCTAGAGAGAGACTATATAGGTCATGAGACCTCATGAATTAGTAGTAAGTCAACATAAATTAACGAAACGATTACAATGTTTTTATAACCAACGTGTTGTAGCTTTTAGAGAATAATATATTTATTATTCTTGTTTATTTGTAATTATTAGTTTTGGTGATTACCTTGTATAGTTCTTTCCTTATGTTGTTACCTTTCTTGTATAGGTTTCTTGTACCCTACTTCAAGTGTAACCCTAATTGTAACTCTCCCCCTAAATAGGTGATTTAATCAATGGAAGAGATATGTCATTATTCCTAAACTTTATTTGTTTCTACATGGTATCAGAGCTCTGCTCCTAAAACCCTCTTCCCTTGATGTCGCCGCCTCCCACAACAATCCCACCTCCATGGCTAACGGTAATCAAACCCTCACCATCAAAACCCCAGTTGATCCAACCCAAACCTTCTATCTCATCAATATCTCACACCACAACATCACCAAACTCACCTCCACCAACTACATAGCTTGGAAACTCCAAGTCGAGGTGACCCTTATTGGCTATGACCTCTACAAGTTTGTAGACGGCTCACATCCATGTTCGCCTCACACTGTCCTCGCCAAGGATGCTCAAACATCCAAGGATGTTCCCACACCCAACTCGCACTAACAACCTTGGATCTGGCAAGATAAACTTCTGTTTGGTGCTCTTGTCGGCTTCCTGTCTGCTCCCTTAGTCCCCTTGATCCAACAGGCCACCACTACTCCTGATGCTTGGCAAACCCTTGCCCATACTTTTGTTCGCCCAACTCGTGGTCACATCAAACAGATCAAGGACTATCTCAAACGTGCTTCCAAGGGCATTTAGTCAATCTCTGACTACATGCAGTCCGTCAAAGGGCGTGTTGATGAACTCGATTCTCTTGGCAAACCTCTTGATCACGAGGATCTTATTAAGATCATCCTCCGGGGTTTGGATGATGACTGATCGATGTATTTTATACGTCGATTTTATATACTTCTATGACTTGAATTGAGCGATTCCACGAGGCTTTTGGCTACTGATGTGTGTTTTTCAGTGATTTTGTGAGTTTCAGGGTTTTAGGTGAAAGTATATAAATTATAAGGCTTTTTGGTGAAAATTCCGAGAAGGGGCCAGAGTGTAAAATTGAAGAAGAAACGAAGATGACCAGGCTGGGCACCTTGCGGTCGCAAGGTGCAATCTACCTTGCCTCCGCAAGGTAGGCAGAAACATCAGAAATCAAGCCCCGAAAAAATCAAAGACCTTGCGGACGCAAGGTGCCTTATACCTTGCGACCGCAAGGTGGTCAGAACACGAAAATTTCGGGTTTTCACTCCAGGTCAAGAGATCTAATTGCCCTACAACTCCATGGTATAAATAGAGGCCGGTAGCCAAGGCATTAGGACGGCTGGAGACGGTTAGAAAGTAGTTTTATATAGCTTTAGAATAGATTTTAGGTTGTATAACATAATTAGTTGTTGTAATTACAAGGATTGAAGATCGATTCATGTATTCAATCATCTCCATGTGCTGTTCATCTTCAAGGATGAACTAATCTACCATTAATCTAGGAGGTGGGAGGTAACTTGTATCGAATCTATGCTTTAATCTATATTTTTATTCATTCAATTCTTGTCGATTGTGGTGATTATCAATCCCTCTATTATTTCACTTTGAACAAATGAATGTAATCGTGAATAATAAAGGCCTAGAGGTGCGGATAACTGCATGATCAATGTGCATATGTCGTACACTGGCTCACCATCACAATAAATTGAACTTATCGATGCACGAGAGTGATAAGTTAGGGTCAGGTTCCATATATGACCTAAGTGACAGTTAGATCATATGTTCCTGTGCCTAGGATATAGAATGGATGAATTATTTGAAGATGGAGGCTGAACGGTAATTCAACAGGCTATATCTACACTTTGTGAACGAACCTAAGAGATTGAATGATAATCTATTAAAATAAGCATAGAGGAGATACAAGCGAAACCCAAATCCTAGATTTCAGTCCACCATAAGATCTTCATAAATTGTGATTGCTGCTAATTAGTTAAACACTAGAATAATAATTAATTTAGATTAAAATTAATATAAAAACCCCCCCTAGATTAATACTTTGCTATCAATAAATCGTACTATCTGTGATCTTCTTGTCTCTGTGGTTCGACCCTTGCTTCCAAAAATTATTCTCCAATAGTCTTGTCCACTTGCAAGGAAAATAATTAAAATAAGACATCGATCAATGACTACCGCCATATTATTGATGTGGTTGAAGGTCGAGACACGCACTCATCAATCGCGAGTTGCTTCTCAAACAGGCACAGGTCGTGTCTTCGCATCCTATCTCGACGAATCCTGCTGCCCCGAGGTTCAATAGTTTGTCTGCCCGACAACAGTCCCAACCTCGGTTGCCTTCCCAGTCCTCAGTATTTGGTCCTCGTCAACAGCGACCATATTTGGGCAAGTGTCAAGGATGTTGCCAACAGGGCCACATGGTTGCTCGCTGCCCCAACTTTCAGCTGGTCGCCACTACATCTTTGTCCGCTACTCCTAACACAACAAATGACCCCAAGTGGCAACCACGGGCACACCTCGCAACCACAACAGACCTAGGGACACCGAGCTGGCTGCTTGACAATGGTTCTTCTCACCATGTCACTAGCGACCTTGACAACCTATCTCTACACATCCTCTACACGGGCACAAACGACATGGTCATTAGTAATGGTACATGGTTATCTATCTCCAAAACTAGTTCCTCCTTGCTTTCTACATCATCATCCATTTTTTCCTTGCATAATGTTCTCTTTGTACCTAACATGAAAAAGAATCTTATTTCCATATCTCAATTCTGCATTTCTAATAATAATTCGATTGAGTTCTTACCAAATTTTTTTCATGTGAAGGATCTACAGACAGGAAGCATCCTGCTGACCGGGCAATCTAACAATGGTGTGTATGAATGGCCGACCACAGCTCCTTCTGCTCGCCCCTCTGCTTGTGTCGGTTCCAAAGTCTTCCATCATGGCTGGCATCACTGCCTTGGCAATCTAACAATGGTGTGTATGAATGGCCGACCACATCTCCTTCTGCTCGCCCCTCTGCTTGTGTCGGTTCCAAAGTCTTCCATCATGGCTGGCATCACTGCCTTGGCCATCCTTCTGAACCCATCCATCGTCAGATTCTATCTAGTTTAGGTGTAGCTATAGACTCTACTCACATCAAACAAGAACATTATAATGGTTGTTTATGCAATAAAAGTCACAAACTTCCTGTTTTGTAATCTACCATTGTGTCTTCCTCCCCGCTACAAATTATTTTTTATGATGTCTGGACCTCCCCCATTCATTCTGTTGATGGATTTAAATTTTATCTTATTTTTGTCAATCATTACACTCACTACATATGGCTCTACCCGCTCAAGCGAAAATCTGATGTTGCCACCATCTTTCCTCGCTTCAAGGACCTTGTCGAAAACTTTTTCAAAACCACCATTATCACTCTTTACTCGGACAATGGCGGCGAGTACACGTGTCTAGCCCGCAATACTGGCTTGGCCGCCTACCTGTTCGCTAATGGCATCTCTCACCTCACCACCTCACACTCCGGAGCACAATGGGTTCTCGGAGTGTCGCCATCGTCACATTGTCGAGACTGGTCTCTTTCTTCTCTCTAAAGTTTCCCTTCCGCTGCCCTTCTGGTCGTTTGCCTTCCAGACAACGACCTACCTCATCAATCGCCTATTAACACCCACTTTCGACCAGCTCTCTCCCTACCAAAAACTGATAGGTTCTTCGCCCAACTACTCTAAACTTCGTGCCTTTGGGTGTCTTTGCTACCCTTGGCTCCGCCCTTACTTTGCTCATAAACTCGCTGCCCGCTCTACTCCCTGTGTCTTCCTCGGTTACTCGCTCACTCAGAGTGTCTATCTCTGTTATGATCCTAGCACCACCAAGCTGTTCATTTTTCATCATGTTAGGTTTGTCGAGTCTGTCTTCCCCATATCCGCATCGACCACTCATCCTGTTCGCACAAATACCTACACTTATGTCTCCTGGTTCCCACTACATGAATTGCTCTCAGATTCATACACATCGTCTGCTGCCCGCTCCGGTAACTCTCCGTCTGTGGCTTCTAGCACTAATTAGAATGTGGTTGATCTCAACTCGCCCCTACACCACCTTTCTTCTCAAGCTCCTATGACTGATGATACCACTGTGCCCGCTGCTCACCTTTCCTAGGCCCCCAGCTTCATGTCCGTGGCCAGCACTAAGCCTCCTGCTCCGCCCTCCTCGGTACCATGTACCATGACCGAGGATAGTCCTGTGCCCGCTGCATCTGTTCCTGTACCTGTTGACCATGGTCTTGTGCCCACTGACACCTCCTCCATGGTTACCCACTCCAAGAACAATATCTTCGAACCTCAAGTCAAAATGAGTCTCTCGGCTCAACTAGCAGCGGACAGCGAACTGACATGTCTCACTCAAGCTCTCAAAGATGTCAAGTGGCGCCAGGCCATGTCCGAGGAGTTTGATTCTTTAACTCGCAATGGTACATGGGATCTAGTTCCCTCGGCAGATGCTCGATATATTGTTGGCTGCAAATGGGTCTTCCACATAAAACGACACCCTAGCGGCATTATTGATCGCTACAAAGCTTGTCTTGTGGCCAAGGGGTTTCACCAGCGACCATGAGTGGACTATCACGAGACCTTCAGACCAGTGGTTAAACCGACCACTGTTCGTCTTGTTCTCTCGTTGGTCGTATGTCGAGGATGGGACCTTCGACAATTGGATGTGAACAATGTCTTTCTTCAAGGCAATCTTTCCGAAGAGGTGTTTATGGCTCAACCACCTGGCTTCCTTGACAAGGACAACCCTCAGCATGTTTGTCGACTTCACAAGGCTATCTATGGTCTCAAGCAAGCTCCCCGAGCATGGTACAATGAATTGCGTCAGTTTCTCCTTGCCTCTGGGTTCAAAAATTAAGTGGTAGACACTTCTTTGTTCATTCTTAATAAAGGGAGCACCACCATCTATCTTCTAGTCTATGTGGATGACATCATCATCACTAGGAACCAGCCCGCTGCAGTCCAAACCTTCATCTCCTTGCTCGCTTCTCCCTCAAAGACCTTGGAGAACTTCATTTTTTTTCTTGGTGTTGAGTTTATCAAACGACCGAGTGGTCTCATGCTCTCA
This sequence comes from Codonopsis lanceolata, assembly GCA_013146195.2. Lineage (NCBI taxonomy): Eukaryota > Viridiplantae > Streptophyta > Magnoliopsida > Asterales > Campanulaceae > Codonopsis > Codonopsis lanceolata. Next base: position 90,778,213 of record CM028384.1, read on the forward strand.
CAGCATGGGTACATTGCTGATCTTCTTGCTCGCACGTGCATGATAGATGCTCACCTGGTTGCTACTCTACTCCCCACCTCGCCAAACTTAACACTTCAGGCACAACTCTCACAGATCCGACAGAATTTCGGGCAGTGATTGAGAGTCTTCAGTATCTGTCTCTTACTCGCTCAGATGTTGCCTATGCCGTCAACAAACTCTCTCAGTTCATGCATAGGCCGACTATCGAGCATTTGAATGCAGCCAAACGTATTCTCCGATATCGCTATGAGTATATTAATCATGATATTTTACTTCATCACCAGTCCCCCGAAGCCCTCCATGCATTCACTGATGCTGATTGGGCGGGCAACAAAGACGACTACACCTCTAGAAGTGCCTACATTGTTTACCTCAGTAGCAACTCGGTCTCGTGGAGCTCCAAGAAACAACGCACTGTTGTTCGCTCTTCGATTGAAGCTGAATACCAGGCTGTTGCTGCCACTACTGGTGAAGTCTGCTGGATTGTGTCTCTACTCGGCGAGCTCAGTATCACCTCCTCCATTCAGCCCGTCATTTATTGTGACAATGTCGGTTCCACTAGTCTCTGCTCCAACCCGGTCTTCCATACTCGCATGAAGCATGTGGCTCTGGACTTTCATTTCATTCGGCAACAAGTTCATGATGGGCTTATGCGAGTTTGTCAAGTATCCTCGGCTCATCAGTTGGCCAATGTCCTGACCAAGCCTTTTGCTCGCCAACGGTTTCATCAATTACTTCACACGATTGAACTCTCCTCTCAGCCGTCCATCTTGCGGGGGCATGTTGGAGAATATTATATTTATTATTCTTGTTTATTTGTAATTATTAGTTTTGGTAATTACGTTGTATAGTTTTTTCCTTATGTTGTTACCTTCCTTATATAAGTTTTTTGTACCCTACTCCAAGTGTAACCCTAATTGTAACTCTCTCTATAAATATGTGATTTAATCAATGAAAAGACTATGTCATTATTCATAAACATTATTTGTTTCTACAGTAGCTAGCTAACTAATTAACATGAATTTTTTTTTCGCGGTCTACTAACCTTAGCTACGAGCAATGTTTTTTTTTCCTTTTCACGCCCAGAAAAAATCCTAGCTGTGACATAACTCATCATAGATTGAGAATTTGAGATTGAGCTACTAAACAAGAGGGAAAAGAAAACCCCACCCCATGGCCAACTCTCTTTCGCACAAGTGAATTAAACAACAAATTAAGACCAAGAAATAATGGAATATGATCGATTCTACGTATATATGGAAAAAAAAAATTTAATTAAAAATGAGTGATGGTTAACATTGATACATTTAGTTTCATATATATGAATATGAGCACCATTCCAAAACTAAGGACGAAGAGAGGGCCAGAGAGGGACCTAGCTAGCTCCCCATATATGCATCTGATCAAAAGGCAGCCTAGCTTGCTAATACCACCAAGATCCAAGACCAAGCTTCATTTTTTTCTTCTGACAGGTCAAATAACCATGTCAAACGTACCTGGTATGGGCCCCCGTTGACTTTCCATTATCATTTTAGCTCAATCAAACACCATCCAGATCTTGTCTCTCTATATGGCCCCATATGTCTTCTCCGGTCACAAACAAAATCCTTTACATATTGAAGAGAAGCTAGCGAGGGTATGTTAATTCACCTTACATTCAAGTTACGTTTTCGTCTTTTGCCTGAATTCATTAGTACAAAAAGGGAAGTTGGTTGGTTCTCGTGGTGGTTTTAGTCTCGTAGGCGAGTCCATAATAATAGCAAATTATCTCGGTGTTAGAGAGAGATACAGAAGGGACAAGAATAGTACGTATATATCACCAGATATTTATTCTGTTACAGAAATATATATGGAACAAAGAACCTATTGAGGTTACTGAATAATCCTAGAAGAGAATTATCAGAGTAAATAAAAATTAAGTACCATTTAAACTAGAAATATTACTGTAATGCGCTGCATGCTTCATATGGTGCTGTTTGCATGGATAAAACTGAAGATCTGTTGAACAGAGTTTGCGATATCTTCGGCCGTAAACCTTGCTTCACTGGCTACCTGTACATTAGCAACACTTGAACATGTTAATTAATATATCAAGAAAAAAAAAGTTTTTAATTTCATGTTATAATTATATGAGTATGTATTTTTATAAACTTGAAGAACTAGAAATATGTTGTTTTTACTAACCTTGACATTAAAAGAATAGAGAACAGTTTGTTCAATGGTGGTGATATTGGTGTGAAGGATATTAAGCTGCAAATCCTCAAGTGCAGCTATGGTCTTAATGAGCTGTCCTGGCCTCCTCCTACATAAAATCTTGATCATGGCATCAAACCCGAGAAGCCTCACCTCGACGTCGGCTAGGCAAGACTTGCTCTCCGCCATCTCCTCGTGTAGTCCTGTATCAAATTCAACCAGCTTTATTTGATCAACGGGTAGTGGCATGTTAGCCGAGAAAAAGGGTTGTTGAGATTGTTGGATAGGGAGAGACGTGTCTCCCATAGGTCGTGGGTTGTCGCCATACAGCCTTCGACGTTTCTGGGATTCAAGGCATTGTAGGAGTTGCTCTAACTCTCTCACAAATTCAATAGCTCCACCAATAATTGAAGCTTGATCCCCCTATAAAGTTGGTCAAGAAAAAGAACAGGAATCAGTTAATTTCATATAAACTCCATCAACATATTTACCTGACAACACTATATACTAGTATAGAATATGATCATAAATAACAAAAAATATTTTAGAGGTCTATGTGCATGCTATTGAACTTCTCTGAATCAAAATGGATTTATTATAAGTACCCTTTGTACGTATGAGCCGGGCATGAGACCCCTCAAAACACGAAGATGCTCATTCATTTGCTTCCTTCGATTTCTTTCAACAGCGATGTGAGTCATCCTTTGGCTCTCAACTTCTTCACTTGTTTTCATAGTTCTCGGTCTCTTTCTCTTATTCTTTCCTAATTCTGTCACCGGGCTTTTCTGAAGATCTTCGCCAAGACACTGAAGTTGCACCGACGTACTTTCTGAAACCCTAGCTTCTTGATCTTCTCTTTCTCCATCCTCTTCCAATATCATCACTCTTCCATTATTTTCAGTATCTCCTCCAACTTGTTGTGGAGCCATTAGAGACTCTTCTTGTAACCTCTCATTCAAAACAGGAAACTTTAGGAAGTAAACATTTGAATCCATATTCCCAGCTTCCTCTTGGCCAGATGTTTTCGTTTGATTTAAGGCCAACTTGGGCCCAAAATCTGCGAACTGCATCACATCCGCAAAGCTCAACTTGTCGAATGAGGTTGAACTACAAAACTCTGAAGAAATGTGTTGTGGTTGTGGATGGTTGAGCATGTAATCAACCATTTGATTGTTATTACCACCCGAGGTAGTTCCACAGCTTCGTGGCTTCATCATGAAGTCTTGATGATGAGGATGATCATGATCAAGAGAAAAGTCAACTCCCGGTAGGCTTCCCGGCAAGGTGGCCTGCAGCAAGAGATCAAATTCAGTGCAAAACAACATGGTGACGATGAGTTTTTTGAGCAAAGAACATAAGAGACAACATAAATTATGGATGTTTGAAAGCTTACCGGGTAATTCTCGTCCTTGTTGTCCATTACTATATATACAAAAGGCTTTGACTTTTAACCCTAAAGGAGCCAAATTCATGCAAAGACAAACCTTAATGTAAGTTTGCACTTGTACTACATATATGTGTGTGTGTGAAGGTATTGTGTATGTATATACAGATACAAACAATAACAGGCAGATATGGAACACTAATTTGAGAGAGAGAGAGAGCTAGGGTAGAACCAAAGTAATTGATACATATGGTCTGAAAATTTGGATGAAGATGGAGAGGTTATCTTTATACATAATGAATGGGCCAGAGCTGTCTATTAGAGCTGTCTTTGACTTTCTAACTGTATGTATGTGTATGTATATATATATATATATGAGAGAGAGAGAGAGAGAGAGATATTGGTATAAGGATCACAGGATCACCTCACTTTTTCACCTCTTTTTATTAATGTGCATCACAAGGCCAAAGCGCTCTTCCACAACTTTACCACCACCTCTTTTAATTTTAAAACGCTCTAAGACTACTAATTATATACCAACCTTAACTATATCTATATGGGAATTTCAACTTTGAATATTTGAAAGTTCAAACTGACAAAATTACATTGCGTATGAGTATACTATGATCTAGAGCTACACCAACTCATTGTATTCTCTTTAATCTCAATTGAAAAGATGCACAATCTTTTTTGTCTCTCAAAACTATTATCTACATTTCTTTTTTGGGAAACTATTTTTGATAAATAATATAATCATATCAACTTTAATATTTGTTTGGTCGAGTGTTTTGACGAAAACGCTTTCAAAAATACAGTGTTTTTTTTCAAAAGTGTTTCAATGTAGCGTTTTAAAACGCTCCAATTTGGAGTATTTTTAAAATAAGTTTCGTTTACAACTACCATGTTTATAAAAATAGTATTTTGAAATAGTTTCTCAAACGTGTTTACAAGAAAAAAATTATGTTTCGATAATATTGTGTTTTCAAAATGTTGTGATTTGAAAAAACTACGTTTTCAAAACGCTGCATCAAACGAGGCAAATCAACTTAAAATTAAATTTTGTGCACAGATGGTAGATTATGTGTTAAAATTGTCGCTAGTACATTATAATATACTCCATCCGTTCCAGGCAAAGAGTTCCCGTTTGAAAGTTAAACTTTTAAAGAAAATATTGCTTTTAGTAGTTTATTAGTAATAAAATAATACTTTTATGTCTTGATTTTTGAAAGTAGACTCTTTAAGTGAAACATCACAAAATGAAATGGTAGACTACTGACCCGGAACAAAGGGAGTAGTGAACTGGGTTTTGTAAGAGTTGAATAGAATATGTATTTGGTGTAAGCGGTTCGATTTACGCAAAACCACGAATCGAACCATCACTCACCGATTTCTTTCTCTTTTTTTTTTATAAAAAAAAAAAACCAAACCGAACCGCGGAAGGCTCGAAACCGAACTGACGGAACCGATATTTCGTTCGGTTTAGTTCAATTTTGGAGTTCAAATCAGATTTTAATTAATCACATTAATTATTACTATTATTATGCTAATGAAGAAGTGTTTGTTAGTGATAAATCCAACATTAAAATTGAAGTACGTGAGAAGTTTTATTGCTAATTAACATCAAAAATTAAAAAAATAATTTTAATTTTAAATACTAAAAAAATAACATAAATACAACATTAAAAATAATTATAGTTCGATTCGATTTAGTCTGCTTCAGTTGACTCACAAAAACTGCAAAACTGCAAAATGATCAAACTAGTCAATTTTTAAAATTTTGGATCTGAGACTGAGACCGAACCATATTGACTAAAACCAAACCAAACTAGCTGGTTCGATTTGGGCTAGCTCATAGAAGTGAGAAATAACAATGGAAATAGGGTAATTGCTTTCGCTAACAGAATTGTTATAAGTTAAGATTAGGATTAGCATAAATTTTTTGGAAACACCGTAGGGGACCAGCCTAGTGGCTGTACCTTGGCCTTTTAAACCGAGAAGATAAATGGAATTATAGCTCATATAATCAAGCAAAGGAAAATCTGACTGAATGTATGTTGCCTAAATACAAGGCCAGGGTATTAAAAGGATGGAGGAAGAAGAAACAGGGATACAGCTACACTGGGATAGCAGTCTTTTTGATATCTATCTTCCTGTCCCCAATTTCAATTAACGCACGGGACTCTCATTATACAGTAACAAGAACACAATCTCAGAAACACCCATCTCAACTGAAACAATTACTCCGGGCTGTGGATGTCATCTCGTCTTTTGCATGATTTCCTGCAAGACTGCACTCACTACTCAAACAAGACAGCCAGACTCAAAAGGAAGCAATCATGTACTGTATTCAAATGGCTGTGGTGGCTGAGGCTCATCGTCCAAAGGCATTGCTGTTGTTGTAGCAGAGCTTTGTTGTCCAGTAGCTGATGCACCAGCAGCTGTTGATGAGGGTGCATCGGTAAGAGACAACACCTCAGGTTCCGTAGGGGACAGGTCTTTTAGGAGGACAAAACCTGAAGCTGCTGACTTTACTGGAACATATCTGCTCTCTTCCAGGAATTTAATGAACTTTTCTTGAGCTGGGACAACCCTTGCAGGATTCGTTAAAATTTCAAATGATGGCTCAGGTTCTGCCTTCTTCTCCTTCTCGGCTGGGCCATCAATCTGTAATGAAGGGCAGGTAAGTAATTAGTCAAAAATTTCAAAGAGGAATGTAAATGGCATAACATAATTGTCATGTTTCTTCCAACATCACCATAGTTGATGTCAGAAATTTAACAATGCTATCAGCATCATATCAGGAAAAGGGGGAAGAAGGAGAGGGCATGAGAGACCAACATCCAGAATACTCGAACAAAAACCAACATAAATAAATACCGACTACACTGTGACCCGCGCACACAGGTTCGACAAGCAGGTGTTTAAGAAAGATCAAGAGTCCTACATGGCAATTACGGAAAACACAAACTTATTTGTACCTGCATGGAATCTCCATCCTTATCACTAGATTTCCCTTTTCCAGAACTTGAGGCAACAGAAGATGAATCCACCCCAGACAACTTTTCTGCATTGGCCTTGTCTGCCTCTTTCTTACTAGCCCTAGCTTTGGCTCTTGCTGAAGTTGACAAAACAGCTGTAGGAAGTTTCACAGTTGATGTGGCAGTGGGTACAGTTGTTGGCCGCGGGTACTCAAACAATGAGGGTTTCGCGTGTGATACAAACTCAAACCTTGGTACTTTCAAGTCATAGTTCAGTCCTATCAAAGCTGTGGGAGAGAAAGACAAACTAATGAAATATATAAGTGGATACCAATACCAAAACTGGCTGAAAACAGCTAGGCCAACAACAGCAGTAATTTTATCATGCTTTGTCTTGGAAAGCAACTTTATCGTCACATTCCTTCCACCAGCATCCAGGATTCCAGAGGCCAAAATAGCTCCCATCTTGCTCATCGTGTCTTCATGTTTATCAAGAATTATTTTCTCCAATTGTCGCCTGAAAAAAGATTACTCACATGAGCTCAACATAATTAAGAAAGCAGGAAGATATATACATTCTACACTGATTTTTACTTTGAAGTACCTGAACGCTCCAACACGAGAATCACTAGCCTCACTAATTTGAACCATCACCATAGCCATTGCAATGAGAGCGCCTTGGCGAACAAAATCAACCACATCTGACGTCAAAGGTTCTAGCAAAGATATAGCCTCACTTAGACCAGTACCAGCACAGGAAATGCCCACAGCCAAAGCCGCACCATACCGTACATGTGGGTTGTAAGACTCTGATAGCAAGGAGACAATACGAGGGGTCTGCAGTTCAAAGAATTAAAGTTAACGAGGATAATTCATCATCCCTCCAGAATCCACGACCCCTTGCGTAAGGGGCAAGGAGTATGAAACAATGATGAACAGAACATGCTATCCATAGAAATAACATTCCAAGAAATACAGAGATACTAAGGGCTTGTTTGGTAACTATTTCGTTTCTAATATTTTTGTTTATATTTCTAATTTTTGGTGAAAATTAGAAATATAAATGTGTTTGGTAACTATTTTTATTTCTGAAAAACTAGAAATGTTTCTCAATATTCCCCAAAATTTAAATCGTGAAATGTTTCTCAATATTCCCCAAAATTTAAATCGTTTCTCATGGAGGAGAAATGATTCGAGTCCAAAACACGGAAGGTTCAAGTTAAATGATATCCGACTTTTGAACTAAGGTCGAGCGAAATTATCAGCCCCAAATTTTCCTCCATATCTTCCGTATAACCCTTACCATAGTTGTCAAAGGCGATCGCCTGTCCTGCCTCAGGCGAGGATCCAGCACCCCGAATTGGTACAGATGAGTCAATGTGCCGGAGGCGAGGACAGCCAGAATTTTTTAATTCCAGACCTAGCCTTCGATCTTCACTTTTCACCCAATCTAAGTCCAGATGTGCTATCACCTTGACTTGGTGAACCTGTCTATGCCTTCGCCATCGCCGGAGTAAGTGTCACGCGCCCCACGAGCTATCGTGGGAATTTTTTTGCCTGACCTCTAAAACTTGTTGCCGGGGCCTACATATGTTCGTCTCTTGCTTGGTTTTCGGATTGGGAGAGGTATAAGCCATTTTTGGTGTGATTCTATTTAATTGGTCGCCGTAATTTTTTTTTAAACATTCTCTGTGCATTAGGTATTGAAAAGAAGAAGAATAGGTATGCTATCTACTGTCCAGTTTATTCCCTTTTTTTATGTTTAATTGTATCTCATTTTTATTTTGGGATTTGTGAATTTTGTATATTGATAGTCTATTTTACTGAGTTTATTTTTTGAAATGTTTAATTAGCGTCAGTTTTCAAACTTTTTTAATTCATGTTTTGGAGTTTTTATTATATATTAATCTCATTTATACATGTTTTGGAATTTGTTACAATAAAATAAACAGATATGTATACTATTTTTCCTAATTGTGTTATGATATTTATGTTAGAACCTAGTTTTCATATATTATGTTCACTTATACATGTTTTGTTGAGATTTGTTAAGCTATATTATATATTTTATATTTATTTTTCCTTGATATTGTTTATGTGAGCGCCTTTAGAGCGCCTCGCCTCTCGCCATTGACAACTATGACCCGTGCGCAAAAACTTGTGCGTAGAAATAAAAACAATTATCGAACGTGTTTTTATTTCTGGTACAAAAATCAGAAAACAAAGTTAAACAGCATCATGAGAAACATAATCAAGAAATAAAAATGTTACCAAACACTACCTAAGACATACCACATTACCAATATCATTAAAGAATTAAAATTTCATCCACGGGCGCTGTAGAATCATTTTTACACCAGCGTCCTTTGGAACATGACACGTGACCAACCAAAATCTTAAAACATAAGACAAAAATTGTGATTAAAACATGTCATGATCCAAGAGACGCTTGTGTAAAAAAGATTCTACACCGCCAGTGGATGAAAATTTTACACGTCGTTAAAACTATCAAACTGAGAACCCTCCCCCCCAAACAAAGAAAAATAAAGATACATAACCAATAGCTGAAGGGTAAGAATTTAGGAGCTCCAAATCAACTGGTGAGAAACAGCACAAACCTGTTCCGGTTCGGAGTACAGGACAAATCCAAGAGCTAGAACAGCAGTGCGCCTGACATCATCACTAACATCTGATACAGCGAAGTGCAGCAGCTGGCGGATGGCCTTGTTATTTGCTGTTCCACTATATGCCAATGCCAATGCATACATGCCACCATAACGTATAATAGGATCTTGATCTCGGGTCATCTGCTCTATAAGTGTGTCTGCTTCTTCTTCCCTTCCATATACTGTGAGGGCTATCCCCAAAGCCAAGCCTCTGAATAATGATTGCAGTGTTAATACTTAATAGTAAGGATGAAGACCATGATGAGGAAAAGCTACTCCAGAAACCAGGTAATGGGGAGAAGACCATGATGAGGAAAACCAGTTAATACTTTACCTTATGATCTTTTCATGCTGTGTTTCATGTGCATACGCAAGCATTTCACCTGCCTTCTCACTTGCAGTTCCAACCATCAGTAAACCCATACTAATGCCGGCAGCTTCTCCAGCAACAGCACTGTCTGTGTAGAGCACATTCTTAATCTCATCAAAAATATCTTCATCAGCAGTTCCTAGAGCTGCCAAACCTAAACCTAAGCAAGCACCATGCTGGATAACCTGCATCACTCAAAGTTCACAAATTAAATCAGGGAGAAATTTAACAACCACAAAAAGCAAAGCAGCAAATTCAATTGTAACTAGCAATCACCTCAACATTTGTACTACGCAGGCTATCACGTAAAAATTGTTTGATGCCCTCTCCATGATTCGCATGAATCAGACCCAGAGCATAGAGGGCACCCCCTTCTGAGTATGGACTGCCACCACCGCCAGCCCCACCCTGTGGAAGGTAAGGAGCCATCAAAGATCTTCCCTGCTGTAGGTGACCTCTGTGGATGACACCCAGTCCTGCTGTAGCACTAAATTTTGCCCAATTTGTGGCCCTGCTTAGCCAGTCCTAAAAATATGTATAAGCAACTGCAGTTAGGATATATCAACAAAGCAAGTAGGACATTTGTACACCAAGTTCCTATGACTACAATCATGAAGGTGAAAGTTTTATTTACCAGATTCTCCCTCAAAAACGTATCCACCGTGGTTCCAGCATGCATAATTGCATTAGCATATATTGTTGCACTGTGACATACACTGTTTCTCATTTCGACCGACTGCTTGATTGTCTTAAGAATAAGAAGATCCGACCTATGGCAGATTCAATACATGATAAGTATCATCCATAAAAAAAACAAACTAGATTCACAGAAAGAGTTGAGTGTAAAAATTAAAGAAAGGGCCTCACTTATTATGACTGTATAGGAATTGGAGGGTCAACTGTATGGAAGTCTCTCCAGACAGAATTCCTTTTATTTTTGTCAACCTCTCAGCATAGATCACTTCATTTGGGTCCGTTTCAGGAACATTAGCATCAGCAGCCGGTGCACCTTCGGTCATTTGAATGTCCTCAGACACGGTTGCATCTCCACTTTGAGCAGAATCTGCTTCAGCAGACACAGGTGCAGATTCTGCAGGTTGCAACTTGGGTCTGGAGAGCTGATCTCTCACACTCAAAAGAAAAGCTTGGTGCTCATTCTCAATGAGATCAAAAGCTATTTGAAATGCCAGTAAAGCATCATCTTTATTTTCAGATCGTAGAAGTTTTTCTAAAATGCTTGCAACACCCTCTGGTTTACCTAGAAACATTAGGCACTGGCAAATATTCAAGTAATCAGGGGATGACAGCTTCTGATAAACCTCGACAAGAAGACTTAGCACCTGCACAAATTTGGTATATGATCATTGAACAGATCCACATTCGTCTCTTTCCAAGGATACCCCTTCTTTAATTTCTTGAAACTTATATTTCCAAGAAAAGTTACCAAACGGATACAAGTTAAACACCAATAAAACAAGAATATATACAATGGGATACAGAAACACTAACATATCAGAATAGAGTTGACACAGGTCACATAATTGTCAAAAAGTGAAAACACCTATGCCTTGATCCAAAATTATACATCATACCCAAAGCATAAGTGGCTAGACAATACACATTGTACATTTAATCAACTTAATCACATTCTTCATACTTATCATGTACGATAATAGCTTGATTTTGGATATACCGGTTATAGTACAAAACTTCAGAACAGCCAATTTTCAATCTACTCTCAAGAAATTTAGATCATATCTGAGCTCTTATTGCTGAAATACGTAATGCTAGTTAAGATGTCCAAAAAAATTTATTTATGATGAATTTCATGTCTAACTGTCAGGTTCAATCGCAGGGAGAGACCACATTATCAGAACAGCCACTATTGCCCCTGATTTGGTCCCAGCAGATTCTTCTCAAGGGGTACTCCTAATCAGTTGACAGTATTATTATTGACAGTTCAACAAGGACACGACAGAGACCAGCAACTGAACAAAATTAGGAAAATATGGAAGTATGAAGATGACCAGCACATTCATCATATCAAAATCTTGCAGAAAATATATGGTTGGACGTATACACCCATGACAAAAAAAAAAAAACATAAATATGAAAAGAAGAAGATTTTGAAGATTCAGGATCATATTACCTCGTGCCTATATTCCCTACGGTTAACAAAGGCATGAGAGACATTCATGCAGTACGACAAAGTTGAATGAACAACATCACTCTTTGTAATTGCTTCCTCAAGCTTATCCAATCTGCGGCATTCAATGGCCATTCCTATAGCTTGTTGATATCTTCCATCCGTTATACACCTATAAGAAAAAGCATACTGGTAAGATGGTGGAAAGCAACACAAGCACCAGTGAAAAGTAGAGACCAACATACTTATCAAGCATTCTCTCGACTATCGCCTCCAGCCTAGGGTCCACAGGTACAACGGCCTCTTTTGACTCTGCTGCCTTAGTCTTGAGACTAGCATATTCATCTATTGCTTTAGCTGAATAAACAAACAACATCAAGATAGAACAGTGAGTCATGGGACCAGGATGTTTGTAACGTCTTGCACAGCACATCCCCGTACCTCGGCCAAACTATTTTCTTGTATTAATATTTTGGCTAACCACTTTCAAGGTTGCAAATTTTGAACCTCAACCCAAATTTTAAAAACTCCAAGCAAGTAAATTTTCTATGGAAGAGATAAATCTATTAAGAATATTACCAATAAGCGTATGAACGAAATCTGAGTCCTCGGCAACATCAAATAGAGGACCAGCTCCAAGGGCATAAGATAACGAGTCATTAAGCTCTCCAAGGTAGTAAAAAACCTGTAGGAAGAAAAGGAGTCATGTGTCAAACCAATGAAGGAAAAGATTTTAAATTGAGGCATCACAGAGCGAAAAGGTCAGTTTTGTTCAAAATGCTAGAAGCCTACAATTTATCCACTACAAAAGTAGTCCTCCATAACAGTGAGTATGAAACTTTAACTTGCCGCGTTGGTCCTTAGGAAAAACTTACCAATCAGAATTTGTTGGAGCTCAAAACATAAAGTAAAATGACTTCATCGCCAATTAGAGGTCACTATGCCAATTTCCAACGTTCTCGCACGTCTCAGATTTCATGGTACTCTTATGCCCCTAACATTCTGGCAATTTCTCTTCTCTCGCACTCACAAGTCCAATAGGCTGTTTAGGAACCTCAAAAAAGCGGATAAAGTGGGGTATATTGGGCCAAGTGTAAAGTTGGTAAGTGCAATCATTTAAAAAACAAGCTCCAAGGAGAGCACCTCCTAACAATCTCAAGGCAATTTTTCCCAATTTCATCAGAAACTTCATGGTGGTACAAACATACTAGTGTCTAAGGTTAATGCTAACTAGACAAGAGATCTTAAAGAGAACATTAAAACAATTGTTACATGAAACTAATCCATTCCTAAATAAGGAAGTATTTTCAATGGACGATATACAAATGGAGCCAAAAGAAGCATCGGCAGCAGGGGAAAATAAAAACACGACCTTACCTTTGACACCAGTAAAGCAGCTAGCTGTCGTTGATCGAACTCTTCATCTTCATATAAGCTCTCTCTGGATACAAACCAAATGAACAAATTAATCCTCTTGCAGGAAGAGAAAAAAAGGTTCTTTTCGGGAGAGAGGAGGGGGGAAATGACCTTCAACCTTAAACAAAGAATGGGAGGTCTTGCAATTGCTAGAAACCACAAAAGTTCCTACAATGGCAAAAACAGTTCAAAAACCAAAAGTCTCTAATTTTTGTAGATGATCTGCGGATTAATTAATGCCAATCTTCAAGTACATCGAAGGCGGTTGATCTCTCTTTCACTAGTCCATCGAAAGGCTTGCCAGCACCAACACCTTTCAAATATTCTCTTCTACCCAATCTCTATAACTTATAGTTAGAACTAGATTTAAAGCCTCATTCACAATTAATAGACTCATTGGATTCAAATGTAGCAATGCTAGTCATTCATCTAACTGATATGTGTTTAATCTGAATCAAGGATTAATTGATTTGCTAAATAGGTGATTAATCATTGGTGAGCTCATAAAGACCATTTCTAGAGGGTGCAACTGATTTATGGCGTAAGGAGCTTCATGTCAGCAACCTGCTCGTGACTTGTGGGCCTATGAAACTAAGTTTTGCTTCACTGTTTCCCCTCTCTTTATCCCAGTTGTTATGTTCTTTCCTTCATGATTTTCATATCACCTTTTATTATACATATGAAAGTAGTTTTATAATGAGGATATTGAAATATGTTGAAGTTAGGAATTTAGGGGCAAATTGAGCTGTAAGTTGTCATCTAACTAGAAGCCAATAATTTTCTTTGACCTATCTAATTTCAAATTATTAAACCTTAAGCTGCCTGAAAATTAATGAACCCTTAATTTTAACAATGCGCTCCGAAACAGGACTTGTCTATTCTAATAACTCTTACATCTATAAATCAAAATATAACCTGGAAATTTCTATGAGCATAGTTTTCCGGCCGTAAAATTCAACATGGACTCACAAAGGCAGCGAAATTACATAAATAGAGAGAGAGAGAGGATAACAATAATACGTACATGGCTGGGACGCTAGTAGAGATCTCGGGCCAGAAGTTGTGAACCAAGGTGTTGAGATTGGCTAGGGCATGAAGCTTCAATGTCGGATTTTGCTCGTTTAACATAGCCAAGAGGCCACCGGCCGAGCTTACCTTAGTCGTCGCCATGGTTGATTGCCGCCGCCGGCCGACCAGTAAGCTCCGATTCAAGGTTTAGGGTGAGGGAAAGGGATGGGATCTGGATGATTGTGAGCTTAAGGTTAGGATTTTCGGAGTGCGTTGAGAAATTTGAAAACCTAGGGAAACGGAGGAGAAGTAGAGAAGACTGTCTTGGTTTGGGTTGAGAGAGAGAGCTTTGTTATTTGAGGTACTATAAGTATAACTTTTAGTTTTCTTTAGCAAGGGGCAAAGTGATTGATTCACTGTGTAACTTATTTTACCCAAGGTAACACCAAATTTACTAATTATAAAATATACTCCCTCCATTTTCAAATTATCGTCCACCTTTCATTTTTCATCCGTTTTTAAATAATTTTTTTCTTTTAAAACTTTCGCTTATATAAAAATATTTTTATCACTTTATTCCTACTTTTTGTACATATTTTAATTATAACCACATATTCAAAGACATTAAAGATATTTTACCAATATTTATAATACAATAAATTATTATTTTTAAACAATATATCATGTCAAAATAGATAATATTTTAAAAACGGAGGAAGTATCAAATTACCTAACTAACCTCCGTCTCATTAAATCCATTACCTCCCATAACAATAATTTCACTACGACTAACCCCCCCCCCTCACTCAAATTAAAACCAAAAATCCTTTCACTGTGGCTCATTTACGTTTTATCTTGCTTTGTCTCTCCTCAAGCAGGTGCCACACGACATTTTTAGAATATACATTCGCTAGGGTGTAGCGGATCTTCACAAATACAGTCGATAGGACATGACGGATCTTTGCAATTACATCCGGTAAGTTGTAGTATCATTTTATTAAAAAACTGCAAAGAAGCTACGATTTTCAAGTTTGAAGATTCGTCACATATTAACTGATGTTTTGTAAAACATTTGCCATTAAGTAATGTTTTAAAAAAATAGCAAAAGATTATTTTTTTTGTAATTTTTACACATAATTAAATAAATAATAATATATAGATAGATAGAATATTGTTACATTTAATTTATCAATCATAACCTATATTTCAACTGGATTTTTTTTCTTTTTTAATTTCTTATAAGAATTTAATATACACATAATTTATAAAAGAAAAAATTGTTTCTTTTGTCACATTTAATTTATCAAATATAACATGAGTTTTCTATTTTTTTAAAAAATAGATGGCAGGGAGGTCGACGTGAACGTGGATGAGGAAAATGTCTGACACAAGGATGATTGGGGTAGAATAACAAGGTTGTGACTGTTTCGATACGCAGGAGCCAGGAGAGCCACTGATGAGGCTCATGTGACACAGTCTCCAATCTGTACAGATTATATACAGACTCATATCCACGGAAATCATATGAGGACTCCGATCCGTACACACAATAAACCCAAGGTCATTGCGGCAGTATTGCAAAAGAGATGCTAGGGCGTGGTGGTTTGGCGGTTGTTTGTCTAGATCTGATTTTTTTATATATAAAACAGAACCCCTAAATGTTACACCGAAAAACCCTAAATACAACATTAGTTAACATGTTAAGTTACCAAACTGCCCTCCTTCTATTTTAAAAGAAAAAAACTACACTTTTAAAATAACTATGTTTACCAAACTACCCTCCTTCCATTAAAAAAACACATTTGCTAAACTAAATCAAATCAATTTGGATAATTTAAAAAAAAACTACCCTTTTTTCATTGACAGACCTAAATCCCTAAAATCCAAAAGCTTAAACCTCTCCCGCACGATCAGGCAGCGACTCTTTCTCCAAGAGCCACCTTGATCTTGTTTAGATCCATCATCCATCCGTTGTCAACCCATATGTTAGCTTTCTTGTTTGGATGTTAAATAAATGGTAACATTATCATTTCACATAGTTTGTGATAAAAGTCATCATCTTCATTGTGCTCACAACAATCAATGTCATCGTCATCATCTACCTCGTGTCAAGCTCTGCTGGCCTCAAGATTGCCCATCGCGTCCTGAGGTCTTGTCCTTTCCATTAGTGTTGCCACTGTTCTGTTATATTTCTTCACTCATGAAAAAAATCGCCATGTTATCTTTAAAAAAATTTAAAAAGTCGCTTGGTTTGTAATAAAAAATGTTTAAAAAATCACTTGGTTTTTTATAAAATAATGAAAAAAATCGTCAAATTGTCTTAAATTTTTTTAAAAAAGTCGCTAGTTTTGTAATAAAAAAATTTTAAAAAAATCACTTGGTTTTTTATAAAATAATGAAAAAAATCGCCAAGTTGTCTTAAATTTTTTTTAAAAAAGTCGCTAGTTTTGTAATAAAAAATTTTAAAAAAATCGATTGGTTTTTTATAAAATAATGAAAAAAATCGCCAAGTTAGTTTGAAAAAAACGTCATTACAGTTTTTTGTTCTGTTTTTTTTATTCTTTAAACATGGCTTTTAATATCGAATATATATATATTGAATACAATGTAGGTAACTACTTACCGTAAAAGAAGAATTTGAAGAATCATCATGAACGTTATTATTCAGATGGGAATTCATTAAATAAATTGTTGGAAAGGAACAAGTTTAGGGTTTATAGTTAATTGTGAAGATTTGACATATATTTATAGGAGGATTAATTGAAACTCCTTTATATAAAAGGATAAGGATTAATTAGTAATTAGATTTTAGGGTTAATTGTAACTCCTTTTTATAAAAGGATTAATTAATAATTAAACTCTTTAATGAATGTGGTATTTAGTGTTTTTTGTGTGGCATTTAGGGCCACTCATATAAAATTGCTATAAAAATCAATTGCTATATCAAAAAAGTCATACTTGAACCAAATCTGCATATCACGACGACTAACGTAGAGCACTATACTAACCCGATCTATTAATTAGAGTGAGGTATATATAGCAAATCAAGAGAGACGAGATTCACTCTATATATCACACCTACAACAAGAAACTTAACAGCATCTTCAACATCAATGAGATAAAGAAAAGAAAGTAATGATAAAGACAATTATGCAAAAGTCAAGACCTTTGTAAGAAAGGATAATTCTATGCTACCAGAATTAGCAGCTGCCTAGAAAGATCCAACACATCTGTCTACCTCTAACAAGAATTAACATAATACTATTTCCTATATATAGTGTTATTGAATTGAATTGCCGCAAATCAATCACAAAAGTGTTGAAAGAATGATGATTCAAATTAACATATATATATATATATATATATCCATCCATCAATGATCTTCAGGCAGAGGCAGCTGGTCTTGGGAGTTTGACAAGAGCAAAATAGAGCAGGGACTGCACCCTGAACGCCCACAACTGTACTAACAAGTGTTTTTTCAGTTTATATTCCTGGACAAGGGAATTCCATGTCTCGTTCAACACATACACGTAGCTGTTTGTCATCTTCCACCTTGTCAAATTGATGTCATTAACTTTAATTTCGTGCTGATCATAATCATGGTTAAATACCATTAATTTCACGCCGATCCCCATCTTCAACATCGACTTCTCGTCTTGATTGAGGAACTCGTTTGCAACCTTCCCACGGGGTATGGAAAAACGACTCTGTTGTTCGCTGACATCTGTGGCCGTCAAAACCTTTTCGATTACAAACAACAAATCAGAAGCGCCCATATCCACTAGAATCTTGTTCCTCAACTCCACAGCAAGTGTTGGTGTTTTCTTGAATAACCCTGATAGTGATTGGATATTATCATTCCTCTGTTTCTTGGCAGAAAGCTTCTTGTTGGTATTATTAGTCCGCTGTTTCTTCTTCTCCGTCTTCACAAAGGCGCACTTTTTGTTCTCCTCTGTTGAATTGGAATCGAAATCATTGGAGGAGCGCTTCTTGCGATTTGCATAATTTTCTTGTTGGTCTTTTAGCTGTTGTTGCTGTTCAGCACGGTTCAAGACTCGAGTCATCCAGGGATCGAGTTTTCGGCTTTGAGGGGTATCCTTGAAACCCAATCCTTCAAGAATATTGGCGATATTCTTCCTAGTATTTTTCTCTTTAGATCGAGTACGAGAATTCATCTTCGTCTTCTTCTTGGTTTTCTTCTTCGATCTAAAGCTTATGAACAACACAATTGGCGCATTGTTTATCTTTCTCTGTTTCTGTCTTTGTCTCCCTACATATGTATACACACAAGTAATTGAATTCAGTATTGGAAAAGGATTCCTAATTTAAAACCAAACTCTAAATAAGTTGCCTTTCTTGCAAAGAGGGTTAATAATGATTAATGCTAACAATAATATGAAGCTCGCAAGTAAGAGCGGAAGAGTTAATGCCAATAACGGTTACCATATCTTAATTCAAGATCTTGGTCTCAGTTTTTTTTTTTTTTTTTTCGATACAAAGGCGGCCGGAAGCAATTAATTAATTAACTGATCTCCCAGTCTTAAGAATTCAGAACAGAATGTTGGAACAATATAATACAAACACCCACGCTTTGTTTATAAAGTCTAAGATACGTACACAACATAACATATTTGTATCTCAAACGTTGTTCATATTTGTCATCACGCCATACTCCTAGTTGCCACGGGCTGCAGGCTGAGATTGAATTTCTTCGCCAATGCCTGGTGCGGCATCACGATCAGCAACTGTGGGGGTAGCATTCTGATTCTCCGTTTCCATTTGCTCCACCATCGCTTCACTACAACCAACAGCCGGGGGGTTAAGGAAATAACCTGGATTTGCAATGCACCGCATGTCTGATGCAATACGTGCTTGAATTGCGATCCACCGGCTTTGGATTTACGATACACCGCGTGTCTGATGTGCGCATGTTTTTCTTTCATTAATGATATAATCGTTTTTTCGCCCCAAAAGTATCGTTTTTCAGTTTTAAAAAAAGAGGGTACCACAGAGGTTGAAAATTATTGAAAGAGGATTGACCCGAATTTCTCCTTATTTTAAATGGGATGCTGTTTAATTGGGTCTGGTCCAAAGTTATAGTCGAACCGGAGTCTTGTTTAGAGTTTTCGTAAACGAGTCAAGTTGTCTTCGAGCTGATCCAGGATTACCAAAGCACCAAGATGTAGACAAATTCAGAGTTTTGAATTTTGGTAAATGAGTTGAGTTGAATCAAGATTACAAAAGTACTGACAAGCTTGACTCCGATCAAGCAGCTTAAATCGAGTAACTTCGAGTGTATTAGTTTCAATTTATTTTTGAGAAAATAAAATTTAAGCGTCTCTATTTCTCAACATTTCCACCTTTGACTTGGGCCCGGCAAGGCAAAATACGCATAGACAAAGTTTTAACGAATGCATATATAGATATAGATGGGGGAATTGTCCACTCCCTCGGCGCTGCAACAGCTTTTTCCAGCTCTTAAGCCGTAGTTGTCAGAACAACGTCAAGCGGCTGCAGGTAATGTAGTACCAGTTCTAACTCCTTGATGACCATGCGATCATTGAAGCGATACCAATGGAGGAATGCCGGGATGGGTTTGCCAATGGTGAAGTTTGATATACATAGTGATCTACTTGCATAGTGCGCATACTATATGGTTTGAGTCACCATTTCTTTTTGGTATGAACTATGAAGTGCATGTATCTTATGAGACTTGTTCTCTATCAAGTCCATGCACCCATCACAGTTTAGGTGAGAAAACAAAACCAGCCAACACATGGAAGATTAAGGAGTGCCATTGGAATTTCGTTATCTTTAACATCAAGAACATGAAATCCGGAGATAATTAGGAGCATTGTGGTAAGTTCTTGGACTCGGCCCTCGGGTACAAGGACTGGACAGTGAAGAATGTGGAAAAGATGAAATATACGTGTAAAGTGGGAGCATACATAATAGCGTTAACAGGATTACAAGATACATTTGAACATGAAATCATCAACAGGGAAAAAAAAACCCCATTGTTTTGGACACCTTAAATCCGTTAATCAAGTTCCCAACTTCCTATCGGTGCTCTTAAGAAATAACTTGAATTTATACTCAAATTAAAACAGAACAAGCATCAACATGCTCATAGTATACAAATGAGCCTGAAAGTGAAAAAAAAAAAAAAAAAGAAAGGAAAAATACTAGCTCACTATTGCCACAACAGCAATGTGATAACATCAACTAACAACTTAATTTGAAAGCAGAAAGCTAAATTTCAGGAACGGCCAGCCCCAACAGAGACTTTGAATTTTTTTCTCTTCATAACTTACCAGTTCAAAGTAAAACGAATGGCTGGACAATAACTGGGAATCATTGATCCATCTACCAAGCCTTTCCAGTCAAATGGCTTCCAATCATTGACCCCCCTTTCCGAATACTCTACTGCCGCGTGGTTTAGGTAATGCCGCCAACACAGGACTTGATCAGAAGAAGTACAGCAGTTTAGACTTGTCCTGTCTATAAGCTCCATGCAGAGGAACTTTATGAATTCGTAATCTGTCTCGGTGGGAAAACATACCTCCATAGTCTCAGGATGGCAACTCCACAGCAACCCATGAACAAGCGTTGAGTTGGTCAATGATTGACGGCCTAGAATTATCTTCAATTTACGAATTTTAGGTTGAGGAGGAGGAAGTTGAATCTCTCTTAGATCTTCCATATCAAACCAAATGTTTTCAGAGGAGATGTCAACATCCAGATAAGATTCATAATGATTTAGTTTCGTTAGAAAGTCTTTGAACTTAACAAGGAATAATGTGTCAAGATTGTAATTGGGCAGGATACATATCTTAGAGTTGAATTGTTCCGAGAGGCTAAATTTGAATGAGAATGATGGTATTCGGTTAGAAGTATATGATAAAGCACGTAAATTCGGAGCATCAATCTTTGCCTCTAGTGTGACGCATTGATAGAAAATTAAGCATTGTAGTGTCTGACTCGAGACATGTACCCGCTCCAATGCAATGCCTTTTATCTGGTTGTGGTCCTTGTGGATGTTGGTAAGACGGAGTAGAAGAGGCTACGGAGGTTCGAAACGTGAATATTTTCCAGCCCCAAACATTCATCAAGTGAAAGATGCTCAATCAAGGGGCAGCTAGAGCATATTTTTTGAAATGTCCTATCATCTAAGTTGACCGATTGTAAAAATAGGGTCTTTAGATTGCAGCATTTGATCAAAGGGAAACGAATAGCAATATTTGGGGATGTTCTAAAACCACCCAGTAAAATGCTCAAAGATGTTAATTGATCTGAGGCAAGGATTAATGGAGGTAAATTGTACGGTACTGATGGAGTCTTGGAGGGTTTAATTTTGAGATTAAGGTGTTTGACACCCATGTCGACAACCATTCCAAGCCATTTGTGTAAACGAGAAGGCAATTTACAATCGAAAAAGGTTAACTTGAGGGAAAACTTGTTGATGGGTAGATTGTGGCTACTGTACCTGAGTAAATTGTCATCCATAAACTTGGCGAACTTTTCTTTTACTTGTTTTGAAATAAATTTTCTTCCACGGAGCTTTCTGCAGAAGCGACCTTGACGAATATCAAAGTTGGGGTAAGTAGACCAAGCGAGTAACCATGACTTGGAGAAGAGTATAGTTTGGGCTGCTTCTTCTGGGGAGAGGAAGGATAGTATGTGCTGGATCATCTCCACCGGCAATTCATCCATAACCCTACCGTAGGTTTCTCAGCTATCTTTTGCTTAACAATTCAATTGATGCAAAGCAAAACTTTACGTATATGTTACTAATGTATAACCATAGGAGAAGGGTTTGTGGAAAGGGATACTAGATTTAAACCAACCAAACTCTTTTACTAGCCGGAGAAGGACAATGGCTTGCCGCCATCATCCCTCATCCCTTCTCATGCCAAGTTGCCAACTAATCACTTTTATAAACCTATTCACCGCCGTATAAATTCATTTATTTTCAAAATATAATATGTCCAAAAAATAATTTATATATTTTTTAATTTTATCTTTTGAAAAAAAATACTTTTATTTATAAATATTTATTAATAATTCAAAATACCGATGTAACAATATAGGCTTTATTGAACCAAATCAATACAAAATCATATGAATTATAATTAAAGTTGCATAATATAATAAGAAAACAAATTAATTAAATACTAATAAGAAATATCCAATTGCGAAAACGTAATTTTCATTGTTGTTGTCTCCAAAGTGTTTTCAAATATACTTGACCAAGTCAGATCAAAGTTTTTGATGTGCTTCCATCACGTAGTTTCGCATGCCTTTGGAGGTATTGTTGAAATTCATGAATAAATCCCTGGGATGCGGTTACTGATGGATCTACTTATTCATCGCACAAGTTACTTATTGCATTACATTTATTCTCCACAATTATATTGTGCAATATGATGCATGCATACATTATATCTTTCAAAGCTTTCTTGTAGTAAAATTAGGCCACACCTCGTACTATTGCCCAACGAGATTGGAGGACTCCAAACGCTCGCTCAACGTCCTTTCTTGCATCACGTGTAATTTCCAACACTTGGATGAATAATTGGCTAAATTCATTAACCGGTGGAATAATTGTGTACCGGACTTCAAGACGTTCGACTTTCTTCGAATTCCCGTCTTTCGGTTGTTGTTGTAGTAGTCAGTGATTCGTTTCAAAAACTTCTTATCATGTTGGAAGTTTTCCTTCACGCTATCTGTTGAAATAACGAGCCAAGAACTTACAAAACATTTTTTCCTCTTCAATGCTCCACTTTGTTTTTTTTGCATGTTTTTTGTTTTGTTGTCTTATTCATCATTAAGAATAACATTTTCCAACTCATCTTGGGTGGGGTGGAATTACAGACTCACCGACATTATCACTTCTTGTATGATGTATCAGTTGGTGTTGTTGGATTTCCAATATCGGATGTATACTAATTGGTCATAGCCGAGCTAAAATATTCATGTTGCAAATGTATGAGAAATTGTGAATATGAAGTATAAGAAAATTTTGGAACACTTGAAATACCTTGAAAATTTGGATAATGAAAATTTGGTAGAACCTAAAAATTTGACGGAGCTTGAAAATTTGGTGGAACTTGAAAATTCGGCGAAGCTCGAAAATTTAGCATACCTTGAAAATTTGGAGTAGTTTCGCCATTCATAGAATTTTCATAACAAAAGAAGTGAAAAGAAGAAGGCAAAGACTTGTGTATGACGATCTTGCGGATCCTAAATTGGTAAGACGGAACCCTATTTAGGAAGTTGCGGGTTAATAACTAAACATGTCAATAAAAGTTACAATATCAAGTTAGTCGAGATGGTCAAATGTCAACGCCTTTAGGATTGGCACAAGGAGGTTGTGGTTTGAGTTCCCCTACGCACATTATTAAGTTTTAATGCTCATTAATGAGAAGTTCCTCTATTTGCTCCAGTGTCCCTGTACTTTCAAGGTTTGTCGTCAAAATTCTTATGTTTCCCAGTTTAATCCTTTGTCAGCTCCGTTAGCCATCCGTTAGCATCAGTTACCTTGGAATACTTGACGAACCCTAACGGACTTTAACGAAATGTTAAATGATACATTTAAAGTCAAACGTGACACATTGAAAAGACAAAAGTGGTACATTTTAAGGTTATAAAAGTGACATTGTAAAGGGAAATTTATTTATAAATGGAAATTTATTATAATTCTCATTAAAATACAAAGTAACACTCTTAATACTAAAAAGTAACACTCTTAATATTAAAAAGTGACACATTTAATACTAAAAAGTGTGACTTAAAAACTAACGGTGACTGTCAAAAGTGACACATTTAATACTAAAACATGACACTTTCAATACTAAAAAGTAACACTTTTAAGATCAATAACGACGATTTTTAGTTATAAAACAAAATGACACATTTAATGTTATAAAGTAACGCTTTAATGCCAATCATTTATTTAAAAAAATGAGAAACTTTTTAAAGTGAAAGTAACACATTTAAGGCTAAAAGTGACAATATAGGCTTTATTGAAAATACCGATGTAACAATATACGCTTTATTGAACCAAATCAATATAAAATCATATGAATTATAATTAAAGTTGCATAATATAATACAAAAACAAATTAAAGTTGCATTTAAGCCCAAAATGTAACACTTTTTTAGAGAAAAAAATTATAATTTTCATTTAAAATGCAAAGTGACACTTCTAAGGCCAAAAGTGACACATTTTATATTACAAAATGACAATATTAATAGTAAAAAATGACACTCTGCATATATAAATATGAGAGGTGGCGCTGTAATTTTCAAAAACAAAGGGGTTGCATTGAGATTTCAGAATTTTACCTTATTAAATCTGAATAGATCTGTCTTTCGGATAAGGATCCGTAAGATCGTCTTACAGTAAACCACCCCAAAGAAGAATTTATTTAGTCTAATAAGAATGAGAAAGTAAAGAAGTAATATATGTTTGAAGGATTGTGATAAAAACAAAAATTGGAAGCTTATTTATAGGAAAATTTATTGAATAAATAAAAAAATTAACAGCTATTTTATTACCGTTGCAGTAGCAAAATCAATGCACTGTAACAATTTTATTTATTTATTTATTTTTTGGATTTTGCAAGAAGAGCGGTGAAGTGTTGCCTGCCTCCTTTGAAGCGGTCCAAAAACTTCACCAAAAAGCTTAGCAAAATGAACAAGAACAACAAAACACCTAAACGTAACACCTAAAAGTCTAAAACCCTAAACGCAACACCATTTAATACATTAAATGACCTAATTACCCCTAGCTACAATTACACATTCAATTACACATTAAACACCCCTCATTTAATTCCCTAAACCAATACCCACCCCCTCTCTCTCTCACTCGTCTCCCTCTCTCTCTCTATCTGCTCCCAGAAGAAGATCATTTCCCTCTTTCTCCCTGCTCTCCCCCATTTCTGTCAAGCATCAAGCAAGCGGCCTTTTCTCTCTTCTCTCTCCCTCTCTCACTCCAACCAAAACCTACATCTCACTCCAACCAACCTACATCCCTCAAAACCGAGCAGAAATATGTTGTTAAATACTTCCAGGTATGTCAATCTCTCACATCTTCTGTTTCAATTTCGAATATATTACAGATCTGAACGTCTTCTGTTTCAATTTGGTCTGATCTCGATGTTTTTTTTTTTGAATTTGTCGTAAAAAAGCCGCGACTCACCAGCGGTTGTTTGAAGCAACTATCGCGACTCACCAACGGTAGTGGTATAAAACAACCGCGAATGGGTAGCGGATGTTTTATACCACTACCGCTGGTGAGTCGCGGTAGTTGCTTCAAACAATCGCTGGTGAGTCGCGGCTCTTTTACGATACAACCGTTGGTGAGTCGCAGATCTTTTTGATTAAAACATGTTTTTTAATTAAAAAAACATGCATTTTTTTTTTAAAAAAAACTTATGTAATAGATGTATTCATTTTGGACATGATTGTTAGATAAAACATTCGCGAATTTGTTTGGACATAATTGTTAGATAATTTTATTTTGTTTATTTCGGCTTGTTGTGATGCATTTACTATAACACTATGATTGTGCAAAAGCAACAAGTATTGACCCCCTACACTTTTACAAATTTAACAATTCATCCTGACACTTTTGCAAAAGTAAAAATTCACCCCCTACATTTTTTTGAAATTTAACAAGTCACCCCCTACACTGTTACAAATTGAACAATTCACCCCCGACATTTTTAACAAATTTAACAATTCACCCCATACATTTTTTGAAATTTAACAAGTCACCCCCCCCCCGCTATTATACAAATTTAACAATTCACCCCTACACTTTTACTTACAAAAGTAACAATTCACCCCCTACATTTTTTACAAATTTAACAATTCACCCCTACACTTTTGCGAAAGAAAAAATTCACCCCCAACATTTTTTGAAATTTAACAAGTCACCCCCTACACTGTTACAAATTGAACAATTCACCCCCGACATTTTTAACAAATTTAACAATTCACCCCGTACACTTTTTGAAATTTAACAAGTCACCCCCCGCTATTATACAAATTTAACAATTCACCCCCTACACTTTTACTTACAAAAGTAACAATTCACTCCCTACACTTTTACAAATTTAACAATCCACCCCCTACATTTTTTACAAATTTAACAATTCACCCCTACCCTTTTTGAAACTTAACAATTCACCCCCTACAATTTTACAAATTTAACAATTCACCCCTACACTTTTGTGAAAGTAAAAAATCACCCCTTATACTTTTTCAAATTTAACAATTAACCCCCTTATACTTTTACAAATTTAACAATTCACTCTTGTAGGGGGTGAATTGTTAAATTTGTAAAAGTATAGGGGTAATTGTTAAATTTGCACAATCATAGTGTTATAGTAAATGCATCACAACAAGCTGAAATAAATAAAATAAACGTATCTAACAATCATGTCCAAACAAATTTGCGGATGTTTTATGTCAATAAACTTATAGATAACTTATCACTTCATAACTTGTATTTATTTTTTTGTAATAGATGGAATCCGAACGTTGACGAGGGAAACGTCCAGTACAGGCAGACGATCTGGGTAGAGTACGTAACAGGGTTGTCACTGCTTCAGAACGCAGAAAAGATGCTAATTCGGCACATACATCCATTAATGAGGGGGATGAGGGTGCTTATGCGCGGACCCCCGTTCACGGAGATGATAGGAGTTCAGACCCCACTGATATTCCATTTGAGGCTCCTTATAATGCTCCTTTGAGGAGGAGAGAGCATTCACCTATTACGAGAGAGGATGAGGAGATGGAAGCCTCATTAAACATGATGGGTGGCATGATGGGTGGTATGGGTGGCATGGTTGGCATGGGAGGTATGGGTGGTATGGGTGGCATGACTGGCATGAGTGGTATGGGTGGCATGTCTGGCATGGGTGGTATGGGTGGCATGTCTGGCATGTCTGGCATGGGTGGTATGGGTGGTATGACTAGCATGAGTGGTATGGGTGGCATGAGTGGTAGTTCGAGCATGTTACGCGGGCGTGGGAAGGGTCCAATTAATGCTGATGTATTTACTGCACTACGAGATAGACACCGGTTAGTTGATGAAGAGGACGATGAGGAGGAGGATTTGGGTTTTGGTCGACGACAGAGAACGGGCCGAGCACATAGTAGAGGCAGAGTAGGAGGTCGTGGTGATGGTGGTGATGATGACGATGATGATTCAGACGATGATGGCGATGCGTATGGTTAAATGTTGATGGAGCCACATGGAGGTGGACCCGAGAACACTGAGTTACTTTCTGGATTTCGTGGTCATATTGCATCTGCAATATGGAATGGCGAGGTAATTTATTATATTGACTATGATAGTATTAACAAAAAATTATTAAATTGACTACGTAGTATTGTTTTAATATTGATGAGAGATTATTTCATTATGTTCAACAGGAGAGGCCAGTATTGAGTTGTCATAGCTCCGTGGACCGCCGAACGACATTGTCTTGAACTATAAATGATATGGAGACTATTCAGTGGATCACTATGAGTAACCTGGGACACTTGAGGGAGTGCATGTTGCAGCACTTGAACATGCCATTGATATCAGCCTTTGTGGAAAGATGGCAGCCGAAAATCAACAGTTTCCATTTACCGTTCGGGGAGGTGACGCTGACGTTGCACGATGTGCATTATATTTTACAGATCCCAGTGGTTGGGAAACCCATTTTGGCAAGTACCAAGTTAGCCCAAATCAAGTCATCTCTAGTCATTCTCCTTCGTTTGCCTACTACCAAGGTGGACAGTGAGGTGAGGGGAAGTGGTATTAGATTTTTGACATTCCAAAAATATTTAGGTGGCGAGACTGTGTCAGCTCAACCGAGGACAGTTGGTTATTTGTTGTGATTGCTGGGGACGACGTTGTTCATGGACAAGTCGTCGAATCGGGTAAATGTTCACTTTCTACCATATGTGATGGATATCCGTGATATGCCCAATCACACTTGGGGTGCAGCGACTTTATCCTTTCTATACCGGCAGCTCGGTATAGCATCGAGGATTGGTTGTTGACAGATGGCGGGGTGCTTGTCTCTTCTACAGGTATAAAAATGAATTGTTTGGATACTATAAAATTTAAATTTTTTTATTCGACGCTATTATATTTGATGCTATTTTATTTGACACTATTTTATTTGACGCTATTTTATTTTATTGTAGGTTTGGATATATGAATACTTTCCTCAATTCAAACCAAGTTGTTCAGCGACATGGACCCCTCGAGAGCCATACGCTAAGAGATGGACCTCTTCTCTCGGTGGAAGAAGAAATGATCATTATACTCTGTTGGAGTATCGTAGAGTCCTCGATCGGATGACTTTTGCCGCCGTAAGTATTTATCATTTATAAATAATGTATCAAATAAAAAGTTGGATATTTATATTAATATTTATTTTTCCAGGTTACTTGGACTCCTTTTACACGTAGGCTATCACAGGAGGTACCGATCAGTTTGTTCTCGAGCATAATTCATTACCGTAAAATCACTGAGCCATACATGTCTGATAGTTGCTTAAGACAGTTTGGATGTATCCAAATTATTCCCGGCCATGTATTCCAGCCGACGAAGGTTTATAGAGGTCCAAAG
Source organism: Codonopsis lanceolata (assembly GCA_013146195.2). Lineage (NCBI taxonomy): Eukaryota > Viridiplantae > Streptophyta > Magnoliopsida > Asterales > Campanulaceae > Codonopsis > Codonopsis lanceolata. Next base: position 90,807,039 of record CM028384.1, read on the forward strand.
CCGTTGAAGTACATTTGTGTCCACGATGAGATGCTTCGCAATTTCCAACAATGGGAGCATCATTCTATAAACCCCAAGAGGGCTGGATCGAGTGGAGCCAGGATTCCATCCGCCACCATAGATGGTTACGAGCAGTGGTTTCGGGAACTGACACATTATCGTGTGATGCCACCGGTTGATGATGATGATGACGACACTGAGGAGATGGAGGATGATCAACCATCGTGGATCACCTACGATTACATGTAGCCGTCACATAGGGCATCCCAAAAGGCTTCTCATCCATCGAGAGTTGCTGACACATTTGCGCGTAGATCGGCTGAGGATCGAGTCGCAGGTGTACTTCCTCAGCTTAGGGCACTCCATCGGTCCAGGCGAGATTCACTTGTGGTCCAGGGAACTTATATGTCTACTGTTGATGAAGTTATTCAACAGTTTGAGGATGTATTGTGATATACTATATGTTTGTGTGATATACTTATTGTTTGTGTGATATACTTGATGTATTTTATTTGAACTTGGAGTGTGATGTATTTGTTTGGACATGATTGTTAGATAATTTTATTTTGTTTGTTTCGGCTTGTTGTGATGCATTTACGATTCACCCCTACACTTTTAGAAATTTAACAATTCACCCCTACACTTATAGAAACTTAACAATTCACCCCTACACTTATAGAAATTTAACAAGTCACCTACACTTTTCGAAATTTAACAATTCACCCCTACACTTTTATAAATTTAACAATTAACCCACTATACTTTTAGAAATTTAACAATTCACCCCTACACTTATAGAAATTTAGAAATTCACCCCTACACTTTTTGAAATTTAACAATTCATCCCCTATACTTTTAGAAATTTAACAATTTACCCCTACACTTTCAGAAATTTAACAATTAACCCCCTCCATTTTTTTGAAATTTAACAATGCACCCCTACACTTATAGAAATTTAACAATTAACCCCCTACACTTTCAAAATTTAACAATTCACCCCTTACACTTTTCAAAATTTAATAATTCACCCCTATACTTTTAGAAATTTAACAATTCACCCCTAAACTTTTAGAAATTTAACAATTAACCCCTGACACTTTTTCGAAATTTAACAATTAACCCCCTGCACTTTTTCGAAATTTAACAATTAACCCCTACACTTTTTCAAAATTTAACAATTAACCCCTCCACTTTTTCAAAATTTAACAATTAACCCCTACATTTTTTCAAAATTTAACAATTAACCCCCTACACATTTTTGAAATTTAACAATTCACCCCCTACACTTTTAGAATTTAACAATTAACCCCCTACACTTTTCAAAATTTAACAATTCACCCCCTACACTTTTCGAAGAAAAAAAAAATTATTGTGACAAACAAACTTTGCAAAAATAACAATTAACCCTTGTAATTAATTAATGTTTTACATCACAAAAAGTGTAAAATTAACTGTTAACCCTTTACACTAAGGTAATTAGTAAATCGATCATGTCAAATTGGCAGTCAATGTCGTATCGTTGGATCACAAGAAAGTTCTCACCTCGGAATAATGGGCAGACGAGGCAGGGGACTTGAAGGCTTCATCCCAACTGCTATGAAATGGATACAATTCACCCACCCAAGGTCAATACTTGTGGACCAGGGTTGTGGCGGTTGTCCATCAACAGACCGTGCTTGCAACGTCAACCATGTATTGCAGCCAAGCGATATATTAGACAAACAAGTCACAATCCTCTGATACCGTGTAGCAATGATGAAACCGAGCATGCCCAGATTCAACCAATACTTAATTGGAGCTGGAGAGGTATGTCAATTCAGACATACCACTGATCCTTCAAGGTCACCTTCCAAGAAGTTGATGGTTGAGTAGAAGTCCCAATAGTCAGAAAGTTCCTGCATCAAGTCATTACGCACCTGATCCCATTTTTCTTCGTCGTGATAAATAAAGTGGGCAATAACTCAAAAACCATAATTTTCATCCGCTTTGACATCTATAACATTTGATATGAAAGTGATCATCAATGGTGGAAGCTGAGAGGCGTATGGAATTGAATTACATGTCGATGCTAATGAACTACATCATTTTCCTCTACCTCTACCTCTACTTCTACCTCCTGATTGTCTTTCTGGTTGATGGTTAGCATGTTCATAACCTGTTGAGGTGAAAATTATAAACATTAAAGCATAAATCATTTACTATACACAAATGTAAAAAGTAATGTAACATAAACATTTAACATTGTAAAACCTGAGAGGTCTCTCTTTGTCGAATTCTTCTTTGGACGCCCTTTGTGACACAATATTTCTGGTTCCTCAATGTTAGTTGGGGGATGTACAACATCGAAAAACTGTTTAGTATAGTGATATTGTTGCGATTCAGAAGTCTCGTCCATATCTGATAATATGTTTTTGATCAAATCAACCGCAGATTCCCTTGATGTACTCATATCTTGAACTCCGCCCATAGACAACGTCTTCCAAAACACAGGGATTTGATGGGGTTCAATCGGGACATTTTCCTGCTCCATGTGCCACATTTGGCAACTACATGGTAAACCGTAACTTGTCCTCAACAAATACCTACACCTTTTAGAATCACCCAGCACTGGATTCTTTATACGTTCTGTCGAATTCCAATCGTATGCTAGCAACTCAAGGGCATGAGAAGATACCTTATATCTTAATCGATGGAGAATAAACATTGAGAATGTCAAGGGATGAGCTACATTCAAAGACCTTTCAAATAGAGCCAAGATCTCATTGAACTGCAGCTCGATAGCATCGTGGATTTGATCGAATATATGATCGAAACCCCCAGCTGACGTGCATAACCATCTTTTCATTTTGGAGTGTGCACTCTCAACTCTGTAACATATTGCACAGTTACAATAAATATATTGCATTCATAAACGTATAAGTTTTACCAGTTTGTCGTTTGATTGTCGAAATGCATGTATTGTTTGGTCCAAGCACAAACAAATCTATCCTTATAGGGCTCCAACCAAGTCGAATTAACATATCGAACAACTGCCTGAGTATTTGCCCACGCTTCTTCCATATCTCGACAATGTTCTGTGTATTCTTCCTCAGTTCTTGACTCAACTATATCCATCCACCTCTTCATAAATATTGCAGTATATTTCCTACTTTTCAACAGGTTCCTTACATACTTCTCGACATCCTTCGATACGTGTCTCTTACACAACATATGCTGAGACGTTGGAAAGTACGCTCGTATTGCATTCATGAGAGCCAATTCTCTATCTGTGACAATGACATCCGGTGGGCGAACATGAACTAATAAAGCACGCAACTGATGTAATACCCAACCAAATGTTTCACTTTTCTCATTCTTCAAGAATGCAAATGCGACATGAAAATTCTTCCCCACAGATGTAACTCCAATGATTTCCAATAACGGCAAATCATATTTATTAGTCTTGTATGTTGAATTCATAAGGAGAACGTACAAAAATAAGGTTAACATATCTTCAGCCTTCGGATGAGCAAACATAACATCAGTCAATAAAGCTTTGTTTTTTTGGGCAAGTTTCTTTGACCTGAACCAGAAAATATATCAACGTCGACGCATCTCATCTAAAAAATACTTCATTTTTGATTTATTTCTCATTTTCTTCTTTCTTATACCTACCAAAGCATTCTCTACATGCTTTCTCGAATTTCTGTTATCAGGATTTTTCTTTTTCAATAGATTCAATATTTGTTTTGGCTTTACATTAGCACTATAAAGTTGATCAACCCTTTCAATCTCAGTCTTTGTTAACTTCGATGCAAAAGTGTGTCATTTTTCTCCCATTGAAAGTGGATGGTTGTGAGCATTGTTAAACTCGCTAACTTTAACTCTCCAACTATAATCTTTTATTTCCTGCAAATACACTTCAAATTTACAAAAAAGTTTATTCGAACCATTTTTCTTTACATCATTCAAATCTTTTTTACCATCGTACCGATGTTTTCCACCATTCTCACAACTCAACCAAATTTTACGAGTGTTATCAAATTTAGTTTTACTTCTTGACACATAAAAGTACATATTCTCGGCACGTCCGGTATCTCTAACACACTTTTCTGCTGCTTCTCGATCAATGAAATTTTCATCCGTCACAAAAAAATGAGATACATCCGAAAATAAATTATTCTCGTTTTCAAACTGGTAATCCTATCAACAAATAACAATAAAATCATATTAATAATTAATAATGAAAAAAAAATTCCAGCGAATTCAGCGAAAGAGCCGCTACATAGTAGCGGTTCTTCATATAAGCAACCGCTAGTGAACAGCGGACATATTGAATAACATCCGCTATTAAAAAGCGGACATACCCAGAAACATCCGCTATTAAAATACAGACCTACCAAGAAACATCCGCTTGTAAGTCGTGGTAGTTTACCAAAATGATCGCTTGTCAGTAGCGATAGTTTGGCTATATATCCGTTGTGTCCTAGCGGATGTTTTGGCCAGTTGCGAATTTTTTTCCAAATTTCAGTGAAAATACATTAAAAAATCAATAATTACCTGAAAATAATCATCTTTGTTAACATTTGCATCTTCATCAGGATTATAATCATAACTCATTATGAATTGGGTAGAGGATTTTAGAGAGGTTTTGTTTTTAAAAGATGAATAATTGTGAGGGAGGAATAGATTAAAAGTAATGAGAGTGTTTTATAAGTTAGTAGTAGTATTAGGACGGTGGTTGGTTAAAAGAGTAAATGAAGGGGATTAAATTGTAACATTTCCAATTAATTAACCATAAGGGTATTTACATCATTTTATTCTTTAAATAGTGTTGCGTTTAGTGATTTAGGTGTTGCATTTAGAGTCACTCAATGAACAACCACTCCAAACCTCTCCAATAGCAAAAAGCTTTCACCAAAAAATAATGTCAATTTTATTAAACGAAACACCATTTAATATGTTTTTATAATACTACCCTCCATCTCATAAAAATTCATGTGACCCATAAAAATAAATTTCTTACATCTAATTAATACATTGTCTTAAAAACACAAACAATTCCATCTTTTTCATATTAAGAGTCACAACTTCCACTGAACCTCATCTCATTTCATCCACATCCGTCTCCGTCTCTATTTCTCAACAATTCTACCTTTGACTTGCGGGGCGGCAAAATACGCATAGACAAAGTTTTAACAAAATGTATATATAGATAGAAGAATTGTAAGAGCTAATTAGGTAAACCAAAACAAAAAAGAAAATGCAGCTCCAACCAAAGAAGAGCGCGCGCGTCCACTCCCTCTATACTGCAGCCTGCAGCAGCTTTTTCCAGCTCTACGAAGTAGTTGCCAAAACGTCTTGCGGCTGCACGAACATCAAACACAAAATAAATGACTAATCAGTCTCTAATAACATCAAACACTGATTTATACATGTCAGCTTGTGGTCTGTCACAAAATAATGACAAAGCACAATTACTTGTTCCATGTTTAGGGTGCAAAACAAAATAGAAGATGCAGAAACAAGAAACACTTGGGCGTACACGGGGTACATGTCGTAACCAAATAGAAGGAAATACTCTGAACAGATCAGACCGGCTTAACTTAACCATGGTATTAAACATTCTCAGTATAGCAACAAGATATTAACAACAACAATAATTGTTAAACTCGGAATATTCATGCTCAAAAATTAAGTCAGCTTATTACCACAGCTAATTCTTCCTCATGCTTCGGAATAAAAGCAGTATCAACATTTCCGTTTTTGAAGTCCTGTAACACAAAGTAAGCACACAGAAATTAGTTGAATAAATTTTTCAAACATTTATAAAGAAAAATGAATCAGTAAAGCATATAACAATGTTGAGTAAAATTGTGTACCTCAATATCGAGGATAAGTTTGTGGTATTCAATTGTTGTTGGAACACCTGCAAAAAGAAGTAATAATCAAATTTAACCCCCCCAAAATTAGTCAAATTAGAAATTCAAAAGGGGAATTTGCACAATTAAGGATGAGTGAATTAGATCCTTCCTAGACACCCCAACGGTTGGAGCCTTGTACACTAGATATGTAAATTATTGAAATGATATGTGAATTTGACCTCCTACTAATGATATGTGAAATGAGTGTAAACTTCGGAAGTTAAATGATCTTAGCACGCATACAGATGCACATGTAGTAGAGAAGATGGCCTGGAGAGAGGACATCAAGAAATAAGGCATAGAGAGACGATAACGAGAACATAAAGAAAGGGTCAACAGAGTAGTAAAAAGCTTAAAGGAGATGATGATAATGAGAAGATCACGGAAATAGAAGGCACCAACAAGAACAAAAACAATGTCTGTTTGAGAGGCTGGAACCCAAGCACCCGGAAATCCCTAGGTTAGGACTAATAACTGAAGGACGAGACTACCACTAACTTTCGTTTACTTAACCCAACAAAGAATTAAAAAGTCATAACATATACCACACTGTATCTTTGGGTTCATTCTTAATAATTCAAATACGGTCCATATTCCCAAAAAAAAAACAAAAAGGATTGAAACACCCCTTGAAAATCCATTGATGAGAGTTTTTACTTCGAGGTAACGAGAGAGCATTAATGAGACATTATTTCATTGTATAGCTTCAAACAAATTTTCTCCCTACCTGTGATAATAGTGTCATTAAGAGCCCGCTTCATGCGCACAATTGCCTTCTCTCTTGTTGGAGCCCAAACAATAAGCTAAAATCACCAACAACAAAAACCAAAAAAACATTAGACCTGGTTACAGTTAAGGTTGCCACTTCAAAGATAAATGACCAAAACAACAGGTTGAAATAAAAGGAAGCATGTTCTCTATTTACATACATTTTTTTGATAAATAAAGATGGTATTAATTACGAGGCCAAAAAGGGAGGCACAACCCTGTACACGGGAAGTATACTAAACAAAATTACAATTGGATTGAACTATCCTCCATACCCACAAAAAGGTTCCATTCTCTACAAAACACAAAATAAGTCCAACTGTTTCCATTTTAAGCCATAGTGTCAACACAGCCTTTTGTTCCAAGTATTTTATATACCAATCAATTTAAGCCAACTCCTACTCTACTAAGTTCACAACAGAATCAGAGGATACTTTAATTTTGGTAGCATATCTTTCAACATCAACTAGATAAGTCTTGTAAACTCTTGTTGCATGTTCGTTACAGCCACTCCATTGTCCTTATCAAGAGAAAAAGTATTATGTTGCAAACCACAACAAACCCTTCAGAAAAAACTCCTGGAAGAGGGGTTTAAGTTATATCGCTGACGCACCTTTCACATCTTGAAGGAGATTACAAATGTTAGAAGGTGTCGCTAAGCAAAGAGATGGTTCTTTCTTGGTTTATCTATAAATTACAGACGATACTAAAAACCTCCACTAATGTATAACCAATATGCATTAGGAAGACGAAGTATCGATGAGCTATGGCATCACATACACATGATCAAGCAAAATACTCGGTATTAGCACAAACTTATACGAACCTTTCCTAGTAGAGAATCATAGCTTGGGGGAACCACGTAGTCGGGATAAATATGACTATCCATTCTCACAAATGGACCTCCAGATGGCAAGTACGCTGTTATTCTACCTGGTGTTCAAAAATGAACAGAAGTTTAGGCCTTTTGCAAAAACTACTACTTGTAGAATACAAAGCATCATGTGAAATGAAATGCATGTTCAACAGTCATAATAAAGTTAAATTGCAGAATACCCCAAGAATGAAAGTCTGTTCTAACCAGATCTACACCAGTTGGGTGTTCTCCTAAGGCTCAGAGAGAAACAAATTTTGCAAGTACATGCCACCAAATTTAAAATTAAGACAGCTTTTCCTTGTACCTTCTTGGCCAAAGAGATGAGAGTATATAGTAACTAATGAAATGAATGAATTTCTGATCAAGATGAAACATTTCTTTTCACTTAAAAGCTGGTCCAACATTTGAATATATGCCTCTCTACTCTTCTCTGCTGTCAATCCACCCAGAACAATCCAGTGGTTAAAGCCCACAATTGTCGGACCACCAAGCTACCTTCATCGCACAAATAATTAATGGTGTAATCATTGCCATCAAACCCAGCCTTCTTTAGCCACTTCCTCAATGTCTGCAAAAGTATACTAACAACCAGCCACACTCCCCACATCTCCCTCGTTAAGACTTGGCCAAATCAGTGAAATTCACTGACTTGATGCACAGCAAAGCACACTTTAACCCCAATTTCATTGAAAAGCGAGATAATATTTCTCAGTAAAACTCTGACAAAACTTAAACTGCAAATCTGCATTTATCGAAAGAGTCATCAAGTCAACTTGTGAGGTATGCCACCAAAGGGCACAAACCTGATCATCCTACCACAGTAAGCAACATCTGTTCATCCATCACCCCCGCCCCCAGCCCTGCAACCTCCTAGGCCACTGTTTCTCCTTCAGCTATTTCTCAATTGATGGCCATGCAAGAGAAACGATACCAATGGAGGAATGGCCAACTTCCAAAATGGGGTTCGCCTATGGTGAAGTCTGATATACATGGTGATCTACTGACAGAGTGAGCATACACGGTTTGAGTCACCATTTCTTTTTGGTATGAAGTGCATGTATCTTTTTTTATGAATAAATTTCAGTAAACAACGAAGTGCATGTATCATATGAGCCTTGTTATCTATCTAGGCCATGTACCCATCATAATAGCCACAGTTAGAAAACAAAACAGCTTACACATGGAGGATTAAGGAGTGCCATAGCAATTTCTTAATTGGTAACATCAAGAGCATGGAATCCAGGGATAATTAGGAGCTTTGGCTGTGCTAAGTTCAAGGAATAGGGTACAAGGATCGGACACAGGTGCGGATCTGGGTGTTCGACATGCCAAATGCTTCCAATTTTACACTAAATGTGTCCAAGTGTCACACCCACACCCATGTCGTGTCGTTTTGACACAGGTACTTGGGAGAAAAGAAGAGTCCATGTAGCTGAGTGGCTGTGTATCTCCCTAGAATAAAGACTGCACTAGGAATTGGATAATGAAAGCATAACAGAGCAGAAAAGGATCCATCAAATAAGTGCTAGCAAGTTTTTCAAATAAAAAGGGTAGTCTTTATTTACCAAGCTCCAGTGTAACCTCATAACAAATGAAGTGGTGATGGGAATATTTTGCTATGCATCATGCATGTGATAATGACAGAAAAGGAGTGCAAAATCATGCCACTCAGACACAGGCACGTACAAAGTACACGTACCTGGGCCAGGTCTGAAGTTCTTGAAAGCATCTTCTGCATTGATACGGCATTCAATTGAATGCCCCCTAAGCACTATATCTTCCTGTGGATAATAACCCACAAATTATGTAAAAGAGGGTGTGTTTTTCTCCAAAATAACATAAGTAATCAATCATATACCTGTTTATACCGGAGCTTCTCTCCCATAGCTACACGAATTTGCTCCTCAATTAAGTCAACAGAAGATATCATTTCCGTCACAGGATGCTCTACCTAATATTTTAACACCACAATTAAGAGATTAAACAACCTGCAAGGAGACCTCAATCAAGTATAACAAAAGCGTTATATATTGGATAGCTTGTTGCTTCTTTTCACCTGGATTCTAGTGTTCATTTCCATGAAGTAAAAGCCACCTCTTTCATCCAAAAGAAACTCTACAGTGCCAACACCAATGTATCCAATGGATGCTGCTGCTGCAACTGCTGCATCTCCCATGGCTTTTCTCAGCTCTGGTGTTAGAGCAGGAGAGGGTGCTTCTTCAAGCAACTTTTGATTCCTTCTCTGCACAACCGATGATACTTCGTTAACAAGACTGCAGAACGGTGCATAATTATCCAGCTTGTGGATCATAGTCATAGCAGTTGTACGGATCTAATAGTTTGTTTTAGTAAGACAGATTTTATCTTTCCGGAGCAGCTTATAACACAATTGGGTTGTTTCACAAGGATTACCCCAAAGACGTGTATAGTAAAAACAAATAAATAAATTACATCAAGCTTGAAACTTAGGGATTCAAGTGCATCACCGACTCAAAGGTTCCATTCCGCATGCAAAATACCAATCACAGTTTAGTGTTTCTGGAAAGAGTACATACTAGACCTAACCTCATCCACACAAAGAAAAGAAGGTTATGCAGACAGTAATGCTAATAACAATTCGCATTGAGGACTATAGGTTTTCATCATGACCTTGTCCAAATAAAGAAAAGACGGTTCTTATCATAAAATGCTGAATGCCCAAACACCCTAGATATTCTTCTTTTAATCAAGGATTTGGTGGACTGTGAAAACACTACATAAAACAACCAGGAATAAAATAATTAGAAAAACAAGGATGTGATATGTACCTGAATACTGCAGTCACGCTCTCCAAAATGAACAACATTACCGTATTTGTCTGCAAGAACCTGGAAACACAATACCAAGTACAGTTAATACCCTACTCGTAATTTCCTAACAAGGAATAGCTAGTTTCATGTGGAATGACATACAGTAATAAAGCATTAAAATATATGCATATTTTATACTTAAAAGCATAAAAAGAAAGAGAGAAAGGAAAAAGAGACCAAATGAAACTTTGTCATCGTCCCACTTGCAGTCCTTTCCATCACAATAAAAGCCTCAACTTTTCATAGAGCAAGGGAAAAGGGAGATTATATTTGAGCGCAAAATATGCTAATGCTCTCAATCACTTGCTTTGTAGGTGGTCCTGAACTCAATTCTAATCATATGTACAGCATAAGCCATGTTCATGGTTGTTGCAAATTAGCTAATGCACAAAAAATTGTGTCTGGAACAATTACATGAAAATCATAAAGCAGCCTATAGCCGGCACAGAAAAGTATTAACACCAAAAGGAAGAAGATTATGTTAGAAAACTAGCTGTCACTCTCAGATAGTTAAAAGCACAAATGAATATCTGATGGTGAAAGCAAAAAAGATAACCACGCCTATCTTCAAATGTCTATAACAATTTGATCAAACACAGTAACGAATGTGAATAAACATCGGTGAAGCTTAAACCCAAAACACAGAACTCAAGAGAAAGGTCTATTGAGTTGAGTTACCCGCCTGTATGATAAATCAAACCTGCAGAGAATTTACATAGTCTCCAATCTTATTGAATATGTATTTCGACAATTCATACAAGTACATCCATGAGAGATTTAACTAACAACTGATATGTGAAAACAGCGAAAATATATTTATACAAACTTATCTCTTAGGACAATATTTTTTTAGCAGGTTAAACAATGATAATCGGAAAACACCACCAGTAAACAACTACCTGAAACTCAATGTGCCTCGGATTTTGAATGTACTTTTCCAGATAAACACCATCATTTCCGAACGCTGCAGCAGCCTCACTCTTAGCTTGCTATTGGAAAAACAGTTCGAACAAATCTTAGTAGAAGATAATATAATCTCATTAACACTGCTAAAGATGGCTATACGACTATATCTAAGATAGTACATGCGCCCTCAGTATTTATATATATTGCAATCAAGTATTGTGAAAGGCTGAAACAAACTTCTCTTAAAACAGTCTCAAAGGATGTTAGTTTTCTCAGTCGTACAAATGTTAGGAAGCCAATCTTTCTAAGATTAGTTGATGGAGCTATTACCAGGAGTGTCCACATGTTGCTCAAAAATGATCATTGCAAATGGTGTGAACCAATGAATCTCAAAATCAATTCAACAATGAATATCAGAGAAACTTAAATGTTAATATAGCCTGAAATGCGAAAAGCTTATACTAAAAGGTACACTAGATTATGTGTAATTTAACTACTTTTTTACCAAGTGTCATACCTGCAACAGTTTCACAAATTCTTCAGGTTCTTTAGCAAGACGCATTCCACGTCCTCCCCCACCTGCCGTTGCCTTCACAGATAAAGTATATGCATTACTCTCAACCCACCATTGTCTTTTAAATGAGGTAAAGCGGATCTCATATGCATATGCAGTTACAGATAAATCTCCATGTCTATGAAAAATTTGATAGCTTGGTCACTTTGAAAATTAAATTAAACAATAGCTGAATTTCCAAACAATTGATAAGCTCCCAAGTAATTAATGATTCTAAGTGAAATGCCTTAGTTCTTTTTTGGGTTCAAAAACGACTTTTCCAAACATTTCAGTAAAATGTAGAAGTTGAAGTAGAGAAATAAGGAATTTTCAATTTATCTTTATATTATATATATATATATATATATATATATATATGTATGTATGTATGTATGTATGTATGTATGTATATATATGTATATATATGTATGTATGTATGTATGTATGTATATGTATGTATGTATATGTATGTATATATATGTATGTATATATACGTGTAAATATAAAAATATATATTTTTTAAATCCCAAGTTTCCATTTCAGAGTCATTTTAAGAAAATTCCTTCCAAGCAAAAAACTGAAAATTATCATTTAGAAACAATTGGGAAGAGTTCCATTTCCTTAATGAAGTGCAGTAACAGATTCCATGTCTCTCATAATTAAGATTGCAATAAGGAATTTTCGCATGGGAACAAGAGGCATTCACTTAGTGCAGCTAATGTCTGAAATACTACTTGCATCCCATTGCAATCAAAATAAGAGTTTCTCTCGATTTATGGTTGTTTGTACTATATTTTTAATAGCAGCAAAATTGAAGATACAGTAGCTTCCTTTTAAAAGCATGCTTTTTTCCAAAATATCCCAAAAGTAAGGGAACAACTTTTTAAGGATGAAAGAGTGTGCTACAAATAATTACTTTATGTAGTAGAGTAATATGGCAGAAAAACAAATAATTACTTTATGTAATATGGCAGAAAAACAGATGGCTGGCAAGCAAAGGAACTAGAATGCGTTAGTATGCTAAAGTTTATTATACACTTCACTTCCTCAGCTAAGCTTTCAGTTGTAGATAAGATGAAACGCACCCCAAAGGGGAAAGAAGAAAGAAGTAGGAACTGAATTGTGAAAAGTATTACTTCCAAAGAGACTGGCAAAAGTTTATAGCAGAAGAACAATGCAGAACTTGTAGAAAAATAGTGAAACATAGTAAAACTGCACAGTGCTACCATCAATGTGCTTCAGAGGTATTGTACAACACTTAATTGAATTCTGTATTCAGTATTTTCTGTAAATATAGTCATTTCCACAACAGGATAGTGCGGGAGAAAAAGCAATCCCGCCATGATTTCACTACATAGATGTAACCAGAACTCCCTCACTCCCAAGCTACTAGTCCACTATTCCATTTGCAATGTCCCAAAAAAAATTACCTTTCCTCTTTAAGAAAATTTTATAAAACCAATTGTCTAAAATACACTTTTTAATTGTGAGAGAGAAAGACATGGGACCCATTGATTAAAGAAAGTACTAGTCAAACACTTTCTTAAAGCCCATGTAAAGTAAACAGGGGATTATAATTTTCAGATGGAAGGAGTAGTATTTTAGCAAAATGAAGGCAGCAAGAGTGAGGTTTCGGGATGGTTGCTTGTATTGATGGTAAGAATGTCGATTTCCTCCCCTCCCCACACCAATCACTGACAGTACCCAAACAATGCCAACAAGTCCCAACTTTGGAGTAGGTGAAAGACTGCGGAATTACATGACATAGTTTCATAGCAATATCTTAACCAACACTAAAAAGAAATTTGGTGGTCCATAAAAATATTTTAACCAAGAGTTTAAAGCCTGGTAGGTATGAACTACAAGTCTACAATTACCAAAAAATATTACCTTGATCATAACAGGGTAGCCAATCTCTTCGGCAAGCCTGATACCTTCTTCATTGCTCTATAATAGAATAAATCCAGAAAACATATTAAAGAAGTCAAGTACGGACAAATCTGATCTTTGACTGATAACAACCTTAAGTTTATGATGTCTAGTGAGTGACAAAGAAAAACCTGTAACAATCCCTCACTTCCTGGTACAGTTGGAACACCAGCATTCTTCATGGTCTCCCTGGCAGTACTTTTGTCACCCATGACACGAATACTGTTTGGCTGCAAAACCACATAATCAGACATCCGTATCTCGTGCCACACAGAAACTCCATGATGAAAGTCAACTACAAATTTCCCAGAAATTGTACTTTTCAAATTGCAGAGACAAGACTTTGACTTAGAGATTAATCACATATCATGTGCCTAAAAGGAAAATCAGGCAAATTTTTACATAAACTGAAGTACTGTAACTCAAAGAGATCCTAGTATAGGACCTCAATCCTTACTACCAACAGTAATCATGGGCAAATGCATGACATGTACATCCACACACCGCAGAGAACTTCTAGAAGATGGTTAATAGGATGGTATGAGAAAGGTAGCAAGCTTGGTGCATTGGTAGCTGCTGGCCTGGCCAGGCTTCTTGCTGGATCCTGCATGTTGCCTCTTCACATACACGCCCAGGCACAACTAGATATCTAAGTGTAATTGAAAAGTTATGTGACGACGACATTCAAAAAACACCAACAACTCTTAAAACATGCTACCTCATTGGCTACATTTGGAACATGACCCTGTGGTCCCTGCCTATATATTACCACCCACATGACTCACTACAACAACCGTATTTGAATCTCTACCCACTCTAGAGGCATGTATTTACTAATCCCTTCTCGTGTCTCTCCTCTATCCTCTCCTCAAGTTCCTACTCCCTCCAAAATAAGCTCCTTTAAGTTTCTTTCCCTACAAGATATACAAACCTCACATCATTACCTGACTTGCCAAGCTGCAGCTGCAACTGCAACATTACCATCTTACATACAGTAATCAAGCCACATGTATCTTAAGACGATCTTGAAAGAATCAATTTGATAAGAAATCACTTTAGAATATGCCATAAGCTTCTCTCTAGCCCTATAGCAGATTGAACTGTACAACTACTTTAATCATTTTTCTGTGAACAAAACAAAAGGCCCTGTTCAGATTGTGTTTGATGGTTAAACAGGTACCCAGAGTAATTCACCATAATGACTAATATTCCTTGTGCACTAGTATTTGCTTCACTAATTTTGAAGACCTATTATTCTTACAAAAGTTCCACAAGGGATGAGAGAGATGGAGGTCCTTGGTTCCAATCCTCATACCAACAAGGGGTAACACTTGTCTATCAAAAAAAAAATATATATATATATATATACACACACAAAATTTTGACCATTGTCATAAATCAAAAAAATTAATAAAAATAAAAAAACAAGCTCCAGCAAGATTGAAAGTCAATGGTAAGCAGTTTCATTTATTACAATTAATTTATTTTTTCATACTTACTTTTGGCCCAATAAAGTTGATTCTATGCTCTCCGCACATTTCAACAAAACTTGCATTCTCAGCAAGGAACCCATATCCAGGGTGTAACATTGTACATCCACGGCTGATAGCAGCGGCTAGGACGTTTGGTATCACTAAATACCTGAAAAAGGCAACGAGTATGAAAGTCAGTATCAACTGTATGAGGGGGATCATAAACAATTAAATTGAAAATGACACCGAGAAGAACTGAAGAATGCACAAATATGACTGTATTCCTCCGGTGCCGTATATATGCAGGTGGGGGGATTAGGGATATGATCAAGTGAGGCCAAATAGAAAAAGAAAAATCATGGTACCTAAAAAAAAAGATTTCACTTTTAATTTCTATTCCATTAAATCTAGTACATCAAAATAACTCAATTTTTTAAATTATCTATGTATGTAGGTATCTAATACGCCCAATTCGACAATAATGATTTGTAATTGCATCATGTTAGTCGTCAACAAATTAGATATCATATGAGAGAGAGAGAGACTAGTGCAGGAGGCTCGCAGACCGCAACTTGGAAGGGTCAAATATATGCAACAGAAGTGCAGAGGTCATTGATAGTTTAAACTAGTGAAGCCCAAATCAAAATGAAATTACCATTACTTCCGTTATTTGCTAATTTTCATACTCTAGGTTATATTTTCAAACTAAAATAGTAGTGTTTCATGTAAGACTTGAGAAAAAATTCAAGTGTGACCAACACAAAAGGAACCATTGGGCATCTAGTTGCTACATGTGTTATTAGTACGTAGATTATAATTCATCTATCATAGTTTCCCAACTGACTAGATTCTTACGTTGGTTCATGTTTCTGTATAACTTCATCAGTGCTTTGTTGAGGCAGAAGATGGTTTGTCTAAAACCTTAATTGCTTAAGTTGAATTGTAAAGATTAATACGATCAAAACGCTCGTCGCTTATAATATGAATTCACAATCTGACTTCAGATTATCGAACTACAACTTTAAAATACAAAAATGCTTCACATCTTGATGAGATGGCCAAATGTAATAACAGGCTCATCTGATCAAAATTTTGAAGCTGCGTGACAGAAATGTTATAACTGCTCCATGCTTGTGTTCCGTTTCCTGTAAGCATATAATAAGACTGAAAATGATGTACCTAGTAAATTGGCATTTTCAGATGAAAGAAGGGACCAAGATATTCCTTTATTCGAATCATATGCGCACATATTGTAACAATTTCAACTCCTGGTTATCCTGATGTTTCAGCTTTCTGAGACCATCATCAAGACATCAACTATCATCCTGGTATGTCTAACATCTGTTTATTCTAACCTAAAAGTTGTTTCCAGGTTGATAATATGCTCAACTGTGTTGCATGTACTCTTCATTTTCTCCAAAGTCCCCATTTCGACACGACATGACATGGGTGTGCGACTTGGACACCTACATTTAGTTGGACGTCCAATGTAATATTTCTGGTCTTCTCACCATTAGTCTGTTCCTCCGCTTCCTACGTTTTGCTCATTAAATAATTTTTTTTATAACCGTGGGCAAAAAAACACTACAGCAGGGTCACCCTGGACTGTATAAGAGTAAAACAAGCACAGGGACCCACAACTGTCCCATGCCAACAGATCTAGGCAAAGCCGAAAACGTGTATTGAATATTTTTCAAATTATACTTTTCATCTTTTTTTAATCTACTCTTCTTTGACAAGGACACGTGAATTATCATCCTTAAAATAAACCTCATTAATATCCCTAGTATTCCTCTCTTAACTATGAGAGGTGCATCTTGTAGATGGGAATGGAAAAATGTTTATAAGAGTGTCTCTATGGGTTCCAAGCACACGGTTGGAGAGCATATCAGTTCTCTTTAACATGTATCATTGGAGGATATTTGTTTTAGCCACATAAAAACAGGCAAGACAGCATACCCAAGACAATCACCACCAAGGCTGAACAGAAAACAGAAAAAAATGACTAACTAGACCACAGCAGTATTAAAAAACAACAGACAATTGCGCATAAATTTGTTTTGGATATGAATAAGTACACTAAAATAAAAATTACTAGAAGATGAATGAGAAATCCACATAGAAAAGCAAACAAAAAATAACAAGCGCAAGACACTAAATACACAGACTAAAAAAGCAAAGCCTTCAAAACTCTCTGAACAGGAGAGAGGGGAACCCCACGAAAGGCGCCTCTCCCTGAAGCCCAGAGAGAAGCCAAATGAACCATCCTATTTTGGTGCCTATCTCTCACATGGAGTTAGCAGCAAAAGTTAGCAGCCACAATGACCCTTAGTTAAGTAAATATACAATATTCCTTATATCCTTTATCGAAAAGGACTTCTCATGGAAAAGAAATTAAATATATGAATAAAGGCATTAGACATGGACACTAAATAATCATGCTCAGTCCCATGTAATTTTTTAGGTCTACACTGAAAGAGCATGATGTAGCACAGGCTGATAACTGTTATGATGACATGGGAAAGTGGAAACCAAAAAAAGAAAAGGAACTAGGATTAAATTGATGAAGAAGATGAAGCTTTTACACTTACGATTGATTACTCGGAGCTTCACCTATGCAAACTGCTTCATCAGCCAGTTTCACATGAAGTGCATCCTTATCTATTGTTGAATAAACTGCAACACAAGGTATACCCAGCTCATGAGCAGTTCGAATCACACGAACAGCAATTTCTCCTCTGTTTGCCACCAGAATTTTTTCTTGGAAAGAAGTAGCATTGAGAGCTCCCCCACGTTTCCCGGATTTATGTGTAACTTTCGAAGCCTGAGCCCTCTGCAGAGGGAAGTTCACCCTACTTCCGGTCAAAAAGCTACATTGGGAGCTCCGGATCCCAGTAGCTTTCCCCATGAATAAACCCTAGCATCAATCAAAGCATATTATATTTAACTCAAGGAAACCTAAAAGGAGACACTCCAAAGAAAGTAAACCACACAAAGGGATCAGCATCCATTTGAAGCCAAACATATACGTTTTAATAGAAGGCAATATACATCAATTATAATGATAAAATGTTTCAAATATGGTCAACTATCTCCTTATGTATAAAAATAATAAAGCAAAACTTGTGATACTCTAAAGACAAAATAGACCCTGCAGTAACAGAATGAAGTTCTGATTCTCCAAGTGACTGAACAACATTAATCAATAGAGATGATTACTTCTAGTGTACATAGGACGCGTCACCTATTTTGACGCCTGCTTTTATATATCTTTTACTTATCAAAAAAAAAGAAGATGAAGAGATGAAAACTGGATGTCTAAATTCAAATTCACATCCTTAGTTATCAAGTGCCTTCTTATCTCAATTCTCCTCAACCACAATGGTGCGGAGTCAATCCAGCTTCACAAGCAATGCCAATACGTATGAGTTAAAATAACTTTAAGCAGTTAGTTTGCCCTCTTAAGAAAAGTAGACTTAAATAGTGAATTTGAGTCAATATACAATGGAGGAAAAAACAGGAAGCAACAGTATTTGTTTTTGTCTATGAGGACAGCATCTCTCCTGAGTCCTGTATTTTTTCATTACTCAAATGAATATGAAACTAATATTCACTTTACAATTAAGCTGCCACTTCACTTAAAGCATTGCCTTCACATGCACACAAGGCAAAGCTAGAATATAAAAGCATATAAATTGCAGGAGTGGGAAAAACCCTCGCATGATTTGTGTTCAAGGCAACAAAGACAAATGGCCTATACAATGTAAGACACGGCCCTCCTCACTGCAGTACTGCAACTATTGCTTCCAAGTCAGTATCTATTTGATAACCATGGTAATTACCTTGAGGCCACTGCAACGTAAATTAACAATGGCAAACATGCATATTACATATATATCCACTTATCCTCTTAGAAGCCAAAACTATGGATAAGCATCATGCTAGCTACGTTTAAATTAGAAAGGAGGACCAGAGAGAGAGAGAAAGAGAGAGCTTACGGGAGGAGAATAGACAGGCTTGTTGCAAAAGGTCATCGCTGCCAAGTCCATTTTCTAATCAAGGCTGCAGATCTGAACCTACACAGAAATCAAAATAGTTATCTTAAAATACACACTGGAGCGTAAGTGTTTGGCAGGATCTAATAAAGAGAGATTATAATTTTGATTGACTGCGCCTTTTTAAATGGGCATTTCCAGAATGTTATGGAATCAGATAAATATATTCCAAGTTAAAGCATATTACCCATGTGGTAAATTCTATCCACATAGAAGTTTTGGGCAGACTTATGGCCCAATAAGCAAGCATTCGCCCAGTTGGGAATGCTTTTCATTGAATGAACTCCTTGAACCATGGCATACTTTGCTAGGAAGAAGTAAGAAAATCCAGGATGCTGCTACGGTGAAATATTTCATGGCAAGATCTAGAGCACCTATTCACCCTAGCTGTTAGAACTTGAGAAGCCAGGGCTTTGGCTTTAATTAGTTCATAAAAGGCCCCATTTTGGTGATTGGAAGATGTTGCTAAACATTGTTAGAGTGTAGCAGAGATCAGAGTAGTACCGCCTAATCTAATTTTCAACGCATTCCAAACAGACTCTAACAATTCTCTACAGTTCTTCTGGTTTCAAATATTATGCTTGCTTGTATTTCTTACATTATTCTTACACAAGCCCTTTTGTATGATCTCATAATGTTCCACTCTTAAGATCATCCCCTGTAAGAATCATCTGCTTATTTTAATCTACCAGCTTCAATTCTCTTGACACTTGTTGAGCACTAGACTACAAGTTGGAGAGCTGAGTTGTATTCAACTCCACTAAATTCCAAATCTTTGCTCATTTTAAAATATAAGAAATCTCACTAGGTCCAAAATAGAGCTTCAAATGACATCAGTCCTAACAGCATAGCTACAGACGAAAAATTCCTTAAAAAAATTACTAGAGCAAGGCTATACATAAGTATCTACAGGTTTGTGGGGAGGAGAGACTGAGAGAGGATGGGAAGGAGATTGATGGTTCCTATTTCAGAATCGATAAACATACAACAACATTATGCATGTAAACTTGAAAGAAATGTGATTATACAAATCTAATAAGTTACAAACCCAAAACAAGATCTCCATTGTTTCGTGTTTGCTCATGCGGAATTAACAAAGAAAGAAAGAAAGAAAATAGAGAGAGAGAGAGAGAGAGCAACTAAAATGCAGCTATATCCATATAAACATGCATTCAGCTTAATGAAGAACAAACACCATCTCATTCTCATCTGCATATTCAAGATCAAAAACCCACCTCGTGAAACCGAAAACAAACCCAAAAATCGTGAGGTGGGAAAACAAAAGAAGAGAGAAATTGGAAATGCAATGGGAGGCAAATACTCACTGTTGAATCACGGAGGCAATTAGAAATGGATTCTCCGGCTTAGAAATCAAAGCTCAATCTATAGCAAGCAGCGGCTACTTGGGGAAATCCGCAAAAAAAGAGGGTATTCTCCAAAATCGCCCAGTAGTATGTCGTTGTTGAATTAGAGGTGGCGTTGATATTAATAATGGGTAGGGATGAAAGAGAATATGAAGTGTCCGTCAGTGTCGATGAAAACTAGACTTGAGTTGCCATTTGCCAAAATGATAATTCAAACTTTAGTTGGCATGAAATTACCATTACCAAATACCAACAACCAAAACAATACGTCAGATGCAGATTGTAATTCTAAACTTCGGTAGCTCCGTCCATCCAACGCCCTGTTTCTCTTTGCATATACTCCCTCCTTCCTAAATTGTCCTCCTAGTTGATTCGGTGTAGGGGTGGTAATTTGGCCGATTGACCGACAAACACGGCGAAATTATAGGGTTTGGCTTATCGGGTTCGGGCGTTATAGGGCCAACACGATAAGCGCGATAAAAAATGGGTTGTTAACATTGATAAGACGGTAAAGCACGATAAAGACACGATAACTAAAATATATATGTTTTAAAAATATATTTTTAAAAATTTACTAGGGATTATTCACTTTTTTCGAACTATTTTCATGATTATTCATAGTTTTATCATTTGAAAATTTATGATTTTTAAACTACTTGACTATTTATATTGATAAATTTTCAAAATATGTATTAAAAAATCAAAATTATATATTTTATAATGTTTATTGGGCTTAACGGGCTTAACGGGCCTGACTAAATAAATCGTGCCTTTTTTGCTTATCGTGCTTATCGTGCCTATCGTGCCGTGCCGTGCTTTTCGTGTTTTTATCGTGTCGTGTTCGGGTTTTAATATTAGGCACGATAAGCTTATCGTGTCGTGTTCGTGTTCGTGCTTATCGTGTGTTATTATCGTCTTGCCCGATAATGCAAAGACGCATCGATTTGCCACCCCTAATTCGGTGTACCGATTAAGAAAAAATAATTGATTTTATTATTTATATTGATATAATATAATATGTAATTTCTTTTAAAGCTATGTGTATGTAACACATAATTAAAATAGGATAAAAAAGAAAAGATAAAGCAATAAAAATAATGTTTCAAACTTGACAATTATTTTGGAACGAACAAAAAAAAAAAGATGGACTATATATATGAGTAGGTCTGGTAAGACGGTGTTTTACTGTTTCACAGCTCAATCCATCAATACATGGTAGGTCGGGTAAATATGATCTGTCTTATAAAAAATATCTGTAATACCGTTTTACCCAAGTTTTTACACATACACATACATACACACACATACATAATCATATATATATATATATGATTTTAGCAAAAACCCCAATTTATTCATGTAATTATTTTTTTTCATGCATACTAAATAGAGCTGTCAAAATCGAGCCCGGCCCATAGGCCCGGTCCAGCCCACCCGACTTTTCAAGGGCCTGGGCCTCAATTTAGTAGGCCCGAAAAAAGGCGGGCCTCTTTGGCCCAGTCCGCTAGGCCCGTGGGTCGTGTTTGGCCCGAGCTTAAAAAAGCCCGACATAGCCCGACCATAAAGTGAAACACTTAAACTTAATTACAAAATTAAAAACTAAAACATAAATCTAAAAAGAAAAAAACTATCAGACATTCATTTAGACCACTTTTTCTCTTTTTTTTTTTTCGTTTGATTAGATAAATTTATGACACAGTATGATCTATTTCCAAATCATTGTTCTTTTTTTTTGTTGAAACTCATATTCTAAATTGATGGAAGTGACATTTACAAAGAAGAAATGAAGTTGATCTTTCAAGTTCTAATATAGTTTAATATGGTTGTAGTTAGTAATTTTATCGAAACTGATCTATTTAATTAAGTATCTTTATATGATATTAGCTAATAAAAAGCCTCAACAGTATAATCTTGATAAAAAATAAAATAAAAATGCTAGATTGTGTCGGGCGAATAAAAAAATGAACATTTGCTAGTTAGTATGGTTTTACAAATTAGAACCCGAAAAACTTTGTCTATCCTTAGAAAACATATATTAAAAAATTGGGGACAATATGATGAATTTCAATTTGGTTATAAATTTTTTGAAAAAAATATCCTTCAAGTAGCACATGTAATTTTTATTTTGTCAGTAACATTATTGTTTTTCTAGTTTTTGTTTCGTTCAATTGTTGAAGTTACTACTTTTGTTTATATTTGCTTTGGTTGCACTTTTGCTTTGTAATTGTGTAAGTTAGACTAGTAAGTATGTGTGTGTTTGAACTTTTAATGTGTTATATAATATTTTATTAACTAATTTGTGAGTTTTTTTTAATAAAAAAAATAGTTAATTTTTTTTGCCCAGAGGCCCGAAATGCACATGGGCCGGGCTTGAGTTTTATGAGGCCCGACACAATTTTGGTCCGGCCCGGCCCGTTTGACAGCTCTAATACTAAATGTCGCACCACTTAAATGACCGATTACTATTTTATGATAGTGCCTACTTAAAACCAAATTCATTCATTTGTTATGTATTATGAAGTGTATCCTAATGATGATGATGTTTATAATTAAGATCATAATCACGTTGATTTGAAAATTGATGAATTCAGAAAAAAACAATCTTTGGCTAAAAATGGGAGGGTTGGACACATGGGTTGGGGTTGAAAATTAATTTTCTTTAAATTTATTCTTTTATCAAAAAAAGAATTTATGGTCACAAAGGGCTTGCGGCTTCCATGAATGAGGGTCGTCGAGGGTTAGCGACCTTCATGATGGAAGAACGTCTAGGCCCAGCGGCTCTCTAATATATATATATGTAAATGCATAATTTTATTGAAATAAAAAAGATGAAAAATATAGTAATTTCTCTTTTTAAATACAAATTATGTGCTTTATGATTTTGAAAAAATATCTTTTCTTTTTATTTATTCTTCTTTTATTCTTTTAATTTTTTTCAAAATATATTGAACTATAATAGTTCAACATAGTTTAAGACGATAATTTTTCTCGAACGTATTGACTTAAACTTGTCAGCCAGCCATGCGAACTCACTTTTTAAGGCCACAACTCTACCATTTAGGGGTAGTCAGAGCTCAGGTCCTACCTTGTGTTAAGTCAAAACAAGTTGAGCTTTAGAGATCACATAAATAGTGGTTAAGTCAATACTATCAATCTGTGCAGTAAGAGCATCCACAATGGTTACACCCTAAAACACCCTTTATATAACCCCCTAAACCTTTTTAGAGGCCCTTTAAAAAAAATTCAACTCCAATGAGCACCCTCTATATAACTCTTTGAATTTGTGACATCTTAATTAGCAAACCTAATTATCAATATATTTCTATTTTTTATTTTTTTTATTTTCCTACCGCAATTGAAATAAAATATTTATACTTTTAAATTTTATATTTTATGAAAAATATATTATATGTTTTGATTATATCAATTATTTTTATTTAAAGAAAGTCTTGTCAAACTTTTTAATATTATCAATATACCCATAATTTTAAGTTATAAATAACAAAAAAAGGGAAATGTTAGTGCAAAAAATACACTAAATTAATTGAAAAAGAAAATCGAAAAAATGGAAAGCATACCATCATCAAAGTGATGATGTGAGTTGAGTTGTTAATTTATAGGCTCTCCACTCTAGCACATCAAAATTTTGGCCAAAAACTTCTGATCAAGTCAAAAAAAATTCAGTTTTTGTCGTCTTCTTTAAATTTTGGAACAAATTTTTTGAAAAGGAACGAATACTAGGAAGAAGATCAATGGAGAAGAAGATAGGTGGGGGAGAGAGAAGAAAGATATGAATGGAGGACGACTAATACTCACCCAATAAGTTGGGGGTGATTTAGCTTTTTTTATGGATAGGGTGATTGATAGGGTGTCCATTGTGGGGGTTAAGTGTGGTAAAAAAACCCTAAAAAGAGTTTTAGGGTGTTAATAAAGGGAATCAATGTGGATGCTCTACCCACTCTATAAGCCTACTTTAAGGTGTCTACAACAAGGCCCCTCAAAAACTCATTTTAGTGTTTTGTACATTTAGTTGACTCCACAATGAACCCTCAATCAACCATTTTTCCTCTAAAATGAGCTAAATGACCCTCTTAATGTAGATTTTTATTTCGTGAAATAGTGGTCACAAATCCGTATTCACCCCCCCCCCCCAAACTTTATATTCCACGGTGCGCCTTCTTTGCTTTTAAAGATTTTTGTGGGTGGATTCTTTTGGAGAGTATTTAAATAATTTTATCGAGAGTAATTGCTGAAGTAAATTCTTTTTTAAAGTATTGAGAAAGAGAATTCAAAATTAGAAAATAAAGTGTTTAGAGTGTGGTATAGGGTACCACCACTGTGGATGCCTTTACATGACTGAAAGCATTCAACTGCTCCATCTATAATAGGGGACTAAATATGTATTCCTTTCGTCTCAAAATTATTGTCTTATTTTTATTTTTTATTCATCCCAAATAATTGTCTTATTTGAAACTTTACTTCTTAGGACAAATTTTTTGAGCAAAGACTTAGGTAAGGCGGTTTTAGGGATATTTTTTGTAAGATGAATCCTATTTATCAGACTCATAGTCTGTTGGTGGGTTAAACTGTGAGATAGTAGGGCTCTATCTTACGAATTGAGATCCGTAAGACCGTCTTATAGGAGACCTACTCAAAATTTTATCATTTAATCTTTATTTTTTCATCCTACTTTAATTATGAGACACATATACACGAGCTTTTAAGGAAACTACATATCAAACTAATATTAATAATCAAGTCAATTTTTTTTTCTTAATTCGTGTGTTGTGGTCAAACAAGAAAATAATTTTTGAACTGAGGGAGTACTATTGTGGGTGTCCCGGAGTGCGCCCGCGCCCTGTGCTCCCTTTTCTAGGGGAACGCGACATGCGGAAAGGACATCACGCTTTCCATTCCACCCTCCCTTGTTTAGGGGAAAACGAAATAAAAAATGTGGAAATGATGTTGTTAAGAAGCGCGTAGAATACGCCTTGGTCACCGTGTGATTTTTGGTCCATTATGAGAGCTTTAGGTTTCTCCGTATTTCATCATTCCTTATTTAGGGGAAAATAAGATACATAAAATACATCACCCTTTTCATTCTTATCGTCACTTGTTTAGGAAAAACAGAAAAGTGCAAAAAAAAAATGTTGCGAGAGCGCGTGGAAGCACGCCCTGCCTCACTATGGACATTTCGAAATTGCCTTAAGGCCTATTGTGGGTCTCTATAAGTGCTTTGGGCTCCCCGTATCTCATCCTCCCTTATTTAGGGGAAAACAAGATACATAAAATGCATCACCCTTTCATTTTCATTCTCTCTTGTTTAGGGGAAAGCAGGAAAGTGCAAGAAAGGATATTGCGGGCCTCACCATGATCCAAAATGTTTTGACAGAGTCGTCATCTTTATTTTAAGGAAGAAACAAAGAAAAACCAAAAATAAACCAGAGATTGTAAAAACGGGTTCGGATGCTAAGTTACGAGTTTGGAAGGTCACCCAACTCGCCCTTTCGGTCTCAAACCAAATTTTGGCTAAAGTATGCTTTTATTATATTTTTCTAGCAAATAAATAAAGCATTAAAAATATATATATATCCATGTCTACATTATTTACAGACTTGCAGTCATCTCCTTCCAATAATTTACAAATACATTTAAAAATATTTGACCATAATAATGGCTCTTTTTAATGTTATTTTCTAAATAAATCCGGGCAGCACAACGGCTTATATTTTTACATTGGGCCGGATGGAAAATAACTTTTTTTAAATAAAACCCTTAAAGACTCACCTTTAAGAGCGTTGGTGTGCTCACTCTGTCCTTCCGGGAGAGGGAGTCTGCTGTGGTTCGGGCAGAGTGACTGCTTCCGAAGGTTGCTTTTGGGCATCGTTAAACGGGCGGGGCAACTGCTTGCGTTTTGCTGTTGTTTGCTTGCTACTGGCGGAAATCGGGCAGAACAACTGCTTGCTTCTGGCGGATTTGACCTTTTTACTCGGGCTGAGCAACTGCTCTTTTTTAGATTTTTGGACCGGGGGAATAGGGTGGAAACCTAGCTTGGGGGCTAAGGCTCACTTTGACCGGCTGGTTTTGTGTTTGGAGGAGATTTGGCAGAGTTTCGAGGCTTTATAGGAGGGGAAACTCACTATTCTCACGATCGCTCACTGCGTAAAATAAACGCACATCGTTTTTTCTGTGTGAGAATGTGTGTGAACTGTGTGAATTCCTGAAGCCGGGCTCCTCTATTTATAGGCGAGATGAGGGACATCGCTGGGATTTCTGATTTTTATCTTGTGTTTCACCAGCTTGTACCGTGCGCTTGAAGACTTTGTATCAGCGCCTGAGCTTCATTCTTTGCCTCCTTTTGGACACTCTGGCCCCTGCATTTCACTGTTTTACTCATCATGCTTTGTCTTTTGCATTTTTAAACCCTGTAACTTGACATTTGTTAAGTTTCAACAGGTCTTGATATCGCATGTCAATGTTACGTACCAGGGGTACGAAATTGGAGTGTCTACAGAGCCCCTCAACGATGGAGTCTACGGGTAACCCGCAGCTTACTGAGTAGACGAACATCGTTGATAAGAAATAGACTCCCTAATTTCCTGAAAATTATAATGGGGGAGAAATGCAACAGGTAGCAGTTATAATGCAACAGTTTATAATGCAAACCAAATCTCACATATCCTAGACATATTTAGTCGGTTATAGCAGGTTATCGTAGCTTTTAAGGAGATATGCAAATTATGTGCTCTGATGGTTTGACCTACTGAAGTAGGCTGCCTACGTATTCCTTAATAAAAGGAATCAGACCAAACGTAGTTCGGCCTCAAGCAAACAAACAACAACACTGGATGGTGCGTTTTACCCAGCATAGGCAAAACTGGCGGGATCTTTTTAAAACACGCTTTCCCCAGCATAGGGAAAGTGATGCAACCTTTTTAAAACGCGCTTTCCCCAGCATAGGGAAAGTGATGCAACCTTTTCAAAATACGCTTTCCCGAGCATAGGGAAAGTGATGCAACCTTTTAAAACACGTTTTCCCCAGCATATGGAAAGCGATGTTGCTTTTCAAAACGAGCTTTCCCCAGCATAGGGAAAGCGGTGCTGCTTTTCAAAATGAGCTTTCCCCAGCATAGGGAAAGCGATGATGCTTTTCAAAACGAGCTTTCCCCAGCATAGGGAAAGCGATGCTATCTTTCAAAAACGCGTTTTCCCGAACATAGGGAAAACGATGCAATCTTTTAAAACGGGCTTTCCCCCGCATAGGGAAAGCGATGATGCTTTTCAAAATGAGCTTTCCCCAGCATAGGAAAAGCGATGCTGCTTTTCAAAATGAGTTTTCCCCAGCATAGGAAAAGCGATGCTGCTTTTCAAAACGAGCTTTCCCCAACATAGGAAAAGTGATGCTGTTTTTCAAAATGAGCTTTCCCCAACATAGGGAAAGCGATGCTGCTTTTCAAAACGAGCTTTCCCCAGCATAGGGAAAGCGATGCTGCTTTTCAAAACGAGCTTTCCCCAGCATAGGGAAAGCGATGCAATCTTTCAAAAACGCGTTTTCCCCAACATAGGGAAAACGATACAATCTTTTAAAACGGGCTTTCCCGAGCATAGGGAAAGCAATGCTGCTTTTCAAAACGAGCTTTTCCCAGCATAGGGAAAGCGATGAAACCTTTCAAAAACGCGTTTTCCCCAACATAGGGAAAACGATGCAATCTTTTAAAACGAGTTTTCCCCAGCATAGGGAAAGCGATGCTACTTTACAAAACGAGTTTTCCCTAGCATAGGGAAAACGATGAAACCTTTTAAAACGGGCTTTCCCCAGCATAGGGAAAGCGATGCTTTTTTTTTTGATGTGCTTATCCCAGCATAGGAGAAGTGATGTTGCTCTTTTAAAATGGGTTTTCCCCAGCATAGGGAAAGCGATGCGGCTTTTGAAACGGGCTTTCCCCAGCATAGGGAAAGCGATGAAACCTTTTAAAACGGGCTTTTCCCAACATAGGGAAAACGATGTTTTTTTTTTGTTTTTTTTATGTGCTTATCCCAGCATAGGAAAAGCGATGCTGCTTTTTTAAAATGGGCTTTCCCCAGCATAGGGAAAGCAATGCGACTTTTGAAACGAGCTTTCCCCAGTATAGGGAAAGCGATGCTGCTTTTGAAAACGAGCTTTCTCCAGTATAGGGAAAGCGATGAAACCTTTTAAAACGGGCTTTCCCCAACATAGGGAAAGCGATGCTATTTTTTTTTAAATATGCTTATCCCAGCATAGGAGAAGCGATGCTGCTCTTTTAAAATGGGCTTTTCCCAGTATAGGGTAAGCGATGCAGTTTTTGAAACGGGCTTTCCCCAGCATAGGGAAAGCAATGCTACTTTTGAAAACGAGCTTTCTCCAGCATAGGGAAAGCGATGAAACTTTTTAAAACGGGTTTTCCCGAGTATAGGGAAAGCGATGCTATTTTTTTTAAATGTGCTTATCCCAGCATAGGAGAAGTGATGCTGCTTTTTAAAATGAGATTTCCCCAGCATAGGGAAAGCGATGCTGCTTTTTTAAAGATGTGTTTATCCCAACATAGGAGAAGCGATGATTATGAAGCGTTGTGGCAGAATGATGTCGATGATCGGTTTGTGTGGCTTTTGATGATACTGTTGAGGATTTTTGGGAGGAGGTCCTGGGCGAGATGCTGGAAGAAATTTATACTTTTTCAAGGGCCAATGCGGCAGAAGACCTGATAAGATGCAATAAAATGATGCAAACAAATGATGCAAGCATGCGAATGAAACTTTCTTTTTCTTAAAAAAAGGACTTTTGAATGTGCATGTGTATCATCCGTTTCTTAAACATGTTAAGACAAGATGGGTCAGGGGATGCAGATGTGATAAGAGAGGTTAGGATGCGGCTTTTGGCTTTGAAGGGTTATGCTCTAACTTTTGCCTAGGCCGCCCTTTCGGGATTTCAACCTAGCGAGCCTTTACCTCATAGGGAGTCAATCTTTCAATGCATTCGAAGATAAGCCGCTTATTTTTTAGCGATCACGGTTTTGTAGCTTCTTCGTTTCTTTAGGCAAGATGGAAATTACAGCTGTTTCTGGAGATGATGAGCCTTTATGTACTGAAATGAGTTCAGGGATGAGAAGCCCCAGGATTAATTTGATCAACCAATATTCTGTAAAATAGGGCGGGCAAGTTTCTGAAGAGATTGAATGGAGGCAGCCACAGAAAGACTCGATTGGGAGAGACTTTTGTGGGAGACAGAAATGAGTATGCTCAGTGAAAGAGGATGACTCTAATGGATAAAAAGAAGAGTCATGATCAATAATTTATCGCCAAGTATCATGAGTTTCATGGACCCTACTTAACATTTATCTTTTGATAATTTTATGTATCTTTAGCAAGGAGTTCTGTCCTGGACCCAGATCACGTTATAACCGATTGAAACAGAGCTATAGGTGGCAACTAAGTTAGGGTATAGTGTTTAAGTATTTGGGATGGATTAGCTTGAGGATTTGATTGGCCTCTTGCTCAAAGGCATTTTGGGCTGTGGATTTGGTTATTTTCGGAAAGGCAATCGCAAAGTGATCATTAGCTGGCCTTTTAAGCAGTGGGTTTTGGATGAGAATTTGGTTTCTGGATTTGGTTGTAGGTATGGTTGGGAGATCGGCTTTTGGCTTTGGTTATGGGTTGTGGGGTTCTCCAAGAGTGATTGATATAAATATATATATATATATTTTGTGAGAGAAAGAGATTTTGAGGAAATTGCTCAAGAGAGGTTTCTTTTCTTTTTTTCTTTTTTTTTACATAGGCCTCTTTTTTTTTCTCTTTTTTTTTTCGTGCATAGGCCCCTTTCTTCTTTTTTTTTTCTTTTTTTTTTAATTGACCTCTTTGAGCAATTTAGGAGAGTGCTTGAAGAGATATATGTCTTCTCTCTCTTGGGATAAAAAGGTGGTCACTCTTGATGGATGTATATATATAAGGGTGAAGCAGCCCCATTTTTGGGAAGCTGGATCTTAGAGATGGTTAGACTTTGGTGTATGGTGGTAGCCCCCAGTGTGCCATTTAATAGCTCGGTCGTAGAGGGTCGAAGATGACCTTTTACCAAGACAGAAGGTTGCTTAATCGAACAAAGATTTTTAATGGTTTGTGGGTGCATATTCTTGAAATGACTTATCACCAACTCGTGCAGTTTTATCATGTTTTTACAGGAGTTGAATCATTTTTATAAATACTTTGGCGATATGTGATGCTCAGAGATCAAGAAGAAGACTCGACAAGCTAATATAGGAGAAGCAAGAATTGACCAGACTCGAATATAGATAAATACCTTCGGAAAGTTTGATTTTGAGGACTTGGTTGGACCTTTGAAATAACTGAGGCAAAATAGATTCGTGAGCATACTCTTGTAAGGATGGGTTGTAGGCATCAATATAGGCAAAAGAGATATCCCTTGGTTTGAAAGCCCCTAGTCCTGAATTATTGCGTATGATCCTTGAGTTGCTTGGTTTTTCTGGATTTCCCGGCTTTCTAGACTTTTCTGCTTTCTTGGTTTTCCCAGCTTTCTTTTCTTCTCTGGCTCCCTATCGGTCTTTTTTTTCATTTTTTTCATTTTTTTTTTGAAGTGGTAGACCTTGACATCTCAAAGTAGGACTTACTGAATTTTGTTTTTTTTAAATCGAGGGTGAACGATGCACTTATCAAGTAATGATGCATTTATGAGAGGTTAAGAGAGAAGATGAATTTGGAGATGGCAATTGAGAATAATGGTGAGGGGATTTCCTATCTCTTCATGTTTTGGGAAACAAAAGAAAACACATAGAAAATACATCTTCTTCTTTTTAAAAAAAAGAGTAAATTAAAGCATTTGACCGAACCTGAAGGCTGCCTACGTTCTTCATTTCGATGCTCAAGTCATCGTAGTTCTTCTCTGTCAAAGAAAATTTTATTTTGCTAACCTTTTTTTTTTATTTTGAAAAAGTAGAGTTTTTTTCTGAACACTTTTTTTTTCGGAGAACGATTTATTATTTTTTTGCGCTATTTGAAATGAGATGTGATGATTACGTACCTCTGGACAATCTTCTCAGGAGAGTAAATGATAATATTTAAAAAAATTATTTTTCAGTCCCTGCAAAATTGTTAGTGGTACAAAAAAAAAACAACAAAGATCCCAATATCTACAAAAACTGACGCTGAGTTGAAAAGGAGTTGTTTCCTGGAGATTTTATTTGACAAAAGGAAATTCAAAGGTAAAAAGAGTTTTTGGAGACGTATACACAAGGGTATTCTATGGTTTGACGAGTCTTAATGGCTTTTCCTTGTCCTTCCCTGAGTGGCCAACAACTTCTTGTACTAAGTCCTGTCATATCTGAATTCTTTGTTCCTCTGGACGATGCTTGATCACTTTTTATCAGAAACAATCACGAGTGCGGCTTCTCAATGATTTTATCATCGATAAGGTATTGGATATCATTCCTAAGTGAGAAGCATTTGTCGGTGATATGACCACTAGATTGGTGGTATTCACAATACTTTATGCGGCTCCATTTGGCAGGTAATGGGTTTGGAGGTTTGTAGTTTTCAAGGGGCTTAAGGACTTCTTGTGCTGTTAACCCTTGTAGGATCTGTGACATTGGGGCATACAATTCATCGAAATACCTTCTGTTTCTTTCGTAAGGTCTTATGCAGCTTCTGTCAGTGTTACTGCTTCCCTCAACAGAATTGGCAGATTTGTTTGTCCCATATGACCATGGCACACTACTGTATTTTTCACCCGGGATTCTTTCTACAACGTTGACTTCTTCCGTAGATTCTTCCTCTGATCCAGAATAGCAGAACAAACTTAGAGGTGTACCAATTTCTAGGGATCCTTTACGTATATTTTCATCAATACGGACTCCTATCTCCACTATTTCTTTGAAATTGCTATAGGGGAGATACCGTATGTGTTCCAGGTAAATGGGCTGGAGATTTTTTATGAACATTCTGCACGACTCAGCCGGATCAGGTTTGTCGAATGTCTGGGCTAATTTTCTTTTCCACCTTGCTGCAAAGTCTGCGCAGGTTTCCTTTTCCCTTTGGGTGCATGACTCAAGATCTCTTTTATTTTCGGGGGTAGTATTATCTTTGTATCTTTCTAAAAACCCCTCAGCTATTTGGTCCCAAGTACCCATGGTACTATTGTCAGCTAGCATTAACCACTGTCTGGCAGCCCCTATTAAGGTAAGATGGAAATTGGAGGCCATAACTTCAAAACTAGCCCCTCTTGACTGCATGCCGGTAGAATAGGATTTTAAGTGAGAGATAGGGCATCCAGTCCCATTGAATTTTTCTATGTCGGGCATTTTGAATTTTGAAGGTAGTATTGCTAAAGGTTGTAGCGTTAATGCCTACATAGAAAATTCCCCTTTGTTCAAGACCTTATGCATCATACTTTTTAGGTTCTCCATATCTGCCTCTAATTTTGTGGGAGGAGGTGCTGGGTTTTGGTATATGTTGAAAGGATTGGGGAAAGCTGGGTTTATTTCTGGTTGTGGCATTTGGTAAGGATTTTGAGGAAGCGTTTGGTAAGGGTTCTGAAAAGGATTTTGGAGAGGTGGGTTTTTGGCGGCTTTTGCCTAATGACCAGGATTATTGAAGGGTAAATAAGTTGTTACTTGTCATGTCTGGATATGGCCTCTGGGGTCTATATGTGGGCTATTTTGGAGTGGATTGGCAATGGGAAATGAAAGGTTATTTGGATTCTGGGGTATATTGGTATTTGGGAGAGGACATGGTGGGTTTGGCAAGAAAGGGTTGAAACTTTGGTAATAATAGGTATTTGGTGAGAAATTGGTGATTGGGGCGCTGGCGGCTGGTGGGTTAGCATTTGGCTGAGGATTTGGGTTTGGAGGAACATGTGAGGTTGATGCTTCTTGAGGGACTGCAGGGAAAGTGGTTCCCTCAACATTGGGCCTTGGACTTTGCATGAGGTTTGCCATCTGACTCATTATGTGATCAACATGTGCACCCAATTTTTGATCTAACCATTCCTGCATGGCCGGAGTAGGAGCGAACCCGGGAGCCCCTGTATTTGTACCTGTTGTATACCGTTCATTTTCGACGGCCATTCTGCTTAAATCTATACCTTTTGAACTGATTCTGATATTTTCCGATCTGACATCTGTGTCTGTTTCCCGTATCAAACGACCGGTATTATCTCTGCCTTTCCAAATTCGGGCTAGATTTATGAGGAAAAGGGTTTGAAGGTAACAGGAAGGGTTGGTTGAAGGCTTTCTGGGCCTGGAGTACAGTGTGTCTTTATTAGTATTTTTTATTGTTATTTATTTTTGATGCAGTCAGTATCGCGTTCGATTATCACGACCGCTTGGACCGGGCGCGCGGAAAATGGCATAACTTTTGACTCGGGTGGACTTACGGGGCCCGCCGCATATCAAAACGAAGCTCTCGAAAAGACGAACAAATCAAATTGAGTGAAACTCAGTTATAAGCATTTTTTAAGGCCAAAAAACTTCGTTTAGATAGTGTTATGGGCCACTGAAGTTTTTTATTAGGGGTTTTTTTTTCTTCGTAATTTCAACTATTTATTGCTTTTAGGGTTTTAGACATATTTAAACACTTTTAGGGTTGTTTGAGAGGCAGTTTTTTTTTTTGTTTTTTTTTTGTTTGTACAGGGGCTGGCCAATGATTCAGAGATGCAAAAACCGGTCGGTCCATGAAGTGTCCTGAGAATCTATATGCAATTTAACGTTGGCTGATGCAGTGGGTAGGCTGGCCATGGTGTAGGATAGCAGTTCGGAATATATCTATATGTGTGCGCGTGTGTGCGTCATCTAAAAAGCAGTAAAAATATTTTCCTTTTATTCAGATATAAAACGAAAAATAAAACAGATACGACATGTCTTGTTGTTTTTTATGGATTTTCTCGGCTTTTTAGTTTGAGCGCGAGCAAGCAACCAAACACATCAAGAAATAGAAAGAAAAGTGGGGAATCTATCTACTCCTATTAATTACATATTTGTCCTAGTCCCCAAAATAAAATGACAGAATGAAAGAAAATATGTACATATTTTGCGTGATGAAAATAAAGCGTACAGAATAAAAATATAAAGCAGAAATAAAGCGATAAATAAAAATAAAGCCCCGGGCCTTTTGTTATGCTGCCCGGAAATATATATATGTTTTTTTAATACATTTATATTTTTTTTGAAAATATACATGTAATGGTAACCGGAACGAAACTGCTGCAACATGGAGGATCATATCCACAAATATATACACAGATATATAGGAACACAATATTCAAAATGCTAAAGAAATATAACAAGCATACTTTAGCTAGAAACTAAATTTTTTTTTTTTTTACTGAGTCCAGCCCTCCATTTTTAATTAAAATAAAAACGATCTCCTCAACAAAGTCGCCACTGTGGGTGTTCCGGAGTGCGCCCGGCGCCCGCGCCCCGCACTCTCTTTTCTAGGGGAACGCGACGTGCGGAAATGACATCACGCTTGTCATTCCACCCTCCCTTGTTTAGGGGAAGACGAAATTAAAAATACGGAAATGATGTTGTCAAGAAGCACGTGGAAAACGCCTCGGTCACCGAGTGATTTTTGGTCCATTATGAGAGCTTTAGGTTTCTCTGTATTTCATCCTCTCTTGTTTAGGGAAAAATAAGATACAGAAAATGCATCTCCCTTTTCATTCACATCGTCCCTTGTTTAGAGGAAAACGGAAAAGTGCAAAAAAAAAAAAGGATGTTGCGATAGCGTGTGGGAGCACGCCCTGCCTCACTATGGACTTTTTGAAAGTTGCCTTAAGACCTATTTTGGGTCGCTATGAGTAGAGATGTTAATCGGTCCAGTCCTAACGGTTTCGGTCCAGCATAGGTTCGATTTAGTCGGTTATCGCTGCTGTCCGATCAAAAACCTAACGATTTCGGTCTGGCCCTGACGGTTTCGGTTCGAACCTGCGGTTTCCAGCTAATGATTAAACTTGTACGTTTTTTCCCAATTTCGAGGCTTGTACGCTTATTTCAGCATATTATACGCGTCCCGTATATTATACTAACTATATTAAAGCTGTTAATCGGTCCAACCCTAACGGTTTTCGATATTATACCCGTCCCGTATATTACTAACTATACTAAACCGTATGAAAGTCGGCTTTCAGTTTAACCCTAACGGTTTTCGGTCTAGCCCTAACGATTTTGGTCCCTAAACGGTCCGGCTTAAACGGTCCATCTAAAATTTCAACCCTAACGGTTTCGGTCTAGTCGGTCAA
This sequence comes from Codonopsis lanceolata, assembly GCA_013146195.2. Taxonomy (NCBI): domain Eukaryota; kingdom Viridiplantae; phylum Streptophyta; class Magnoliopsida; order Asterales; family Campanulaceae; genus Codonopsis; species Codonopsis lanceolata. The sequence goes on from CM028384.1 coordinate 90,842,977, forward strand.
AAACCTAACGTTTTCGGTTCGAACCTACGGTTTTCGACTCTATTAACATCTCTAGCTATGAGTGCTTTGGGCTCCCCGTATCTCATCCTCCCTTGTTTAGGGGAAAACAAGATACAGAAAATGCATCATCATTTCATTCTCATTCTCCCTTGTTTAGGGGAAAGCGGGAAAGTGTAAGAAAGGATGTTGCGGCGGGTCTCACAGTGATTCAAAATGTTTTGACAGAGTCGCCATCTTTATTTTAAGGAAGAAACAAAGAAAAACCAAAAATAAACCATAGATTGTAAAAACGGGTTCGGAGGCTAAGTTACGAGTTTGGAAGGTGCTAGGCACCCAACTCGCCCTTTCGGTCTCAAAACAGTTTTTGGCTAAAAGTATGCTTTTATTATATTTTTCTAGCAAATAAATAAAGCATTAAAAAAACAAATATATCAATGTATACATTATTTACAGACTTGCAGCCATCTCCTTCCAATAATTTACAAATACATTTAAAAATATTTTACCATAATAATGGCTCTTTTTAATGCTATTTTCTAAATAAATCTGGGTAGCACAACAGCTTATATTTTTACATTGGGCCAGATGGAAAATAGCTTTTTATAAATAAAACACTTAAAGGCTCACCTTTAAGAGCGTTGGTGTGCTCGCTCTGTCCTTCCGGGAGAGGAATTCTTTTTGTTGCTGCTGTGGTTCGGGCAGAGTGACTGCTTCCGAAGGTTGCTTTTGGGCATCGTTAAACGGGCGGAGCAACTGCTTGCGTTTTGCTGTTGTTTGTTTGCTGCTGGCGGATATCGAGCAGAGCAACTGCTTCCTTCTGGCAGATTTTGTCTTTTTACTCGAGCAGAGCAACTGCTTTTTTTGAGATTTTTGGACCGGGGGAATAGGGTGGAAACCTAGCTGGGGGGCTAAGGCTCACTTTGAACGGTTGGTTTTGTGTTTGGAGGATATTTGGTAGAGTTTCGAGGCTTTATAGGAGGGGGAACTCACTATTCTCACGAACGCTCACTGCGTAAAACAAACGCACATCGTTTTCTCTGTGTGAGAATGTGTGTCAACTGTGTGAATTCCTGAAGTCGGGTTCCTCTATTTATAGGCGAGAGGAGGGACATCGCTGGGATTTTTGATTTTTATCTCGTGCTTCACCAGCTTGTACCGCGCGCTTGAAGGCTTGTGCAATGCGTTAAGACGAAGTGCACTGTTGAGGATCCTGGCGCGGACACCATGGGATATGGGCGCCATGCCAAGAAGGCTTTGTATCAGCTTCTGAGCTTCATTCTTTGCCTCCTTTTGGATACTTTGGCCCATGCATTTCACTGTTTTACGCATCATTTTTTGTCTTTTGCATTTTTAAACCCTGTAACTTGACATTTGTTAAGTTTCAACAGGTCTTAATATCGCATGTCAATATTACGTACCATGGGTACGAAATTGAGGTGTCTACAACTATAAATTAATTTTTGAACTGAGGGAGTACTATAAACACTATTTCCATAACATAGGTACAGTTGAAAGCCTCCATATTACAATAATACTTTTTCAAATTGCTATCTAGATATTCCCTTATATTTAAGGGTTCGAAAACAATAGTACAAGTGTATCGGCACGATATTTATCAGAATAGCTTAACGTAACACTCAAATTCATAAACATAACACTATTTAAAGGATTAAATTATTTTACTATCTCTCTCCACATTTAAACTATATTATCCCCCCTCTCCTCCCCTTCACGTAATTTTGATTACGTGTCATTATTGATTCGATTTTTATTGTTAAGACATGATATCGCATGTAAATTTAATTGATTTTGATTCGATTTATTTTTTCTTTTCAATTACGAATAAAAAACCGTTGATTTGTATTTTTTTTTTCGGACAAAAGCAAATCCACTAATTCATCAAACTATAAATATAACTTATTATGTTAACCATTTAAGTAATCAATATTGTGATTTTTGACAAAATTGTTATCAAATCGTAGCTTTGACTGCTCTTTGGCGCCTATCTAACTATTACATTTTGGCGCGCCCAGTTTGGATCGTCCCGACTTCATTGTCTGAGAATCAATGACACATAACTGTTGGATGTAAATATGTAATGAAGTATCAAGAACAGCAGTTGGTCAACAAGTGCACAATGTCACTAAGGCTTTGCATGAAGAGTGTTTCTATCCAACAGTTGACAAGAGTTTCTATCTTTAATAGCCTCCCGTTAATTTCAGAACACACTGATTACCAGAATGTACGTACCTTGAAACAAAGGTTGCTCGCCTTAACATACCGTAAGAACGAAAAATTGAGTAGTACAAACAGAAAGCTGTCTATAAACTGTACATACAGAACACACCTACAAAGTCGAATTGCAGGATAAAACTAGTCGTTGCATGTAGCAAAAGATGGGTCGGATCCCCAACGGTGAAAGAATGGCCAAGAACCACATTCCTCTTACCACGACCGCATCATAATCGACAAAGGGAACATATCACTAGACAATTGGATCATCCTTCTTTTGCTTTGGCATCACAACTGCCAACTGGAGCTTGCCTAGCCTGCACAATTTTACTGGGTTTTTGTATATAGTGACCCTAGCCTTGTTTTTACCCAATAAAATAACACGTGCAATGCTGAATGATTCACCATTCTCAACTGCAAATTGCCACTCACCCACCGATATTTCAAACCAGTCTTTCTTCGGAGAGTCGGTTGTTTTAACTTCTATGTATTCCTGACCCTTGTCCTTACCTTGTACAACAATGTCATAAGGCAGTCCAGTCTCCTTCACTTCATTTACCCACTTGACAAGTTTCTCGTCAACCTTTCTCGAGAGATGTTGAAAAGCTACCACCTCTCCTTGTCTCCCTGTCACAGCTACCTGATGCACATTTGTTGTGCCAAAAGAAAGCCGTTCTCTGTTGGTAGCATCAGATGATTTACAGTCCAGGCTATCAGATGCAGTAACTTGTTCGGCGGTATCATTTTCACAGTTTCCAGAAGTACCTATATTGCTTCCACCATCAACCTCATCCTCCAAAGTTTCAGGATTTTCTAAGCTTACAAAAGGTGTCGATGAGATCACTTGAAATTCTTCTATAGTCCATTCGGTGCCAATCTCGATTGAAGCACCAACATCTGTTTGCATACCAATATTTTCAGCTTTATGCCTCTCTCCCGTTGATACGCTAGTGAATGCATCAGCGGAACTCAACTTCGGTGCGGTTCTCCAATTGGCAGGCGGCCAGTTTGAATTAGCTCCTGCTTTTCTTCTGGAGTTGGAACTGTTTCGCTCATCCATCATTCTCGAAACACGGGTTGTGATAGGTTTCCTTTCATCATCGACTGGAAAGTGTGTAGACTGAAGAGACCAGACTTGTTCTTCCTCTGGGAGTCTCGGCACCTTCTGGCTATTCATGATGAAGAATTCTGTCTGCTCCTCACTGGAACCTGATTCTACCATAGTTGTGATCATGTGAAGAAAATTTGCCAATTGCAGTTCCGGAAGTCCATTGAGCAGAAAAGAAGAGAGCTCCATAAATATTGAGTGAGATTCTGATTCGGGGGTTATGTACAATATGTCACCCTGTATTAATGACAACACAGAAAGGGTGTAATCAAACACAGAATTTTGATGTTCCCAAACCACTAATTGAATTTTATAGGACTAAGACAATAAGTACAACAAAATCTATATTCACCAGAAAGCATAAACAAGAAAGCTCAACATTACGTTCATGGTGTTTCCAGGTAAACAAAAGTTTGAAAGTAAATAAATAAATAAAAATAATCAAGAAGAAGAGGCAAACCTCTAATTGGAAAATGAGGCATACAACAATATAGTATTCTTCTCACGTAGAATTTTGGCACTACATACATGCACACATGCACAGATGAAGTTACATACCTGTAGAAGGCAGTTGCATTCAAATCGCTTCTTAGATGCCATTTTAGATATCTTTATGACATTCCTAAAATACAACTTCTCAACAACCACAATATGCAGACGGTTCAGATTTTCAAATCCAGACAGCTTGAGTTGAGAATATCTATCAGGATGCATGGTATGAATGTAGCGCTGAGCATAAGGAAGAGCCCAGCTGACCAATGAAGTTTCAAAACTACCGTCTGCTGGGCCATAGCATATTGCTTCACGAGTAACAACCTGCAAAAAGATGCTCATCATGGAAAATGAGAACTGCTTTACATTGGGACATCATTTTTCTCAAGTATAGTTGAGAAGATGCACATATAGAAGAACGTTGCTACTGTAGCTAGTTATCGGGCATAAGAAAATCTAATTAAAATATCATCCATGCTCTAGAATTATAACTATCCAGTCTCTAGTCTAAGAAATTCCAGCAGACATGGTTGCAACCACACTGCATAAAATGAAATGCAAGCAACTAAAGTACTCAAAATGGAGTACAAGGACAAAAATAGCCCTGGCCAAGTTCTCAGACCATATCAGGAAATTAGGTCCAATTTCAGGGACAGTGCATAAAAAAGAGTCCCTGACCCTCCATTCCTCACTCTTCCTCACACGTGTGTGCAAGCATGAAGAAGATATTGATCAAGTTTTCACCTTAAAGAACACTACAGTTACTATCACTCCTTCCGATGCTAAGACTACTGCCCCTTTGAGAATAGCACACATATGAAGCATGGAAATTCCATTTGTCTATAAGATTACATGTGTTTCAAACCAAAAAAACAAAAAAGAAGGAAAGATGACCAAAGTTCAGTAGCCGTATTCAAACACGAATGCGAAAAGCTTTCTAGAGGAACAATACTTTGGGAAAGAAGATACCTCCTTGAAGTACAATCTACTGAGATCAAAAGTCGCAGAACAAAAGACAAAAATATTACCATTTAAAGACATTCAAATCCAATAGGGGACATTGCTTAGTTCACTGATAAAGAGCTTGGCTTGCCAAGCAAGAATTTTGGATCTAGTTACAAGGTGTACTTTATCAAAGCATGCCCAAGTTTATTGTCTGGATTTTACTTTCCCAGCACTCTTCATAAGTGGTATGACAATCAGGTCCTTTAGAAAAATGAGTAATGCAAGTAAACATCAAGGGAATTTTCAATTTAAGAGTAAGTTTTACTAAGCTGTTGTGCAGTACTGTATATGTGCCTGCATGGAGTCACCACATTCCATCCGTGCATATATGGTATGGTAATTCTTATGTCCCACCTAGACTTGAAAAAAAAAAAAAAAAATAGGGCTTGTGGTTTCCTCCTCTGAATGACAGTGTAAGAAAACAGAGGAATCAGACATATTGATCGAACAGATATATTAGGCTGATGACTAAATTTTCAGCAGGGGTGGTAATGCCTGGCACGGCACGTTAGCACGAACCAATAAGGCACGATTATAAAACACGATTACAGAGACAAATGGCACGATAAGCCCAGCACGACACGACACGACACGAAAGACACGAAATTGTTAATATATTCAAATTAATATTTATTGTTGTATTTATGATAAAATAAGATAGATAATATTAAAACACGATAATGAGGCACGAACACGACACGATAACACGAATTGCCACCCTAGATTTTCAGTATATAGGGACACACATCCTCATGAGAAACCACCTCGGTGAAAATATACAACAGGACCAACACCCTCTGGCCCAAGACCATCCACACAGAGATGTTGTTTTCTTCTTTTTGGGATTTTCATTGAGTTCTTGTTTTTTCTTTGGGACCCGCCAGGGGGGGGTAGTAGAGAGAGAGAGAGAGAGAGAGTACCTCCGAAAGACGAGGGATTCCCAGTCTATGCATGAGGATGGACACCTTGGTATGAAGCATGTCTTTTTCTTCGTCACTAAGCTCGCATAACGACAGAAAGTCAATATTGTTTAAATCCTTGAATTCATTTGTCAGCTTCTCATCATCAGACCAACACACGAGGCCAAAGGATGGATGTAAAGAAACCCATTTGTCTTGTGCAGTGGGTAATACCATAGATTCCTTTTTCTCAAGACTCCCTTTCAAGTTCTCAACATCCTTGGAATTTAGTACTCCAGATTTGAGACCAACAACCCATTCTAGAAAAACTTGAAAAACCTGAAATGAAACAAAAACTTAAGTTTATACTCCCACCGTCCAAAATAAATAGTTCCATTTGACAAGTCAAACTTTTTAAGATTGTAGCTTTACATACTTGTACCTTCAAAAGATTACACTACAATTTTATCCTTTTTTAAGAAATGAGACTATTTTTTGGGGACAAATCATAGAGGAAAAGGGACTATATTTTTTGGGACGCAGGAAGTATTATATTATATGCACACACAAAAAGAAGCTCAGAATTGATTTACTCACTCTTTTAGCTGCCTGTGATGGAGTAGCTACCGTTGATAACTGAAGCAAAATCTGAAAGTAGTCAAGGAGGGGAGGATTCTCATTTACTCCACAAGCGTCCACAAAGAAGTCATGAAGTCTTGGATAAATGTTGCCTAACATTTTGCGTAGGGGCTGACGAGCCACATCTAACTCACTCTTGAGAGGGATCATCTTAATTTGTTCAACAGAACCAGTATCATCATGCCAATACACTTCTTGAGGAGATAAAAGCATACCGGGTACAACTTCACTTGTAGAAGCAGATGAAAATGGAACAAATATAAAAGCTCCTGAACGCAATTTCTCAATAATCTCCTGCTTTGAAGTAGCCATTTCGTTCCAGATCAATGAATAGAACTTGGACATTTGAGATATGCTGTCATGTATGTCATAGACCATTCAAATTTCAAATAGCTATTTATCGTTAAACAGAGAAATTCTCAACAGTAAAGGACTCAGCGGAAATAATTATCAAGAAAACGTGATGGAACAATAAAATGAAAAGCACATTATGCAGATCACCTGATATTGAGATCTCAGAGACACAAGCATAACGAGAACTGATAAAATGAAAAACACATTATGCAGATCACCTGTTATTGAGATCATTATGCAGATCACCATGATGCTGCCCCACAACGATGATTAAATGCAAAGGACCACATTTAAAGTTTAAACTATCATTAATTCTTTCAATTCAGATGAAATACGTAGAGAAGCATACCTAGCCTTGAAAGGGGACCCAAATCTTCTCCAAACTTCAAGAATTGATAAAATGTCTCCAAATGTAACACAAGTCTTAAAACCAATATGAGTTGGCAGCTTCTCATTTTGCACCTGTCTCAATCAGAAGAAAAGATGAAAATTACTCCAACAGCTAAAGAAAATATCACCTTAATTAGAGTAACAAACAATCACAAAAGGCAGAATTTTGTAAACATGATGAGAAAAAAAAACTGATGTACCCAGAATACACTTATAACAAAGGTTGAACAATGTAGAAACAAAAGCCTCATTGTAAATTAAACTGCAGACTCGGCAAAACAGAAAAGGTTACACTCGAGGAAAGAAATTTGGATATGATAATCGAACTAACCTTTGGAACAGCATATGGAGCATAATCACCCAAAACAGAGCGCACTTCTTCACAATCATGGAATAAATCTCCAGGATAGTGAAGCTCATCATCCACACTTGAAGCTACCCACTGAACATCATTGAGGATGTTTACTAGTGAAGACTTGAAAGGTATGCTTTCTCCACTGATACTGCAATAAGCAGTAGCCTTATCGCTGAAGTAATCATCCCATAGAGTATCAAGAACCTCTAAAAGGTACTTGCACCTTTTCGGGTCACCACTTAAGGACACTTGAGATAGCAAATGAACCAACTCTTTAGATTCCCAATCTTGGATAGTTAACCCTGGGCTAAAAATTTCTCTGTCCCACGTCATATTACTAAGAACATGAGGCATGTCTGCAACAGTTTTCTCAACTTGAACTACTCGCACAAAATCACTGACACCTACTTCCTTCAAGAATGTCCTCCACTTCAGCATTTCCCTGGATGAGGATTTGTCAAGTGGATATTTCAAATAGGTGATGTCAATATCAGGCCATGTCATGTTAATGCCACAAATCAACTTGTCTATATCAATTCTATTGCCAAAGTTTTTACTGAAATGGAGCGGCACCTCAGCAGGTCGTTTGTAGCCATGATTTGTCAAAATAAAAGCTTTGCTATATACCTCTGACATTATGTGCTCCCGCTCAACAGAACAGTTGGGGCAACTTGATTGTAGGTGGACCATTATAAAACAAAGGTACTCCATCATTAGATCCTTGTTCCCTCTGGTTACTTTTTCATCAGAAATAGCTGGCAAAACATGGGCCTTTACAACTTCATGTGCAGATAACTGTTGAACGCCAACTCTGTAAAGAATTTGAGATAAGTTCCCAACTAAAGAACCATCAAAAAGGGCAGGGTTAACAATCCGAAGTTTGGCATATAAATTTGGAAAAGCTTCAAGGCCATACTCATTATCGACTGCACTGCTCAAGGCATCAATGCTCAACCAAATTGTACCCTCACTGATCGATCCATATTTACCATCCAAAAGAGGAATAAATGGTATTTTTCTGAGGCTATCTATAGCATCTGAACCAGTCCCAGATTTAACAGAACTTTGCTTGGAATTATGAAAGGACATCTCATACAAAGCGTTAAGCCAAGAAGATAGCCAACTGAGGCCCATAGATTTGATCCCTCCATCTCTACGACACAAGGAAGAAATTATCTGAATCAAAATTCTGGGTCCATAATCCTCAATACCCAATGATCTTGCTAAAGGATCTGATAGAACTATATCCTTATTCAAGTATCCAAGGCCAAGGAGTTCCAAAATCAAGCTATCTGGCAAAAGAGTACGAACTTGTTCGGTCCAGCTTCTTAGAACCTTGCATGGAGGAACCCACGCATCATTGTCCCCTTCTAGAAGCAGACAATTTGATGTACATAATTTAGATATGATCATCCGAGGAAGACTAGAAAAAAACCCATGCACTTCCCCTACAAGGGGAACAAAGCTCATAAAAGCTGAAACACCTTTTCCTGGATTCTTTTTAAAACCATAAAGGCTACAGAAAGATCTCTCTGCATTAACAAACAAGTTTGGGAACTCTGATAGTAACCACTGGTTCCATGGGCTATCTCCATCAACTTCTTCTCTTGAAGAAGGCAGTATAAAATCACCTTGGATGATAAACTTTAGACCATACGTTCGCAGAGGAAGAAATGCAAAAACGCACTGTTGTTCCAGCTTCGGGATGTAAATTCTATCATTGGATACCTCCAATGCAAATGCTATTGAAATTTCAGTTGTTTGCACATTATCACGAGCGAAATCAGCTTGCAGTTTTTGAGATTCCACAAACCAAGTCAGTTTTTCCTTCTCAAAAGAAACATTTACTATACCATCTCCAACAATATCTTTCCTCATGATGGTGAATGAGTTTGTTAGCATGTTTCTAAACTTTATGCATTCAAGGCGGTGAAGAAAAAGTAGTAGAGAGGGATGAAGATCTGAAAACATGGAAGTGATGTTATCAACAGAAGAAGCTTCGGTAAGCTTTGATCTAAAGGGAAGCACAATGCATGTATTCCAAAGGTGTCGATCAGTTTGATTGGTATCTGTAGACACCAGGCTGCTAAACAAGTCAACATCACAAGGAGGCACGATTGTTGGCAAAACAAAACCAATCTGGCCCTCACTTAAGTCAAACTTGATGTGAAATCCATTAGAATGAATTTCTGGAGCATCAGTGACCTATTAAAAAAATAGGATTTAGCAAAGCAGAATAATGATTCAGAAAAGCCATTCACAGAATATTGGCAGACAGCCCGACTCCAGTTTACATCATATTTAGTAAAAGTTACTAATCACTAAGAAATTAGATGTATAAGATGCAATACTGTGGAATCAATAAATTGATGACAGAAATAAAGAAAAAATTCCTATTAATCCTGAGATTTAATGCATAACACAAAATGCCATCATACCTCAAACAGTCATAAAACTTGGCATTTATATGCACCTAGATAGCTCAAGTGGTCGGCATGTGACACCCAATTTCGAAGTTCTTTAACAGGGCTTAATTTGATTACCCACAATTCCAAATAAGAAAAATGGGTATAGTTTAGTATAATATTCTAGATGTCCCAAAGTAGGGCCCTTTTGTCTAAATAAATATTTTGATGCATTTATTTTCTTTAAAAGACTAAGAAAAATAAGAAACACAAAAGCTAGGGAGGCATGTCTAGATATGGTACCCGGAATACTGATTTGAAGCCGATGCCTTTCTTCCCAATGTATCCAGCACTAGATCCCTTCTTTGTTGAATTTCCAACATCACAAAGGGCTCTGATATTCTCAGCTGAAAAACCTTGTTCATTATTTAGAACAACAATGCGTCCCTCCTGAAGAATGAACGTAAGAGTTGGTTCCACATTTCTTGGATAGACATTATCATCAGCATTCTGAACCTGTAGCAATAAGAAAATGAAAATATTGTGCAAGTTTGACAAGAGACTCAAACGTAGAAACCACATAAGAGAGCCACATGAGAAACTGCGTGGAAGCACAAGGAAGAAAAAAATGGGCAGCAAACTTACAAGCTCGAGAAGAAAATGTGAGTCTTGAGAATATAACTCTTGTGAAAGACAATGGAGTGCTCTGCCCAAGCGAGCATGTTGTTTCCTTAGAATGCTACTTTCTGATGCCGAAATATTTGAATCCAGACCAAATTCTTCGCGCCTAATAGACTCAACAACAAATGCTGAGTCCTTTTCTCTTTGTATCTCAATTAAATGCTGAATGCGGTCATCACTGGAACTATCACCAGAAACCTCAACTTTATTGGCCATAGCTTGGTCTTGTTTACATTCTAGATTATGCCGATCCATCCCAATGTATAATATATCTTCATCTGAGGAGTAAGGAAATTCATCTGATGTATCTTTCTCTCTATCAGGTTCAAATTTGTTGGATGGGGATAAATATAAGGTACTATAATCATTGATCCACTCTACTATACCTAGAGATGGTCCTAACTCATGAAGCATCAGACGATCCTCTTTGTGTTTGCATTCAGCCAAAATTGCTGAAGGAGCACCTTTGAAAATAGCTTGAAACCCACTAAGCAATAAACTCGCAGCAAAGCTACGGAATTCCTCTGGTAGATAACTAAGACACTCAAGGGTAAATCTTGATACAAGAGGAATTGTTTTATGAAACTCGTTTCTGGTTTTATTTTGTTCACTTAATAGATACTTCTTACCAACATCCAGTTCCCTGTTGTAAGAACTCTGAAGAAGGAATATGAAAGCTTTCTCTGCATGGTGTTTCAAAAGGGACACAGGAACATTCCATTCACCCCCATATAGTGCAAACAAGGATGACAGCTTTACTGCTGTTTGGAAGGAGGATCCCTGAAGGGCAGCTTCTAAGAATGAATCCACTGTCGCAGAATGATCAAGACGCAAAACTTTCCCACCCTTTGTTATGAGACACAGCAGCTCTTTGGTCTTGACCTCATTGAGTAACCATTTTACAAGAGGACCTAGAGAGGGAGCAAACTTAACGTCCCAAAATGACCATGAGTTTAGGTCTATCAACATTGGTGCAGTAAGTAGGACTTCAATTGCATCTTTGGTTGTAACATGAAAATCAGAGAAACCTTTTGTGCTGTCAGACGCAGTAAGAGTTGCAGAAAATAATACATTGCTGGAGCTCACGTTGGTTTTCTTTTCTCTCACAGTATCCAGAAAATCGTTTACAAGACCATTTTCCACTAATGTAAAACAGACTGAAGGGAATTGCATCATAAGCAACTCTGAAACTCTCTGCTTGCTTAAGCATTCGTTTTCCCTTAAGCCAGCTGAAGCTTGTGATAACAATACACCCAAATGATGTTGGCACATGCTGGCTTCCACAGAAGGCTTCTGACTTACGTCATCAGTCAAGAAGTATTCCTGACATTCATGAGGTAAGAGAGATACGTGTTTTGCTAAGAACGTGAAAAATTCCCCAAAACCAAGGGACTCAAAGTCCTTAACAGACAACTGTTCAGTTAGCCAAAACTCACACTTGCATAGCTTCTGTAAGACGGTCACCTTCTTTCCATGAGGTTGATTTTCAGTTTCAGGGAAATCATCAACAAACTCCAAGTATGTATACACATTATTCAGAATATCTTCCGTAGAAATACCTAGGGGATACACCAAACAAAGTAATTACTGGGACACATGTGAGGACCATTGATAATAATATGTAACCTCAAAAAGTGTATCCCATACTAGCTGATATATGGACTATAAATATTACTGAAATATATTTCTTTCTAGAAATTCCTAGAAGAACTGAGCACTAGTTCCAATGTACCCAATAATAGATCTAACTAAACAGAAAGAAAATCATGTTCATTATACACACACAGAGTGAGGGGGGGAGAGTGAAAGAGAGGTGTACAGAAATACACAGCAACACAAGATATAATTAAAAAAATTATTGCAACTGTCACAGACACTTGTGACGTACCATGCTCGCTTTCTGAGACCATCTTAGCAGCAACTACAGCATCCTTTTCATCTGCTTCAGACTCTATTCTTGCATAACCTGCATGCTTCTCTGATGTTGTGTCTGCTACCCCTTGTTGACTGAAAACTTGAGAAGCTTCATACATAGTATCCCACATTCCAAGTCTAATTGATGCAACCTGCAATGGAACAATACAACTTAAATCTAACATCTCACCAGATCATGAATTGTGTCAACTTATGCAGGAAATTATTAAGATAGGGGGAGAAGAAAACTTTCATGAAATCGCAGAGAAGGAAGAGATATAAGTAAGCATATAGACCAGAACTGACACAACAGTGTGCTGGGGGTTGGCACAGAGAAGCTGCCAGGTATTAAAGGAAAATAAGAGCAAGAACATTATTTAAAAAAGAGCAGACAATGAAAAATAATGAACAGCCTGCCACACCCTAAGAGTGCCTGAAACAGCAACATTCGATTATGTATCAGCAACATAGTCCCATGATGAGGCCAAAAAACATAAGCAGGTCCGTAGAATATTCTCATTTATTGCCATCAAGTCCTTAACATCTGAGGAAAATAGACCCCCAAAAGATGAAGGGCTCCACAAATACCGCACGGCGCACGCAAAATGCAGTTTTAACTAGTCCCAAGATGTGAGACGAAGTATTTTAAAGGACTTCTATCAATTGGACAATCAAGAAATAGTGTCAGAATTCTTGCACTACACAAAATAACAGTTCACTTTCCAATTCACCTAAAAGTTTAAGCTGCTAGAGAAGGATCCCCCGATGTATATCATGTTCTAACACTCACCCTCATGTGCGAGGCTCACTCACAAGTGGACTATTAACCAAGATGCATCACAACCAAACAGAGTATCAATTTGTTCACGAACAATACTAGGAGAAACAAACGCAAGCGTGATGACTTGAACCGAAGACCTAACAAAACCAGAGCTCTTATTCCATGTTACGTAGCCAACTCATTTAACATCTTAAGTTGTTAGAGAGGGGGCTAACATGGTATATGTAATACACTAATACCCCACCAAACCCATCCGGAAAAGTGGGAATGGTAGTAGGCTTATAAGTGGCCACCCCAACTAGCACCAAACATCTTTCATGGACTTTTAGGTGGCTTGTGGTAGGCCCGGTTGACCCATGTGCTCATTGGGCCAGTATATGGGCACACGTTGCGAGTCGGGCTCTCAGGCTCGGGTCGTGGCGGTATATAACATTTAAGAAATGGATGAAATTGTCTGCAGAAATTGCCTTATGTTGGGTCTGCACACCAGCAGCTTTTCATTTGTTTTGAACTTGAGCCTACTAATAACTAGTGACCAACCGAAGGAGAGATTTTAAAAGGCACCTTCAGCCTCCAAATAAAAGGAGGTTGACAGAATAGAACACAAACCAAAGAAACAAACAAACATCAACACGAGTCGGCTTAATACAAAACTTCCAAGTGCAGAACACAGGAAATTACAAGAAAGATGAAAAAAGTTGAAAGAGTAAGCAACTGACTCGACGTAGTTGCCTACATTAAGATGCCAGTGAAAAAATCTTATGAAGTTGAAGTCAAGCACAAAAAGTTAAAAAATAAAGAACAAAATAAAAATACCCCATTACCAGCCAAATCTCTAAAAGAGAGAAAGGTAGGAATAGCGTAAGAGATGAACTTCCAGGAGCTTTCTCATAAGTAACATAACGCAAAGGTTGCTCTCCACCAACCTCAGTGAGTTCTGAAATTTCTCAAAACATTGTGAAAGAGAAGGTGAAGCTCAAAAGGGAAATGCATAGCCACTTTCCTAGCAAACAAATATTCTTTGATAGCACGTACCTAACCTGAACTCCTTCTTACCTTGACCTACAAACCAATCCAAGCCCAACAAATGGTCTCTGATCTCGTCCCCTTACCCCAACCACCAGAAGTTCCTAAACATCTTTTATATACCTCAGCAACCCCTAAAGGATTCAGGTAAGTAAAAGGATTGTGAGGGAAATGCTAGGAAGACAAGAATGACTCAAGGTGATAACTGATCCTACCCTCAAGAGAGAAAAATCTTCACTTAGCCACCCTCTCAACTACAGGATCACCCCAAAGGAGACATCGGACCAGCCCTTCTAATCGATGCCTGCAGCATTGCACTAAGAAATATCTATAGATTCCCAGGGGTTTACCATTATCAAAAATGTTTTATGTTACAGTATCACTGTATCAGAAATTCAAAATTCACAAAATTATTATATGGTAAATTATTATTATCATGCCAAAAAGAAATGTCCCAGAATGAGAATCAAAGACAAACTCTAGAATTTAAAAAAAAATTGAGAATGAAAAAGGAAAATAGGTACAAAACGGTAATAGGAGGCCACATACATTCTAAAAATTTGCAACAAAGTCTAACGATTGTGTCATAAAGCCCTGAATAACCTTGCCATAATAAGAGCATCTCCTCCTACTTAAAACATGTACAGTGAGGGGGGGGGGAACAGGAAAATTATGACTGCTTCAACTTTCTATAATCCTTGAACAAAGCACTAAACGTTCCTAAACAGTTGCCAAAAGGCAGGTTAGGTAAAATAGATCCATTTCCTTGATTTATACCCTCTCGATCACCTTGTCCATCTTCAAACTGACCAAATTATAAGATTTTTAGATGTCAGTTAAACACAAACATTTCCTTCCCGTTCTTGCCACATCCTCCACCACCTCAGTAGCGCCTAATGCAACATCCAAGTACTGGCAATCCTTGACAGTACCTTTTGAGTAGCAGAACTGTTCTCAAGTAACATATCAACGCAACTTTTGACTAACTTCACTAGCCAAAACATATGAGCTAGAAAAAATGTTGCTTTTTTGATGTAGAACAAGTGGCCGAGACATATTTGAGCAAAGCGTTAGGGAAGAGTTCGAAGTTAAAGGGGTCCAGCGGCAGTTTCTGAAAATTGGAGCGGCGGATTGTTTCGCAGTTTTTCCGTTAAGCACTAGTAGAGAGCACTTAACGGTCGGCAGAACTTTAACGGAGCGTAACTTTTGCGTCCGGATGAATTACGGGGCCCGCCGCATATCAAATCGAAGCTCTCGATGAGATCTACAAGATTCACTGGGTTTACCCCGTGAACAGTTCATTTTTAACCCAAAAAACGCTGTTTAGATGCTGTTTTTGGCCCTCTGAAGTTTTAGGGTTTTTCCGTCATTTTTATTTATTATTTTCCTTTTAGGGTTTGGATTGTTAGGGGATATAAATAACCCCTTTAAACCTTATTTCGGCAGCTTTAATAAAAATTTGACTTTTCTTCAGTTTTCTTGCTTGTGCTTGAAACCCTAAAGCCGTCATAGGCTTTGTTAAGAAATTTCTCGTGGAAAGAGTTCCTTGTTGTTATTTCCGCTGCGTCATCTTTATATAAGCATCGAAGGAAGCACAAGTTGTAATACACATCAAATATGAAAAGAATATTTGAGGGCAATCAACTTACACCAACATTTAGCAATCCAACATATGGGTACTTCAAAAACTTTTTAGGCCCCTTAGGGATCTTCTTTTTCTTCCTTTTCTTTGTCTCATAATAATCAAGCATCTCCTCCAATACCTAAATTTCAAGAAGAAATCAATTGAAGCTCCGGATTACTGCAGCAGAAGGTTATATAAAAAGAGATATGACTTAGGACAAGCCAATAGTCAACAATGTTTGATTCAGAGAGAGCGGAACTAGGCATAACAAAAGTATGTGTATGAAGAACAAGCATTATTTGAAAGAAGGCAAAAAAATAATTACATGATCTAGCATAAGCATCTTTCACCATGCAAATTTAAAAAAGATAACCAAAAGACTGAAAGAGTGACTCAAAATAGCAAACACAACGAATGATAAGTTGAGTCGAACAATATTTCCAAAAGAACATTTAATATGATTATATGCTAGTGATGTGATTAAGAAGCTCCAGCACTTGAGTAAGGAAATGCAATGAATCAGTCAACTGCACTTCTCCTGTACTTGGCACCTGCTCAGTACATATATTTAGGACAAATGTAGGATTTCACTTCCGGATGCCAAGAAGAAAAACATAGAAATAAAAGTTGTTAAGTAAATGATCCATGGAAAGAGACAGTTATCGTGATCGTAAACAAATTTTAAAACCTAATCAATTTCAAATATAATCCCTAGAAAGGAAATTTAAAGGGAAGATTTTATATTCATATACCTAGTAACACTTATTTTTTTAATTTCCATCTTGAGTTAACGAGATCCCCTAAATGGAAACTTTAAGGCCGATTTATGAATTCCTAATCTAATACTCCCTCCTTATCGAGAAAAGGGTCACGTTTGACTTGACACACAGATTAAGAAAGGCTAACTGACTCTATAATAAATATTAGGATGTTGTGTGTTTTTCATTTAATGCCCATGAGGGAATGGGAACCAAAATTTGAAGTAGAAATCAAATCAAGGGTAAAATGATAAAAGTAGCATCAGGAATTAAAAAAAAACACTTGGAATGACCTAAAAAGGAAAGATCGACTCTTTTTTAAGAACAGAGGGAGATACATATATGTTCATAAGTCCGAGGTTTAATTACTATGATCCCCAAAAGAATTTTTTTAAGGAGAAGTTATACATTTCTATATCTAATACTCCCTCAGTCCCTCTACCCCTAAATGAGTTTCAATGTGATAAATTTGTCGATAAATGAGTGTCACTATTCTAATGAAGTCACTAAGCTCACCTTTAACAACTATTATTTCCTAGTGTGCACTTGCAACGATATAACTTGGACACTAGGGGAAATTATGTATACATGCTAGTGAAATTACTGATGTCAACTACCTTAATTTCCATGAAAAACTAAAAAGTGACATTCATTTAGGGATGGGGAGAAACACGTATTTTTATAATTCCCAACTTAAACTAATATGGATAAGTTTGATTATTTAGAAGAACTTCATACTTAACGCAAACTTATTTCATCAGAAAGCTTTGGCTTTTGATAAATTAAATGCAGGTTGTGCAGGTTTGAGGACTGAGGGGTTGCATCATATGTTTCTCCAGCAGTATATTGAAATCCAATTAATGTTCTTATACTATATCTCAATAGATAACAACGTTACCCTGATTGGTGCTTCATATAATGAAAGAGTATCCACGTACCTGTTCTACATTCTCATTCCTACATGTATCCCTCCAGAACTTTATGAACATACTTGTATATTCATCAACCTTATTCTCATTGTTGTTAGCAAAAAGATCTGGTCTAATAGCGCTTCCATCAGGCATTCTTTTAGGTGGTTCGTGGAATGACAAGATGGTGCCACTTAATTTGTTAGGTTTGACTCTTATGCTGCCATGAGAAGAAGATAAAGTGACATCCTTTTCAGTATCCAACCAAACCCATGACTTTTCTTCAGCTGCTGATGGGTCAGAACAATGTACATCATTTTCGTCCTCATTCAAATTTCGCAAAGAGATCTTGCCTGAACTCTGCACATCCTTATTATCCTGATGTTCCCCATTGTCAACAATCTCATTATCTTCATTCTCCAATTTCCCGTCCAATCCCTCGAGACATTTTTTTATTGAGACATTTTCAGATCGCCTGGCACTGAATATACGGCTGATATGCATCCTGTAAAACAAACATTTTTTAATTACTGAAGGCGAAAGGAAATATCTGCCAAGCTTTAAGTTTGTACATGGAGAAAATACAATGCTTGAAACAAAAAAAATTATAGCATGCCAAAAAGTACAGTAAGAGTAGGAAGTTAAACTGATTTTATGAAAGATAATCCAGCAGTTAGTATCAAACTCCAACAAAGGGTCAATTAAGTGTTAATGGGTATTGCAGACCAGGTCATGCCCACTCAACTGGAAACGCAACAAGGCACATCACATTAAGCACATATATCACAGTATTATAGAG
This sequence comes from Codonopsis lanceolata, assembly GCA_013146195.2. Taxonomy (NCBI): domain Eukaryota; kingdom Viridiplantae; phylum Streptophyta; class Magnoliopsida; order Asterales; family Campanulaceae; genus Codonopsis; species Codonopsis lanceolata. The sequence goes on from CM028384.1 coordinate 90,861,347, forward strand.
CAATATTGCAATTAACAAACAAGTTATTGTCAAAATATAAAAATAAGTGAAGTTTGTTTATATTTCATTTGTATAGCCAGTATGGTTTCTCTTGAGCCATGTCAAGTCCTACCAACGGTTTTCCTTACTAACGGACAATTGATAACTTTTAGCTTCTATTCTGTTCCATTTATAACTTGTGAAACTTCTTTGTTATGAAGCAGGCCCCAGAACTCTTAACGCCCAATAGTTTATGACACTTGGAAATCACAATGCAGTAACAGTAATTGATGATATTTGGAGGCAGCCCCAAAAGCATGCTCAATAATGCACATTATTCTCCTGCAATAAACTCTGTCCGTCCCAAAATTATTGTTGTGCTTTCCTTTTTCGTGCATCACAAAAAAATTGTCTTTGTCCTGTTTGTAAAGCCACATGCACATGAGCTTTAAAGGAAAGAAGAAGAAGAAGGAAGTAGCCCAGCCTTAGTTCTCTGCATCATTCTTGTCTATTAGTATAAAGAAAGTATATAAACATACCCTACCAACACAATTACCAAACTACCCTTATTGTCTAACAAAAATAAAGAAAAGTAAAGATTTTGTTTGTCTCATGTCGATCAATACCTCAACATTTGCAAGCATCATACTATAAACCTCTCTCAAGAGTTTTTTTTTTATAAGTAAAGATAGAATATTATATATAAATAAGCGTCAAAAGGAGACGCAACCTATGTACATAGGGAGTATACCAAAAACCAAGCTACCTATTAGCAATCCTATCCACAAAATCTACCAAAATATCAACCCCCTGAGAATCCAGCTCATTACACCAAAAAAAACAGAGTTTGGAACCTCTCTCACCAAGTTCCATCTTCTATTGTGAAATACACTCATGTAATTGCTAGTTTATAAACTCAAAACCATTACAATAAAGAGTCCTTAGGTGAGGCAAAAAATTATTTAGTTCCCTCCATATTCCATTAGACATATGATAATGACTTTGGTAAAATGACTTTGGTAAAAATTGATAAGCGCAAAATTGAGATACATACCCCAAACTTTGAATTCTTAGACAAAGATTTTCCTTGCCTGTCTTCTTCTTCTTTGCAATAAATTCCAATAAATCATCAGGAGTGATTTTTTTCCTTCTTTTCCAAATGAGTACACCAAGGTAAGAAAGAATCTCTTCTGTTGTTAATTTGAATACTTCTGTGACATCAGATCCAACAGAAAAATAATGCAAAACTAGCGGATGGCGTAACAAAGGCCCCAGCTCTAGCTCTTCAAACTGCTGAACACCCTCGCTCTCACAAATTGCCAGCTCTAAATCATACAATGATGTTATTCTTTGAACCCCAACAAAGCAGTGGATAAATGAATTAACCTAGAAAACAAAGTGAATAAATATGAAATAGAGAAAGAAAAAAAAATCAAAACTAGAACACATAAAAGACATAACAAATGCAACCAGCCTAGAGCTGGTAAGAAATATTTTATATATAAATACACAGATATGCATGTGAATATGTGTTCTAATTTCTTTCTGAGTTTTCTAATACATATCACACAAAAAGAGTTGTCATGCTAATTCAAATTATAGAAAAAATATTGAACTATTGAAGCAAAACTACAATATTAAAAAGCTTGACTTGTCAAAGAGACTATTTTTTTGGGGATGGAGAGAGTATAACTTTAGTGCAATTTAGAAATTATATAAAGAGGTAAAAAGTTTGACTTGTCAACTTTTTTAGTTTTATACTTTTTGGATGAAGGAAGTATAAGATTGAAAATATTAGCAACTGTTAGCAATTGGGCTTGTGGCCCAATTATTTACTTCCGCTCACATGGAATATATTTATATTATTAAAGGTTAATTAGTTTCCTAATCCGAAGGGGTTTGGGATTGACCTAACTTAACCTAAAAGAAATAGGGTTTCTTGTACAATAATATAAATAGGGCAATTAAAGGGATATAACCCTACACATTGCATTACACGCCTAAGAAGAAAAGCTTCTTCTTGGCCGCCCCTCTCTCTCTCTTCTATATTCTATCTCACCAAATACTCCCTCTAGTTTAACCATCAAGAGGCTTGGATTTGCGGTGTGAACCATCATTGATATTCATTCTACGTGATATCAATCCGACGAGAGAGACTTGCAGGATTATTGATCGTGACATATGAAGATCGTAGCTCAAGCTGAAAGTCTTCCGCTTCGCTCAAAGTTCAAGTTCGCACGAGGTAACTCATGATTACTCTTAGTTAACGAACTTGTGTGATATATGTATAAATATATCCTTCAGCAACTAAGGCAAGGATCAATAGTGAAGTTTACTACTTATATTTTTATTGTTTAACATCTCCAACTTTTCTCTTTATTTCTTTGCCAGCTTCAAGTCAGCAACCAAATGCAGTTTTATCTTTGACATGACATCCCAATGGTGTTCCCCAATCAATGAAGCTCCTTCCCCCTCTTCCAACCTAAAACACCAGAATTGATTGATCACTGTCCTTTCTCAGAAGGAAAGTAAAACTTTCTGACAAACTCTCCAACCCTCCACTCACCGAAAGAGTCCTAGCTTGAAGGCAAAAACTCATGTAAGATCGTCTTACGGATCTTAATCCGTAAAACAGAACTATCCATGCTAAATGGGCAGAGATTCATAAATTGCGGTATCAACCCTCAGATTTATAAATGAAAGCTTTCACTTTTGAGCTTAACAGTGTCACTTTTTAACATTGAATGTGCCACTTTTGCCTTTAAAAGTGTCACTTTAGATCCTTAATGTGTAAAGTGATTATGAATGAAAGAGCATTACTGTAACAACCCGAGCTCGAGAGGCCGGTCCGTTACGTGTAGCCCACACACCAGCCCACTGAGCACGCAGCACCTTGGGTCATCAGGCCCACCACAAACCGACCCAAAAGTCCATAGATGATGTTGGTGCCCAGAAGTTGTGTGTGACCACCTTATAAATAGAACACAATTCTCACACCTACCAAATGTGGGAAATATAGGGTATTACAATCTCCCCACTTAAATCCTTGACGTCCTCGTCAAGGCCAAATCGTACCCTGGGCGATGCAGGATTCAAGAGGTGGCTCGTACGGGGATCAAAAGGTGGCTCCCACCTTCTGCGGTGTAGCACTTTGGCCCACACAGCACTATGTTCCAACATTTTCGGTCGGGACCGACTCTGATACCATTTGTAACGACCCGAGCCCGAGAGCCCACACACTGGCCCACTGAGAAGGAAACACCTTGGGTCATCAGGCCCACCACAAGCCGACCCAAAAGTCCATGGATGATGTTGATGCCCAGAGGTAGTGTGTGGCCACCTTATAAATCAAACACAATTCCCACACCTAACCGATGTGGGATATATAGGGTATTACAGTTATTTTTTAGCATTATTAAATGTCACTTTTAGCCCTAGAAGTGTCGCTTTGCATATTTAATGAAAAAAATCATTTTTTCCTTAACAATTTGTTGTTTTTTTATAAGTGCTTCCTTAAAAAAATATACTTTAAAAAGTGACAATTTTGGTATTAAAAGTATCACTTTTGAACACAAAGTGTCACTTTAAATTATAAATGAAAACAGTCACTTTAGTGTCACTTTCTATTATAAATAAAAACTGTCACTTTTGGTTTTAAAAGTGTCACTTTTTAGCATTGAAAGTGTTTCTTTCTAGCATTAAAAGTGTCATTTTTGGTCTTAGAAGTATCACTTTTCATCTTTAATGAATATTATCACCCTTTTTTTTCCTTCAAAGGGATTACTTCTAACTTTAAAAGTGTTACTTTTGCTACAAAGTGTCACTTCGCATTATAAATGAAGTTAATAAAAGCTTTAAGTTGATTAGGACTAAAATGCAAAGTCTTGGAGGAAAGAGACTTTGGTAGCCCAATACTTAAAGTATAGGGGCACTGGAGCACGATTTGAAAGAAGGAGGGCGCCAAAGCAAATGAACAAAATATTCATTAATGCGGTTGCACTCTATAAGCGTGCCACGTCACCCCTCCCACTGGTTGACCCGCGACATTTTTCATGGATTCGGGTAATTCGCAAGTCGGCTCCATTTACTCGCTTCTAGCCAGTTTCCCTCTCTCAATTTGAACTGCCATCCACCAGGATAACATACGGTCTTCTTCGATGGGTCACCCACACCAGTAGCCTCATTTATCTCTTTTTAGGGGTTCCGTCTTGCGGATTTGGATCCGTAAGACGTTCTTACACGAGACCTACTCTAGCTTGAAAAGTCAAATCTTTTATACATAATAGTCTATTTGTATTACTATATGACATGTAAAGTCCCATTATCAATAAAAGAAAAACATTTCTTTCGTTCGTACAAACTTGAATATACTTTTTTTCTTTTTAAGTTTGTTTGACACATAATTGAGCAATGATTCGTGAGAGGAAGAATAGGCACAACTCTATTCATTCTCAAGCACAAAGATCATTCTCTACTGGTGTAAATCTACGTCGGTGACATTATTTTTGGATCAATGAACGAAAGCATGTGCAAATGATTCGAGAAGGTGATGCAAAGTAAGTTCGAGATGAGCATAATGGGAGAACTCACTTTCTTTCTTGGACTACAAATTCAGCATACTTCCGAAGGAATCTTTAAGCCTCTTATCCTCTGATAGATTTTGGTGTTTGTGGAGTGGAAGATTCACCAAAATTAGGTGAAGAAAAATCAGAAACGATCTACCTCCTGAGATTAGAGAAGATAGAGGTCATCCAATTTCTCAAATCATCAACGATCTCAATGTTGGTGTACGTACTAGAAGATCTGTTCGAAACGATAGCATGTATGCATTTTCATTCGTCTCTAAAATCGAACTAAAGAAGATTGACGAAGCCTTATGATTTAACATTTTCTCCTGTTGCTAGACTAGAAGCTATCAGAATCTTTCTAGCTTACTCGTCATACGTGGACTTCAAGTTGTAATCAAGAGTGCTTTTCTCAACGCAGATTTTCAAGAGACAGTATATGTTGAACAACTTCTTGGATTTTCCATCAAGGACAAGGAAACTCACGTATACAAACTGACATTCCCCACCCAAACCCAGTCACGAGCAAAGCACGAGCACCCACCATGTGTCAGTCACGAGCTCAATTAACATGGGACCTACCTACCTAGCGGGTAGAGCTAGAGGGCACCGAGCAGAGAGCACTAGAGCACCCGTCAAAACCTGGTCGAGCATAGGCCATGCTTGCCCAACCAGGGCCAGGCCCAAGATCTACACCTATCTCTAACCAGTCTACATCATATAGCCGGGCAAAGTCTTGCTCGCCTGGGCATGTATCGAGCAGGGAGCCTTGGAAACTTGCTTTCCAAGACAAGTCAAATGTTTCCATGTCCGAGCAGGACACTTGTCATATCCGTTCTTATATTCACGCGGCCAGCAGCCTATTACGCCTAAAATCTAGGGATTCTCTTCCAATCCTACAAGGTAACTAAGGCAGTGAATCCTAGACGGATTCAATGACATTGGGGGCCTATAAATACCCCTCCATAAACCACAAACGAGGTACACACTCTTTCTACCTCAGTGATGAACGACTTATGAGTCAATTAATCAACTCATGATAATCGACCCTTGAGTCGATCATGAGTTGATTAATCGACTCATAGTTGGTTCTAGTTTTGATCGACTCATGAGTCGATTAATCAACCATTGAGTCGTTGAATCGACTCAGTAAGGGTATTTTGGGGTCTTCAATTGAGAACTGATCATATAAGATCTTTTCCCATAAGTCAGGTCATATAAGATCTTTTTCCCATAAGTTAGGTCATATAAGATATTTTCCCATAAATCAGATCATTTGTGTAACCTCCACGTTGTGATCATTTACGAAGAAACCCCAATGTATACCCTAAAAGGTACCTATCAACCTATGGCTATACAAGATGCATATAATACAATAGGGGTAATATTGTCTAAACATCAAATAATTTGATTTCATTGTTAATAGGGTGGAGAAGCATGTTGGGTAATGACAATAGCCGCTCCCCAAGATGTTGTGTATTATTAACACATGTGATACTAGGACCCGCTAATTAAATTAGCAAAAGAATTAATTAGGCAAAATATATATATAATAAAAATAAAGTTCTTAAAAGAATAAAATTACAAAGTTGACATTTATTTTTATATTTTTGAAAAGTTGAAAAAAAGAATAACAGAATCTTTATCTAGGAAGGAGGAATAATATTTTCACTCCAATGTATATATATGAGCAATCTCCATAGTACAACTTCAAAAGCATCTTGCATCTACAGGCATAAGAAACATTTTCTACTTGTTCATATGTTATTCGGTTAGACTGAGTTGTAATTAATTAAATTACCACTCAGTCACGAGGCGCTAATATAGTCTATGAACTGTTGGGTAGGCATGCGAGTAGCTTAATTGACCCATGTGCTGAGTGTATGGGACACGAGTGAATTCATGCTTTTTTATTACTAAAATAAAGCTTCGATACGGAATCACTGTTAGTGCTGGTATTAGTTTTTGGTAAAACCTTGATTAAAACAATTTTACCGTTATTATTTTTTTAAGACGGATCATCCAAGCTTCTTGTGTGAATTGTGATAGGGCAGTTCCGGCCTACTCTTAGTTTTTTTTTTTTTTTTTTTTTTTTTTTGAAGGATTAAAATTATAACAACGAGTCAAGTAGTCAACGACAACTACGTTTAGTTCGGCAAAACAGAAAACGAAGAAAAAAAGTACACCGTCGGTTCCGAATATATGTAGTTTTTGGAGCTTTTCACGTAAATATTTTATAAAAACTAAATTATCTTTATTTATTTTACGAGTAAACTTTTGTACTCATACCAAAGAGTCAAACAAATTCTACGGTAGAATTGAAAAAAAAAAAAAAAAAATATATATATATATATATATATATATATATATATATATATTAAAATTTAAAAGTTACAATGCGATATGAGAGGTGAGGAATAATGATCTCGATTTACCTTTCCTTCGGTGACCATAATTCGGAAGAGCGACGGAACTTGCTGCATTGGGATCCCCAAGGAGTCCCACGAAATGGCTTGAAGACTCAACATCGCTGACTGCGCCACTTTCCAAGCCGACACATTTTCTCCCGCTGCGAGAAGATCGGAGTGAGCTTTTACTACGGCTCGCCCGATTCTCTGAAGTGCTTGAGCCGACTCCGACCCCTGGCCACCGCCCCGACGTGATCGCCGAGAGTGTCCGGACATTTTCTAGAGAGAGAGAGAGTGAGTGTGTGTGTGTGTGTGTGAAGAGAGAGAAAAGGAGTGTGTGTGTGTGTGTGTGTGTGAAGAGAGAGAAAAGGAGAAAAAGAGTGTAGCGGAGAAGAAGACCCATAAAGTGTTCAAAAGATAAAAAGCTTAAAGCGGGACGGGAAGACTCAAAACTGTACGGAAAGTCTTCGCTTGAGTTTTTTTTTTCTCTCTCTCCTGGTGGTACCGATAGTTTGGTACTACCTGGCAGCATCCATGTCTGCAACCTACGTAAGTACGTGACGTCATCAATTTTGTCTTTTTGAATCATAAAAATAAAATGACGTGGAAGTGGGAGTCCAGTTACTGAGACGGACGCATTTGAATTTTGATAACTTTAATTTGCTTTTTCCCTTTTCCTTCCTTTTATTTTAGTTCTTTTCTTTCTTTTTCTTTTATGACGATCACTTTCCTTAAACATGAAGGAATGTAAACTTGGATCATATCTCACTTTAACCCTAAAATGTTTAAATATTACTCAATAATATAATCGGAGACTGCGTTTTTTTTTCATTTCCAATAAAAATAAGTTTCATGACCTTAAAATCTTAAAAGATAAGAATTATTATTGTCTACATAGTATTATCTCATAAAAATATAGTGGACAAATAATTATAAATTTATAATAGCGAAAATAGACTCTTCAAAAAAATATAATTTTTAGTTGATTCAAGGAAAAGGATTATATGTAAAAGAAATTCGAAAAATAAATTTTATATAATTAAAGGGTATTAATGTCCTAAACATAAACTAATGTTTAAAGGATTATTAATGAATGTAATGGATAATCAATTAACGTAGTGAAAATAGTCTCTCCAACTATTAAAATAGGAGTAATGTTTGGGCAAGTACTCAAAATTAAGTTTCAAATGACATGTCATTGGTAGATTCTTTTTTTACTAACTTTTTAACCAATCCTTAGCTAATTTTAACCCAACTAAAAATAATCAAAATTAATCAAAAAATTAATTACGGTTTTTCTTCTTCTTCTCCGGCGCCAATAAATGCATCGAAAGCTTGAACATGATTACATACTGCCCAACCAATGCAAAGATACAACGTTGAAACCCATGGCGTCCACCTCTTTCCTAAGCAACTCCCATGTTCTTCCATCTTTAACAGATGCTCCCAAGAAAGAGAAAAAGTTGTATGGGTGTGAAGATTTATGTGAGCGATCTGTTAGGGCATCATTGTCCTTCTTGTAACAAGACTATGGATTAATTATGTGGTCGCGAATCTAGAAGGTAATGGTGTTGGGGAGATAATTGAGGGTGGCAGTGGGGGAGGTGGGTTTGTGATGGGGTGACTGTTGGAAAACTAGTGTTTTTAAGTGAAGTAAATGCCCCTAAGGGGGTGGCCCAGTGGTAGACATGGGGCTTTACAAAGTGTAAGGTCTCAGGTTCGATCCCTTCCCATGCCCCCCTTAGGAGGAAAAAAAAAGATTCAAAAAAAAAAAAGTGAAGTAAATTAAGCTTTTGAGGCATTAATTTATTTGTGAGTCATTTATGTAATGACTATGATAATTGTGGAATTATGTTCTTCTCCATTAGTACATAAGAATACTATATTTATTTGTCCAATTCGGATATCGGATGAATAAAATATAGAGGTTTAAAGTATGACATTGGAAATGTTGGAAGTGTGTTATCCCACATTGAAAAAATATGAAAGGCTTGAAGGGTTTATATACAAAGGCTCCCTTGTGTTGGGTAAGCTTATATAGAAAGAAACTATCCCTCTCGCGCCCGTAGGGGGGGTACAAATCAAGGTCCAATTTGGCTTGGATCGACGTACTCGTGTGCCCACACATGCGGTTGTGCTACCTAAACAAACCTACCTTTTGAATTTTAAATTCAATTTTCGTAACTCCAACATTAAAGAGCAGATTAATTATATTTTAATGGACAGATTAATTATGTCTTAATACCTGCTTTAATTGAGTGGTTAATGGGCATAATCAAAACAGTTTTAGTAATTAAAACGTGTTGATTCTCTGGCCTATATAATAGAACCATTCTCCACAACAATATTCATCTTCCTCTTATACATCTGTATTGCATTGCATCTTGAACATCTTTTCTTGGCCTCCTGCTTGGTGATAGATTACGAGCACTTATTCAGTTCGTCGGACCTTCAGTGCAAAGTCATTCGGTACCACCGTTGTATCTTGGGAGACGATCATCCCATGTAAGAACTTCACGCACTTACAGGGAGTAGGACGAATAACGTTTCAAGGAAACTGTGTATTACACAGGCCTCGGTCACAGTTTTTTTCCTCCAGTAGACCTTTACAGCAGACTTGGAACAAAGCCACCAGCAGCCTTCATTGCAAGCCACCAACAGACTTCATTGCAAGTCACCAGCAGACTGCATTTCAAGTCACCAGCAGGTTTTGGTACAAGTCACCAGCAGATTTTATAAGTAGACCTTCACCAACAGAGTTGGAACAAAGTCACCAGCAGACTTCTTTCAAAGCGACCAGCAGACTTTACAAGTCTTCCTCTACCAGCAGCACTAACGATTTTGTTTATTTTATTTGGTTTAAAATCTATAAGATTGTAGAGGGTGTTACCCAACAGTGACTACGTATATGGTTATGGATGATTTGGTAGTGGTTTAATGTTTGGGTAAGTACTCAAAATTAAGTATCAAATGACATGTCATTAGTAGATCCTTTTTTTACTAACTTTTTAACCAATCCTTAGCTAATTTTAACCCAACTAAAATAATCAAAATTAATCAAAAAATTAATTACAGTTTTTTTTCGAAAGATAATTTCCGACGATACAACCCTAGGCAATGACGGCTAATTCTTTCTTATTCTTCTTCTCCGACACCAATAAATACATCGGAAGCTTGAACATGATTACATACTACCCAACCAATGCAAAGATACAACATTGAAACCCATGGCGTCCACCTCTTTCCTAAGCAACTCCCTTGTTCTTCCATCTTTAACAGATGCTCCCAAGAAAGAGAAAAAAGTTTTATGGGTGTGAAGATTTATGTGAGCGATCTGTTAGGACATCATTGTCCTTCTTGTAACAAGACTATGGATTAATTATGTGGTCACGATCAGTATTTATTTATTTTTGATATCCCTTAAGCTCTAAATAAAAGTTTTCTCTCTATTTTTCTAATACATTTTTTTGTCATAAGTTTGTCATAATTTTATTAATATATGTATTTTATATATATACAGTCTTCTTCTTCACAATGGCAAACATCGCTAAGCTTGAATTTGAAAGGTTAGACATATCTGAAAAGAATTATATGTTATGGAAAATAGATGCTGAAACCCACCTGACCAGCAAGAGCCTCGAAAATACTATCCAAAGATATAATAATGAAGGGATAAGCAACCAAAATCGGGCTTAGGCCATGATTTTTCTTCGACACCACGTCCACGAAGATTTAAAGATGGAGTATTTCACGGTTAATGATCCACTCGTTTTTTAGGAAAGTTTGAAAGAAAGATATGACCATTCGAAAACGATCATTCAACTCAAGGCACACTACGATTGGATCCATATCCGCATACAAGATTTTAAAAATATCATTTAATATAATTTTATGATGTATAAGATTACCTCACAGTTAATATTATGTGGAGAAACAATCACTGATCATGATATGTTGGAGGAAACATTCTCCACATTGCATGCCTCGAATTTGCTCCTATAACAACAATATCAAGAAAGGAGTTTTAAAATGTACTCCGATTCGATCTCTTGCCTCCTAGTAGCTGAACATAATAACGAGATTCTAATGAAAAATCATGAATTTCATCCAACTGGTTCAGTCCAATTCCCTGAAGTGAATAGGACTATATATGTATGATGAAGGGCAAGAGTGTGAGCGAGGTAGAGGTCGTGGTCGTGGTCAAAGTCAAGGAAATTATGAACAAGGCTGAGGTCGTGACCGAAATCAAGGCCAATGAAAAGGTCGTGGAAGGAATAACTACCATCATCATTATCATCATCATTATCCATATAATGGACATTCCTCTCGCCACCTGAAGTGAAAAATAGATGATGATAGAGACAACTCTTCGAGTAGACAAAATATGCATCAAAACAATGAAGAAAGTTCATGTTTTAGGTGTGACATGAAAGGCCACTGGGCACGCACATGTCGTACGGAAAAACATCTAGTTTATTTGATCTTTATGAAAGATCACAAAAAAGGAAAAATGTTGCGACAAACTTCCTTGAAAATGATCATGAATATCTTGATTTTGATTTTAGTGATACGGGCAACATCGATATGACCAATACCATTAGTGAAAATAATGGTCATGAACAATAATTTACCTAAAAGGTTTTTTTTATATATGTGTAAGAGTAACATGTTGTTATATAAGAGTATTATCTGTAATTTTTTTTCTATGTGTACTAGTATGTTTACATTGAAATTTATATATGCATTTTGTATTCAACGTACTTATCATATTTATTAATCTTATTTTTTTTATTTCTCTCATCTTGAAATAGATTGTAAATATGTTTCAATCTAAAATTCAAAGAGGTGATTTATGTTTTGCAGATAGCACTAAAATCCAATTAGGTGATTTATGTCTTGCAGATAGCGCTACTACACATACCATACTTAAGGATAAGAAATATTTTTCTTATCTGAAAATTGAAGAGGCAAACGTCAATATTATATCTGGTAATATCATATCTGGTAATACCAAAATAATTGAAGGATTTGGCAAAACAAATTTCCTAATGCCTATAGGCACAAAATTCATGATAAGTAATGCATTGTTCTTTCCTAAGTCTCAAAGAAACCTATTAAGTTTCAAAGACATTCGTCTGGATGGATATCATATTGAAACTATGAACAAGGAGAATAATGAAGATCTTTTCATTACCTCAAACACTTCTGGAAACAAGTGTATATTAGAAAAATTACCTGCTCTATCTTCTGGATTGTACAATACAAATATAAGAATATTTTAGTCATATTCTATAGTTGTGGGTGCCTCGGATTCTCCCGGACCCCGCGCTCCTTTTTTTAGGGGAACGCGACATGTGAAAGGACATCACGCTTTCCATTTCATCTTCCCTTGTTTAGGGGAAGACGAACTTAAAAATGCAGAAAGAGCGTTGTCAAAAAGCGCGTTGAATACGTTTCGATCACCGAGTGAGCTTTGGTCCATTATGAGAGCTTTGGATTTTTTCGTATCTCACTCTCCCTTGTTTAGGGGAAAATAAGATACAGAAAACGCATCACCCTTTTCAGTCTCATCTTCCCTTGTTTATGGGAAAACGGAAAAGTGCAAAAAATGGATGTTGCGAATGAGCGTGAGAACACGCCCTGCCTTACTATGGACTTTTTAAAAATTGTTTTAGGTCATTATGAATGCATTGGTTTTCTTCGTATCTCACCCTCCCTTGTTTAGGGGAAGACAAGACACAGAAAATGCATCACCCGTACGCTTGAGAGCTTGTACTAATTCTCAAATCGGAGAGTACTATTTGGGACTGGGCACCGACCCCATGGGATCTGGGCGGCACGCCCTCTTTGAGTGTTGGTGGTGCCTGGTTTCAAACTTAGCCTCCTTTTTGACACTCTGGCCCCTGCATTTCACTATTTTACACATCATGCTTTGTCTTTTGCATCTTTAAACCATGTAACTTGACATTTGTTAAGTTTTAACAGGTCTTGATATCGCATGTCATATTACGTACCAGGGGGTACGAAATTGGGGTGTCTACAGCAGTAAACCTGAAGTTTACTAAAACATTTAAAGTTTGACATGATCGATTGGGGCATCTAGGATCAATAATAACGCAGAGAATTATTGAGAATTCTAGTGGTCATCCATTGAAAAATCAAAAGATTTTTCAAACTAATGAACTCTCTTATGATGCTTGTTCTCAAAGAAAGTTGATAATTAGACATTCACCAACTAAAGTTGAAAATGAATCATCATTTTTGGAACGGATTCAGGGTGATATATGTGGACCTATCCATCCACCAAGTGGATCATTCCAATACTTTATAGTATTAATTGATGCTTCTAACAAATGATCGCACGTATTTCTATTATCAACTCGCAATACGACATTTGCCAAGTTCCTTGCACAAATAATCAAATTGAGAACACAATTCCCAGATTACATGATCAAGAAAGTTAGACTTGATAATATTGGTAAATTTACATCTCAAGCATTCAATGATTATTGTATGACAATAGGAATTGATGTTGAACGTCCAGTAGCTCATATTCATACACAAAACGGTTTGGCTGAATCGTTGATCAAGAGTATTCAACTCATCGCCAGACCATTAATGATGAGAACAAAGCTCCCTACTTCTGTATGGGGCATTTTGTTTTACATGCAGCTACATTGATTTGCCTAAGGCCAAGTGCATCACAAGTACTCCCTAATACAACTAGCATTTGGACGAGAGCCGGATCTATCTCATTTAAGAGTTTTTGGTTGTGCGGTATATGTATCAATTGCTCTACCACAACGCACAAAGATGGGACCACAAAGGAGATTGAGAGTATATGTTGGGTATAAATCTCCTTCAATAATCAAGTATTTTAAACCAAAAACGAGTGACATTTTTACGTCACGCTTTGCTGATTGTCATTTTAACGAATACAGGTTTCCACCTTTAGGTGAAGAGGGGAAACAAGTGGGAAAAGAGATCAAACAGTGCACATCATCATTATTGCAACTTGACCCTCCCATAAAGCAACGTGAACTGGAAGTTCAAAAGATCATACATTTAGAAAATGTAGCAAATCAATTGCCAGATGTATTTATAGACACAAAGAGAGTGACAAAGTCACATGTAGCTGCTATAAATGCTTCTGCCCGAATTGAAATACCAAAAAGGCTACCAAATGAGAATATGACAAATTAATCTAAGAAACGCCTGAAGCGGGGACGGCCCATTGGTTCAAAGGATCAAAATCCTCGAAAAATGAAGTTGATTGAAAAACCCCAATCACGTGAAAGTGTTCTAGAAGAATCACACGATCATGAATGTATTCCAGAAGAAACACATGATCATGCAAATCCAGAAAGCCCTACATGCAACGATAACCATGAGATTTCCATTAATTACATGTTTAATGAAAAAAATATGAAACCGAGATGAAATGGAGAATATCGATGATGCATTCTCTTATTCGGCATCACAAGAAATTAATGATGGGACTGATGATCCGAACCAACATCAGAATGTCAAAAGAGGCATGATTAGGTAAAATAGAAAGATGCCATGAAGGCTGAATTAGATTCGTTTAAAAAACGAAAGGTCTGTGAAACCTGTTAGGTACAAATGGGTTTTTATTCGAAAGCGAAATGAGAAAAATAAGATTGTGAGATACAAAGCTCGCCTTGTTGCACAAGGTTTTTCTCAAAGGCCTAAGATTGATTATGAAGAAACGTATTCTCCTGTTATGGATGCTATTACATTCAGATATCTAATCAGCTTATCGGTTTCGAGAAACCTAGAGATGTATCTCATGAATGTTATAACAACTTATTTATATGGATCATTGGATACTGATATATATATATATATATATATATATGATGGAATCAAGGTGTCTGAAGCACTAAGCTCAAAGCCCAAAGAATTATGTGCAATTAAACTACAACGATCATTGTATGAATTAAAGCAATCTGGACGCATGTGGTATAATTGCTTAAGTGAACATTTGTTGAAAGACAGATATGTGAGTGATCAACTATGTCTATGTATCTTTATTAAGAAAACGAGCAGTTGGATTTGCAATTATTGTTGTCTATATAGATGATATGAATATCATTGGAACTCCCAAGGAAATTCAAGAAGCAGACAATTACCTAAAGGGAGAATTTGAAATGAAAGATCTTGGACACACAAAATACTGTCTTGGTTTACAAATAGAGCACTTGCATAGTGGAATATTTGTGCCTCAATCAAATTATATAGACAAGGAAAATCCTCTCACTAACCCCATGGTTAAGAGATTGCTAAATGTTGAAAAAGATCTATTTCGTCCTTGCGACGAGAATGAAGAAATACTTGGCCCTGAAGTACCATACTTAAGTGCTATTGGAGCCCTTATGTATCTTGCAAATCGTACTAGACTAAATATATCATTTGCTACAAATCTATTTGAAAGATATAGTTTATCTTCATCAAGGAGACACTAGAATGGAATCAAACACATATTTCGTTATCTTCAAGGAATGATCGATTTGAGATTATTTTATCCCAGAAGATCAAAGGATTAAATAATTGGTTTTACAGATGCGGGTTATTTGTCTGATCCTCATAAGGCTAGATCACAGACCGGCTATGTCTTCACGATGGGATGTACTGCAATTTCCTGGCGTTCTCAAAAGCAAACACTAGTTGCTACATCGTCAAATCATGCTGAAATGATCACACTTCATGAAGCCAGTCGAGAGTGTGTATGACTTCGATCTATGACTAAGCATATTCAAAATGTCAGTGAACTACCTGTCAACAAAGACCTAACAATATTATTTGAAGACAATGTCGCATGTGTCGCCCAAAGTAAAGAGAGATGCATCAAAAGTGACAGGTCCAAACATATCCCCCTGAAACTCCTTTTATACACTTAAGAACTTGAAAAGAAGAAAGAGGTCAGCATCCAATATGTTCGATCAAGTGATAATGCTTCATATTTATTTACGAAGACACTTCCCACTACAACCTTCCGAAAGCATGTTCACAACATTGGATTGCGAAATCTACGAGATTTACAAAGATGATTTCTCTTGACCCTTGTCAGCTTAAGGGGGCATATATGGTTGTAATCTTTTTTTCCATTTATCATGGCTTTATCCCATTGGGTTTTTCATGAAAAGGGTTTTAACAAGACAACCCATATATATGATGCAGATTTAAGTTGTGTACTCTTTTACTTATGTCAGATTTTTTTCCCACTGGGTTTCTCGGCCTAAGGTTTTTAATAAACGAGACACACTTATTCAACTTGTAATGCTATGTTCAAGGGGGAGTGTTATGAAGAAATTGGAAAAAAACAATAGTGAACAATAACATAAGTATAGAGGATAGCATGGTAGAATAAGAGAGTATGGGTAGTGCCAACCATCTTTGACATTTTTGGCACAAAGATACCATTGCTCCTACTATAAATCGGCAAAACCCCTCATTTGGCCACCCAACTTTTCAAAAAATTGCAAGGCGGCCACCGAAAGTTTAAAACTTGCAATGAGGCCACTGAACTAAATTAATGTTGCAATCGTGCCCATATTTTGGATGTTCGTTAGCTCCACCGTTAAATATGAGTGAAATCCCTATTTTACCTCCTTTAAATAACAATTATTCCATTTATGTGATATTAGAAACCCAAAGGGGTCTAACTGATTTTTTTTATAAATATGTAAAAATAAGTTATAAGAAGAAATATTTAATTTATAAGGACCAAAATATAAATATTCAAAATATAATTTTTGAATAAACCCTTCAGAGTACGAAATGAAGAGAGAGAGAAAACAAACAGAGAACAGAGAATCGAAGGAAGAGATAAAGAATTCATGAAGAATCGAAGGAATAGATGAAGAATTCACAAAGAATCAAAGGAAGAAGAAGAGTCGCACGCAGGGAGAGAAGGCCGAAGGAAGCAGGGGGCCGGCGGCAGAGGCAGATCTGTTGTCTACTCGTCTGTGGATGCCTCGATGGTCGGTGATGAGGGGAATTTCAGGGGCTAGGGCTCGCTTTCGAGTCATGGTTTCTTGGAGAGTAGATGAGAGGACTGACGAGTAAAGGAGAATGTCGATTTGTCGACAACAGCTGTAAGACCCCGATTCCCGGTTAGCTTGAATTGCGTGTAACGCTCGCATTTCATCTTTGGTTGATTGCTCGTTTGACTCGTGAGAGAGTCTAGATGTGTATGAGAGACCACATTAAGACTAAAACACTTTTAAGAGATCTCATATAGTGGTTGACTTGTTAAAGTCAAAAGTCGTAACCCGACGATAGTCGAAATGCGACGCGATTGAGGGTTTATGCGGGTTTTGTGTTTCTGACCTCGATTTGGTCCCAGATCTTTACATGATGATTAAATAACATGTTTAGATGTGTTAGACTTCTAATTGGATGTATTCCATAAGTCTCGTGAAGTTTTGGCCTCGAGAATAGCAATTCTCCTTATCGCGTAGTTTGAGATTGGCCCAGCGAGCGTCTCGTCTTTCGAGCCTATTTCCCCTATCTGTTGAGCATCATCTGAGAGGCATTCAGGCCTATTTTGTAGCCCTAATATATGTTTACAATCATGGGTTATTACCCGTCGGTTTGCGGTTTCATTCGACGTTTAGATAGCAAGTTGTTACGTCTTGCGTCGGTTTTGCCCCGGGTTGTTTCGGGTGTTGTTTATGGGAGTCTAGACCTACTTTAAAATTGGTTTGAGACTTGGATTGATTAGTTAAGAGTATGAGGACTTTAAGGGTTGAATTATAGGCCGTTTCGAGGCTTTAAGGCTGCGATTGCATGCGGGAAGGACCGGATGCGGCGAGGATTGCGAAAACTTGCCAAGTGGGAAGGAGGACCATGCGCCGCATGGTCTTGGTGTGATGCGACCGCATCGGTCTTCAGATCCACGGGAATTTTTGGGAAATTTGCAATGTTGTCCAAACTATACCCACCCAAACCCAACCTAAACTAATCCTAAACCCTCCTAACTACCTTAAGACATGTCCTAACCATCTAATTGAGTTTTGGAGGTGGATTAGTGTGAGTAATTAAGGGGAAACAAACCTATCATCTAAACACATAACCCACTTACTTCCTAATCTATTTGAAGCCCTAACACCCCACTTAACCCCTCATTTCACTATCACTTCTAAAAACGGGAGAGAACCTCTTGAGAGCTGAAAGGGGAGTCTTCTAGGGTTTCTTGAGTGTTCTTCATGGGTTCCATGGCTTGAGAGCTCCATTCCACAATCAACACCATAGATTTGGAGAGGAGGTTGAAGAGAACAAGACCCACCAATTGGAATTTCGGGATTGTGGCTTGAGAGGGCTGAACCAAGGTAAGTTTCTACCTCTCTTCCTTTGATTTTTAGGCTCCATTGACCTAGGGAAAACAACCATTTGTGCTATGTGTGGTCAATGGAAGCCATTGTTAGGGTTTGTAGAACATGCATGAACCCTAGGTTTACAAATTGATGGTAGAACTTGATTGACCTATGTGAGACCATGAAATATGTGAAATTCATGTTCTAATTAGTCTATTGAACTTGGGTATGTTGATTATCCATGAGTTTTGATGTTGGTTTGGTTGAGATACTTGGAGGGTGTTTTGCCCAAATTTGGTTTAGCTTGCTAAATTAATGAAGTGAGCTTGATTACTATGTTTTATATGCTTAGTAGAGTATATTAAACTAGGTTGTATGATTTAATCATGAATTTGGAATTATAATGGGTAAGATGAGCTAAATGAAATTGTGCTCAAAATGATGAATTTATTCTATGTTATATTAGTGAAGGTTTTGTCGGGTTTATGTGAGTTAAACGAACCCGGGATGATGGCTATTGTTGATAGTTATGAATATAGGGAGAATTGAGAACCATAGCTTCTATGCCCTGAAATTTTAGAAAGGGTAGATTAGACTCAACGAGTCATTATAGGCTTGATAATATGTTAAGCAAACTTGGGTTGAAATCCTACGATGATTGGATTTCGTTTGGTTAATGAAGGGAAGAACATAACTTCCAAACTTTAATGATTAGTGATTGAGATGTGTTTTGTGGATTTTTAGTCTTGGGAATTAAGCCCGAATGACTATTGAGATTCGGTTATAAACCTTAAGAAATTCTTACGGTGTGAATTTATAGAACACATAAAGAATGAAATGTGTTAGTAAGACTCAACGGAGTCGTAATAAGGCCAATAAAATGATAAAGAGCCTTGGGTTGGAACCCTACAATGTTTGGGTTTGCTTGGGTGGTGCTTGGGCACACCGGGTTTTTGGCTGTGTCCTATGGCGACACTTATGTTTTGGAGACTGACTAGAATACATTTTAAGCATGCTTGTTAGAGCATGGGACCATAGAGACCCACATAAGGTCATGAGATTATTTAAGAGAAGATTAAGAGAGAATCCTCTTCTCAAGGATTTTTGTTGCGTACATATGAAAACACTTGTGCGAAGTGACTACGGAGTAGTCATGATGTTTTAAGTATGGTGTTGGTGTTATCGATCATGTATGACGATTAGGGCTATGATTGAGTCCGGTGCACTTAAAATAAAGACTAAAATAATAAGTCTTGAATGGTGGATATTTTGAGACTAGCGTAGTAGTCTTGGTTTGGTTTGAGTTGAGGATTATGGAAGACCTCACATTACATTTTATTAAGCTTGTAAGCTATACTTGACTGGGTTGATGACTTGAGGAATAATGAATACCTCAGTATGTTGTTTTTAAACTAAACTTGTAAGTTAGTTGAACACAAATGTTATATGCAAATATGTGCATGGATTATGAGATTTCGTAGAGCATTATGTCCTACGTGGTTATATGCAAATATGTGCATGGATTATGGGATTTTGTGGAGCGTTATGCCCTATTTGTTTATGTGCAATTATGTGCATGGTTTATGAGTTTGTTGTAGAGCATTATGTCTACATGATTTAATGAGCCGATAATTATGAATTTGGTCTCATTGGTTTAGACAAGTAAATATCTACTTGAACGTTTGGTTTAAAGTCCAGCTGGCGGGTTTGGTTGTTGTGTCGGCAATGGGACGATTCATAGTCTTTGGAAACAATCGCTATGA
The DNA here is from genome assembly GCA_013146195.2 of Codonopsis lanceolata. NCBI lineage: Eukaryota > Viridiplantae > Streptophyta > Magnoliopsida > Asterales > Campanulaceae > Codonopsis > Codonopsis lanceolata. The sequence continues at coordinate 90,881,401 of CM028384.1, forward strand.
ATCGTTGCATTGGTTCCCTTTCTCCTCACTATTTGGCCAATAGTGGGATGTGATCTCGTGTTATGCCATCTAGCTAGACATCGAGCTCTCATTTCTCATCCGAGGAGGCGGATGAATGTAACGAGTACTCATTAAAGGAAATCGATGAGTTGTGATTATTGGGGACGGAACCCGGTATTATTGATTGGGAATTGAGCCGAATCATGGTTTGAGATTTGATAATATGGTAAGTTGGTTGGGTTTTGAACCCGGATTTAATAGTAACGGTTCGATTACGTTTACTGTTACACATGATTATTTATGAGCATGTATATGGGAAAATAATATGCTATTTGATTTAAGTGAGTTTATGTGCTTTAAAAATTAAGTACATGTTTCATGATGGTATACTAGTATGATACCATGATTTTATATGTTTATGCATTTATGCCATGCCATGTCATAATATGCTACATGTTGCATTTAGAAACTTACTGGGTCATTATGACTCACTCCGTGTGATTGTTTTCCCTAGTGTGTGCGATGATCCCGTTAAGCGCCTGCCGGATAACGACTTTTAGCAGGTGGTCTTCCAAGTCAAAAGCTTGGAGTTATTTATTATTATGTTGTTTTTATTGTGAGGCTCGATTGTAAAGTTATGTAGACTTTACTTGGGTAGATCATAGTGTTATATTATGGTTATGTATTTGGGAGCCGGTTGTATTGCCGAGCATTTGTACCCTTAGTATTTATTTCCTTTGTCGTTTCGAGCATGTGTGGCTCGCTTATTCTAGTTGTGGTATATTGTGAATTGTTCCTCCGGCATGTTATAGCCGTTGAGTGTTGTTTATCAGGTTGGGATTACATGCATTTGGCCTTGGTTGCCGAGGGTTTGTTGTGCGTGTCTAATGTTGCGTCACGTCGAATTTTGGGCCGAGAGATTTACTATCTCTTTGGTTGTTTTCATTCAGGAGCTTGATAGCTCGGGTCCCATTATGGTTTTGCTTCCGCAGGTTTTAGGTTTTGATTTTCCTGTATTGCCGTGATGGCTTTACCTTCCTGTTTTGAGCTTGTTGGCTCGTCGTTTGACTCGCACCATTATGCTTAGCAGGTGCTTGTTTGTCTCTTAGTTTGTCCTGATGGCACGACCTTGGGATCTCGTCTTGGGATCCGGGTCGGGTCGTCAACAACGACCCCAAACACGTCGCTGAGTGTCCAATACGAATACGACTAATAGCCATGTGTAAGATAGCCAAGAAGGTTCTACTTGCATTTGCACTGGTGACGCTCGAACCAAACCAGGTTGCCGCCACCACCATTTCTATATTTCTGCGATCTAGCTATACTAATCGAACTTAAAATCGCCGTTTCTTCGTAGTCATCGATCAAACTTCGCTGTTGGCCTCGTTATGGTGGGCTTGTAAGTGAATTGATCAGGTGTGGTAGTATGCAGCGATGATGAATTAGATTCGGTGAAGAAGAAATGCATGGCACCCACCTGCGTACCTAGGTTTGGTCTAATGACGGAATCGATAGCCATTGTCAGGATTGAGCTTGGAGTTGAGCCGTAATGGGTTAAGCCAAATTCATGTTTGGAGCTGGTGCGTTGGGTTTCGAAGAGAGATTTAGATCTATGTTTGGATTCGATTCATGCCGGCGATAAGCCGCTTTCTCCCCCAGTACGCCCAATCGCTGCTTCCAAGTCCCGCCGCTTTCACCCGCTCGGTGATTGAATATGTGAGGGTTTGAAACAAACTGCGGGTTGAAAGGCTGGGGCTTTTGATCTGGATTTGCAAAAGTCAAATAATTAGGAGCCAGATCTGGGTTTGCGAAGTGCCCGCTACATCGCCGGAAATCCACCGGAGCTGGGATTACTCTTGGCCATGAGAAGCATCAAATTTAGACAAAAGGGTTTTCCAGAAATGACATGTATAGTTTGGACCCCCTATTGTTTACATAAATGGCATGTATAATTTTTTTTTTCAATTGGACCCCTTTGTGTTTCTAATATCACATAAAGAGAATAATTGTTATTTAAAGGGGACAAAATAGGGATTTCACTCATATTTAACGGTGGAGCTAACGGACATCCAAAATATGGGCACACTTGCAACATTAATTTAGTTCAGTGACCTCGTTGCAAGTTTTAAACTTTCGGTGGCCGCCTTGCAAGTTTTTGAAAAGTTGGGTGGCCAAATGGAGGGTTTTGCCCTATAAATACAATGTTTTGGGTAGTTGATGAACACACTCCTTCAAGCTTATTGCTCATTCTCTCTCTCTCTATATATAATACTATTTATTGTTTAAAGTTTGTAGATTTAATATATTATAACAAGTAGAAAATATTTTGAAAACAGATGGAATATATATTTATTGTTAAATTTAAAATATAACTGCAAAATTATTTTTTTTAAATGCATATTTTTATTAAGTCTAGTTTTCATTTAAAAAATATTTTAAATTTGGCATGCATACTCTTTTTTGAAGTCACTAATTCTTAACTAATGTTCATTTTTTTGTTTGGCCAACCTACGTATTAACCCCAGTGGGGGATTCAAAGTGATTAAGATTAATTAGTTACTCGTCAGATAATAAATAAATAAAATAGTTAAGAAAATCATGAGCAACCACTATGAAAAGTGTAAAGATTGAACTATCATTAATCATGCAGGTATTTAAATTAAAGAATAATATTATCTTGGTGACAAAATGAATATTAAAAATTAGAAACGAGGACATGAGTTGACAGCGAAATCATTAACCATCGTATCTCAAAATTAAAACTTAAAAGACAAAAACTTATTTTTAGATTCGTAGACAGAGCAGACAACCCATAAAAAACAAACACAAGTTACCTAACAAGAAAATAGGTCAAAATGAGATAGAAAATTAGGTTGAAACCCGCCGGATCGACCTGAATCCGTTTAAAAGCATGCGGATCATCACAAGAAAAAGCGGCCACGTGGCATGCTGAGAAGTTGACAACACATTAATGAACTTGGGTGTTTAATTGTTCCGGTCCCCCCAAGTTCCAGATCGTGCTCCGATGCCCTCTATCTTTCAGACTGCATTTTAATCTTAAATTAACTTAAAACATTGATGAATCCATTTAAAAGCAAAAGTAATATATTTAAAGACTAAATTGACATATTTAAAGGTAAAAGAAAAAAAAACATGTTCCATACATAATGACTTATACATTGATGGACTAATAGTGACATATTTAAAGACAAAAGTGATATATATATATATATAAACGAAAATTTGACACATTTTCATACATAATGACTTACACATTGAAGCACTTAAAATGACACATTTAAAGATAAAATTGAAACATTTAAAAGCAAAAGTGACACATTTAAAGGTAAAAAATACTCATTTTCATATATAATGGCTTAGACATTGATGGACTAAAAGTTTCACATTGATGAACTAAAAGTGACACATTTAAAGGAAAAATGACACATTTAAAAACAAAAAAGTTAACGGTTTTCATATAAAAATTTGAGGGATGACACTGTAATTTTTTAATATTTGACCTATTTAAAATGAATAGTTCCGTCTTACAGATTAAATTGTCTTCTAAGAGATATACTCATATTAAAATAACTAATTGAATCAATCCTTATTAATCACTTTTAACATTAGTTTAAAATATCCTTGCCTCTTGCCACTTGGTATGATAATCACATGAGTCTTTGTAATAAGTAGAGGGAAAGTAAAAGTCCACAAATTTATTTTTATTAATTAAATAAATAAGCATCACTTTATTTCACTTATTATTTCATTCGCTCTTTACTCGAGTAATTTATTTCGTGTGGTCCGACGTTGTTGAGTCCTTTACTGTTGGGAGTTGGGAGATTGAGTTTTCTACTCATCTAACACTTTACCTTTTCTTTCTTTATTCATAATTTAATTTGGCCTAATAACCTATCTTATCTTCTTTAACTAACTATCCTCCTTTTTAGCATGGATTCCTTTAATGGAATGTTCAACTTTCCATCATTCTGGTCATTGTGTTTTCACCATATGGTAACATTTTCTTTTGGGCCTCACATTTTCTTTGATCATTTGCTTCCAAAATCATACAAGATAGATGAATATTTGTTTTCTGCAACCAATAAGTTGGAGGTTTTGGGTTTAAACATTGATGTGTTCGACTCAAATCCGGTCACAAAGAAAGCACGTGAGACCACCACAAATCAATCACGAGCTCAGAAACAAAAGCCCGCACGAGCACCCAGCATAACAGGCAAGATGTCCGGCTAAGGACCACCTTTAATCCCCGACCAAGCCTGGTGGACCAAGGCCTTACTTCTCTGACGAGGGGGTCATGCCCGGGGAACATATACCTCTCTGCGCACAACCATAACCTGGAAGCATGCGTCCAGCGAGCAACCGAGTCGTGAGCCCCAAGGCAAACTACGAGGTTTCCTAATTCAAGACGGAAGTTGCGCGGCTTCTGGCCAATCACGCCTACTATTTAGGAATGGACTCCTAATCCTAATAGGCTGCAATTAATCCTAATTCTACAAGGATTCTACAAACATTATTCCTCATTATCGGTGCAGATATATAACAACTAAAATCCCAAATATAAATGCTGCAGTAAAAAAATACAGATTTGTATATATTTAATGATAAAGTACAGTAGTAATTTTCCATATATAGATACAAACGTTTGAGTGTGTGGATACTTTGCATACATATATCTCAGTATTCTGAGACAAACTGTACAATGCTCGATACGTTCATAGGTAACTGAACAAAACGGCAAGTCATGGGCGGAAGCGCTAAGACAGATAGTATTCATCACAGTGCAATATAACATCAGCGAGAAAAAAATTCCAAGAAGTGGATGTTCCACGATCACGTCAGTGTCAAGATCCAGACAAGCTACAGGTGACAAATAGCAGCAGCATCACAAGACAATGGAGAGAAATCCTGCTAATGGGGTATGACAACTGCCAACTGAAGCTGGCCTTGCTGGCATAGTCTTGCTGGATTTTTGTATATAGTGATCCGAACCATGTTATTGCCCAGTAAAACAACACGGGCAACACTAAAAGAATCACCTTTGTCGGCTGCGAATTGCCACTCTCTTACTGATATTGTGAACCAGTCTTTCCTTGTGGAGTCTGTTGTTTTAACTTCTATGTACTCCTGCCCCTTCTCATCTCCAACAAGAATGTCATAGGGCAGCCCAGTCTCGTTCATCTCATTGACCCAATTCACATATTTCTCACCTGCTCTATTGGAAAAGTATTTGAAAGCTTCAATCTCTCCTAGTCTCCCTGTTAACAATGACTGTTGTGCATTGGCTGAGCCGAAAGAAAGTTGATCCCTCTGGCTTGGGTTAAATGAACTGGAGTTCAAGCCATCAGAAGGGGTAACTAGTTCAACAGAGTCGATTTGAAAGTGCTCTCCCAAACCGAAAGTGAGGTGAGGGTCCGAAGGATCCTGACAGTATGTGGAGGGAAGACGATGATCAAGTTCAACATTCATACCGGAAGTGCGAATAATACTTCCATGATGAGCCCTTGATATGACAGAATTTTGAGAAATTACCATGTGTGAGTGTGAACTAGAGTCTGCATATTTTCCGTGTGAACTTGAGTCTGCATATTTTCCGTGTGAACTTGAGTCTGCATATTTTCCGTGCGAACTTGAGTCTGCATATTTTCCGTTGGTCCAGTCAGTATTATTCTTCATCAAAACATAAGGATCTGCTTTGGCAACAATTTGTTTAACATTATCTATCTTTGCCATTTGTTGGCTATGAGATACTTGTGTCTTCAATTCGTATGCAGAACTGAACTTAGAAATGTTTCTTGAGTTGACAGGTTGCCAGTGCGAATTCGTTCCAGAGTTTCCTTTATATTTAGATGTGTTTGGCTCATCAATCATCGTTGAAGTAGAACTTGTAGTTGATTTCTCTTCATTCATGGATTGAAGGGACCAGATTGGTTCTTCGTTGGGGAGTTTTGGTACCTTCTGACTATTCAAAATGAAAAATTCTGTCTGCTCGGCAGTGGAACCTAATTCTGCCATGGTTCTTATCATGTGAAGAAAATTTGCCAGGTGCAATTCAGGAACTCCATCAACCAGAAAACGAGAAAGCTCCACGAACATCGAATGAGAATCCGATTTCAGAGTTGTGTACAAAATGTCACCCTGTAAATGAAATGCAGAAAGGAATATATATATATATATATAAGCATCAAACATGGTATTATCGTCCGCAATTAGATAACTGTAATGCATAGGACAAAAACTAACAATTATCCTTAACTTATGAAATATGAGAATGTGACAGTAGATGTTGGCAATAATTCCGATAAAGCATTTCAAATAAAAAAAAGGTAATACATGCCGGCAAGAAAGCATTCTCCAAAACGCAAGCAAAAAAACAACAATGAAGCATTCTCTTATCTATATATATACACAAATACCTGTAGAAGACAGCTGCATTCAGATCGTTTCTTAGATGCTATCTCAGATCTCTTGATAACGTTCCTAAACAATAATTGATTCACCACGACAATTTGCAGACGATTCAGGTTCTCAAATCCTGACTGCTTGAGTTGGGAATATTTATGGGGATACACATTAAAAATGTAACGCTGCGCATACGGTAGAGCCCATCTCACCAATGAAATTTTGATACTACTGTCTGCTCGGCCATAGTATATTGCTTCTCGAGTCACAATCTGGAAAAATACACCCCCAAGTCAATAATGTCGCAAGGTCCATTAAGACTAAGACATAAGACAAACATCCCCCCGTAAGTTCTCACAGAACTCAAAAGTTTGCAAGTATAATTAACAAAATAGACATACATGAATGCCTGCCTCAACATCATAAAGACAATCTGCTACATTAGAAGCTCATAATCAGGATATCAATCACGTTAGTTTTGAACAGCATTTCCATTTCTTTCCTTTAATCATGCATTTATTGTCGTCTTTCATTGAAACATGAAGTTCCTTGGAAGTACACCTAGACGATGTCATTGACATTGAAAAACTGGGGCATTGAGATTCAGTCTACATCTCATTTGGTGTCCAAGCCACTGTTTGTAGAACGACCGGGGGGGGGGGGGGGAGCACGATAATTTTTGTAGGGAGTGCAGATAAAACAAAAAGTAGAACAGTGTAAACGAAACTGCTGCTGGATAATTGTCAAAGGAATAAGCTTGTTTCTATACTGTACCATAAATGTAACTGTGAAAGTGCATAAATATGATGTGGTACAACACAAGGTCTATGAATAAGCTTCATGCATTTTTCCTATACTTGGATATTTATGATGTGTTCTCTCACAGTACATGAGAGGTATAACCCCATTGCGCACAACTGCACATGGTTCTTGGAATAAGTATATGAGATGTTAAAAAAAAAGGTTTCAAGGCATACACAGAGACATTGGATCCAGTATGATAAATTTCTAAAATTTGAACATGGGTCATGAGAGTTCACCCAAGTGAAACTACCTAATTTTCTCTCTAGGGACATGCATATAGAGAGGGAGAGAGAGAAAGAGTACATCTGAAAGAGCAGGGATTCCTAGTCTTCGTATGAGTACGGAAACTTTTGCCTGAAGCATCTCTTGCTCTTCTTCACTCAGTTCACCCAAGTGAAGAAAGTGAATACCATGCAAATGCTTAAATTCCATGCTTAGTTTCTCATCATCAGGCCAACAGACAAGGCCAAAAGATGAGTGAAGAGAAACCCAAGTATCTTGTGCGGTGGGAAGCACCAAAATTTCCTGTTTGTGAATATTCTCTTTCAAGTGCTCAACATCTTCAGAACTTAGCAATCCAGATTTCAAACCATCAGCCCATAGAGTAAAAACTTGGAAGACCTGAGACGCACAAGAAAAATTTGAAATACATGCAAATTCTTAAGAGAAGGCGATATGCGTTGGTTTATAGTTTGGCTACATACAATATTACTCAAACATGATGGCAGAGAAACGGCTGACAATTGCAGCAAGAACTGAAGATAGCTACAGAGAGGAGGGATCTCGTTTACTCCACATTCCTTCACAAAAAAATCATGAAGACTAGGATACAAGCTGCATAGGGACTTGCTCAAGCTATACTGAGTGATATCTTGGCCAGTCTCCTTCAGTTGTTTCAATGAATCAATAGGATCATGCCAATGCACTTCTTGAGAAGTGACTAACACACCATGTGCAACAGCCTCAGGTGTAGGACTTGATGAAGATGGAACAAATATGAAAGCTCCAGACTGCAAGTTGTCCAAGATTTTCAGCCTTGAAGCAGCCATTTTATTCCAAATCAATGTATAGAAATTGGACATTTGTGATATGCTGTCATGAAATGTCAGCAACCAATTAAACAACATGTTATTTCACAATTGCAAAAAGAAGCTAAAGTTCAGGTATGGACAGTACAAAGCAGGAGTAAGGTAAATTACCAACACAGATCCACCATTTTCACAGGGTACTTTATTCTCAAGCAACAACAACTAATCCTTTCCTATTTCTAATACACCCTCTGTCCAAAGAAAACAGTTTATAGCCCCATTTCTAAACTATATCCTATAAAATAAAATGATCACACACAAAAAATTGGCATGTTAGGACAGATTATAGGAAATATATAAATGCAAAAGTATAACATTAAAAAGTTTGACTTGTCAAATGGGACTATTATTTTGGGATGGAAGGAGTAGTTGATTACCACTCAACAATACTGATTACTGAAGCGTATAGGACAGGTTGAGTTGAAGGACCCAAAATCAAGATAGATCTTGGTTTGACCTTTCTAGCATTTAAAAAATTTAAGCTGGTGCAGAAGTCTGAAAAAGTACCCTGTGATAATCAGGGGGTCTATCCTTCATTTTACCCAGTCCTAGTTAGTATGAGTATCCTCAATTGAATGATTCGAGTCTAACACTCTACGATTGGCGTCAACTCAGCTACTGACACAACATAATCTGCAGGAACCTGTTCTCATCTATGCAAAAGTACTTGAGAAACACCAACCACATAGGACAAAAAAAGAAGCTGAATAGCTTGTCTGGAATATGAAATTCAAGTGAATATTTAAAGACACAATCTTTAAGGAAAAGTATGATATTGGCTCTTCCTTCCTTGTATGTAATAGATATGACAATATGCATTCACAATAACATGATAGAGAACCTCTGCTCTGTGTGTTTACTTTTAATAGTTTACAAGACAATAAAGCCACACGAGCTCAACTGAGGAAAGGAAGAAGGCCAACTTATATTAACAACACAGGTGCATGGAACCCAAACAATCTCAGGTTCATTTCTTTAGTAATTAAAGCTTAACCACAATGAATGGGTCTCAAAGAAAAAAGGAGATAAAGATACAGATAATCACATAGTTAGTTTTGCGACTTTTTATTCACATGAATGTAAAAGAAGAGCCTTACCTAGCCCTGAAAGGGGTTTTAGATCTTCGCCAAACCTCAAGAATTGAGAATATGTCATCAGTGGTAACTTGAGTCTTAAGACCGATATCATTCAGCAGATTTTTATTTCGCACCTATTTTGAATAAGAAAACAAATTCAGTTATCGAGATAGCGAGTGATGAATCATTCTACACAGGCTGTAAGGCTCCCTGTGAAGAAGAAGAAGAAGAAAAAAGCGCACAACACGGCCCATCAAGATATTCCATCGCACCCGGAACTCACTATGGTCATGAGATGACATTCACAACATTAATCATAGTTTACATTGCATAAAGAAACCAGAATGAAACACCTCGAGGGTTACCATCCACAAGAAACAGCAGAAAACTTCAAAACATCAATCATAATCCAAAGACCCACAATCTGCATACCAAAATCTCGAAAATTAAGGTCACAAATCCCAGATAACTAAGTGACTTAATGGACTTAAAGAAGTTCATAGGGATCTGAAAAAGGTTTCACAGCGGCTGTAAGGCACTAAGGCGATCTAACTTTATCTGGGCTTAGCCGACCCAAAGTAATTAAGGTTGATTTGAATCTAAGGAATAAAGTCTAATCAAAGGAGCAAGAAGGTCTTCTATTATCTTCAAAAGTCTTAACTCAATTGCTCTACTCCGACAGTCTACCAAGCGCATCCTGCCACCAATCTGTAAGATGGGAGAGGGTCATTTAAAGTATGAGAGGGTCAAATCTAGAGTCATTATAACAAAAAATGTCATAAGCCTCAATTTGCACTGCCTCATTATCACCTCATAAATAGAATGTCGTGTAAGCGACCCCAACTCCAATTCCAATTCCTAATTCCTGGAACTTCTAATTCTTTTTTACAATGAATACAGCAATAGTGCCAACATCTTGAAGGCTAACTTGAGGCGTTTTGGTATTTTAAATTTAAACCAATTAAAGTTTATTAAGGACCATAACAACTGCTTTCCGTACTAATTATCTTATGTCCCATTTGAAATTCATTTGATAATCTCCCTTGCCATGCATTGCACAGAGTGCTTCTGGTTTGTTCAGAATGCCAAAAGGGAAGAGCTATCAAAAATTTAGATCTCAAAAATCAAAGTGATGGGGAACAAGGGGATGAACATATGCAACTTTATTGACGAGGTACATCAAGCCCATCTTCAAGGGGATGAATTCAGCCTTAGTCTTTTGATCTTCTATCTCCTCTTCTTATCTACATGTTCATGTATTTATTTTATCTTGTCTTTTCCTATGCCCTAGACCACCCCATTTTGAAGTCTATATAAAGGGGAGTCTTGTAAGTGCTCGTTTGTTGCAACTTATTTGGAGTGACTTTTGGCTTTTGGCTTTTGAAAAGTCATATTTAAAGTGTTTGTTTCAGCTTATAAGCCAAAAGCCAATAAGTAAGGTACAACACACTTTATGCATTGAAAAGCTAAAATTTTAAGCTTTTTTGGTTTTTTTTAAACATGAAGACAACTATTCATTAATAAATATTTGATTGTCTTCATTTCATCCTTTTATGAAATATACATAAAAATATGAATACTAATTTTCAAGTTTTTTTTTTAACAAATAATTATAACGACTCATAAGCAGCTTTTCAACAGCTGTAACAAACAGTCTATCATGCAATCAGCCAAAAGTCATTCAGCTACCAGCTTAAGCTATCAGCCATAGGTCATAAGCCATCAGCCACTACAAACGAGCCCTAAGTGTTGAGAGAGCAACTTATGAAATAAAAATTCATCTTCTTCTTCCTTAGAAAGAAGTCACTTAGTTGTTTGTTTTCTAGTTGTTTCCTCGTCCAATTGAACGAAATCAATCACCCGTCCGTTCGTACGTCAACAAAAGTAAATTAACTAGATTTAAGAAGGGGATTCATATGAGAAGTCACACCATGTCCCAGAAGGACGACTCATATGCAACTATCCAGCCTCAGAAACGGGCGCACACTGACTGCTTGCTTTTTATTACATAGACACGTGACCCACAACGATCCCGATTTGATTGTGCATGAGAGTACTGGCATTATAAACAAAGAGAGCATGATATTATGTGAAGCCTAGAAAATGTAGATGTAATGATGCATCTTAATGATTCACTGGTTGATATTAAAGTGTTCTAAAAATCGTTACGCGGGCGCCAGACCAAGGACTAGCGCCTAGGGCACCTAAGTGGGGCCTAGGCGAAACCTAGAATTAAGAAGACATTATTACCTTATTTTTTTATTTTTTTCTTAATATAACCTAATTAAGAAGTATTAAACATTCAAATATACTAATAGTAAATATCATCAATTAATCTAAAAATAACGATTACATCACAAGACTAAAAATTTAAAGTAAAATCAGCAATTCAATACCATTTCAAAGTTCAAAACAACATAATACTCCATAACTCCATTTAAAAATTACTATAGTACATAATTCATTAATTTTATATTGTTTTTTATTTTATTATTTTAAAAAAGAATTTTTTAAAATAAATGAATTTAGTTGGCTTGATTTCTAGGCGCCTAGCTTGATTTTTAGGCGCTGTGGTGGGGCCTAGCGCCTAGAACGATTTTTAGAACACTTACACCGGTATGATCTTTATATAGTGGTTCAGTGAAGGAAATCGAAATGCAGCCTTGACATGGGTCCTTTTTTAGGGCTTGACAAAATGGTAAGTGACAATGACCGAGTCAAATCTCACACATTCAAACGCTACCATAGAGAGGTAGTATTGTGAGGATAAAGGAGTCAAAGCCATGCTGCCCCAACTAGTGGGAACATTAGTTTTACACAGATGTGGATACTTAAATAGATTCAACCATGACATAACAAATTTTTTATATTACTTACCAAATCAATTAGAAAGGAAATATCTGGTTGATCTAATTACAGTTTGAAGAAGTATCTGTAGCTATATCCCAAATCAAGGCATCTAATATATCATCCTCAAACTTTTTTCTAGCTCTTGTAAAGTCAACACTTCCATTTGGATCTCTGATGAGCATTTTAATTATGCTGGAGTAATGAGAGGTAGTGCACCAATAATATATTGTAAATCCCTAAAATATAGCATTGGACCTAAATGTATATGTACGATGACGACTGAAGGAATAATCCAGGAATTTAGTTATCAAACCAACCTTGGGAATGGTATACGGTGCAGTAACACCCACTATTAACCGCACTGCTTTGCAGTCATGAAATAAATCTTTAGGATAGTGAAGCTCATCATCAATACTGGAAGCCATCCACTGAACATCATGGAAGATGCTTAGTAGTGAAGACTTGAAGGGCCTGCTTTCTCCATTAGAATTGATATTGCAATAACCAGCAACCTTATCACTGAACGAATCATCCCATAATGTATCAAGAACCTCTAAGAGGTACTTGGATCTTTTCCTGTCACCACTTGAGGAAAGTTGTGAGAGTAAATGAGCTAACTCTTGAGATTCCCAATCTTTGACAATTGTTCCGGGGGAAATGGACTCTTTATCCAACATTATGTTCTTGAGAACAACATAAGATACATCTGCGATACACTTTTCAACTTGCGTCATACACACAAAATCAGAAATTCCTAATTCCAGGAAGAATATTCTCCAATTCGGCATTCCTCCCGATGAGGATTTGGTGGTCGGATGTTTCAGATAGGAGCTGTCGACCTCATACCATTTCATATCAGTGCCAATAATCAACTTATTTATATCAATAGGATTCCCAAAATCCTTATTGAGGTGGATTGGCACTTCGACAGGTCGTTTGTAGCCATGATTTGTTAAGATAAAAGCTTTATTATGCACCTCTGAGACTATGTGTTCCCTCTCTAGACTACAGTTGGGGCAACTCGACTGTAGGTGGAACATAATAAAAGAAAGGTACTCTATCATGAGATCTTTATCCCCTCTTGTATTATTGACATCAGAAATAGCTGGCAAGATGTGCACCTTTAGAACTTCATGTGCAGATAACTGTTGGACACCAACCCTATAAAGCATACGAGTTAAGTTCCCCACTGAAGTGGTATCAAAAGAAAAAAGGGCAGGATTAACAATTCGAAGGTTGGCATATAATCTTGGAAAAACATCTGGACCATACTCATTGTCAAATGCACTGGCTAAGGAATTGTAATGCAACCAAATTGTACCTTTGTCAACAGAGCTGTATTTATCACCCGAAAGGGGAATAAATGGTAATTTTTGAAGGCTATTCATATTGTCCAAGTCAGTTCCAAAATCTTGGGAACTATTCCCAGAATATTGTAAGGACATCTCGTACAGGGAATTGATCCAAGAGGCTAACCAACCAAGGCCCATCAATTTGAGACCATAGTTTGAACGACATAAAGAAGACATAATCCGAAGTAGAATTTTGGGTCCATACTCCTCAATACCCAGTGCCCTCGCCAACGAATCCGTTATAACTATGTCTTTACTCAAGAATCCAAGGCCAAGATGCTGTTGGAGCAAACTTTCATGCAAAAGAGTGCGAGCATGATCCGTCCAACTTCTTAGAACCTTGCATGGAGGAACCCACTCTTTGTCATCCCCTTCCAAAAGCAAGCAATTTGAAATGCGTAATTTAGGAATTATCGTCCGCGGAAGACTGGAGAAAAATCCATGCACTTCCCCAACAAGAGGAACAAAACTCATAAAAGCTGAAACACCTTTTCCTGGATTCTCTCTATAACAAGGAAGACGACAGAAAGATCTCTCGGCACTAAGAAACAAGTTTGGGAACTCGGATAGTAGCCATTGGTTCCACGGAGTATCTGCATCAACTTCTTCTCTAGAAGAAGTAAGAATAAAATCACCTTGGATAATAAATTTTAGACCATATGTTCGCAGAGGGAGAAAAGCAAAAACAGGCTGTTGGTCCAACTTTGGGCTGTAATTCCCAAGACCAGACTCCTCCAATGTAAATGCTATAGAAATTTCTGTCATTCGAGCATCATGTCGAATACTGTCAGCCTGTAATTTTCGAGATTCAATCAACCAAGTAACTTTCTCCTCCCCAAGGGAAACATTTACAATACCATCTCCAACAACTTCTTTCCTCATGACAATATGCGAATCATTGAGCATGTTCCTAAATTTGATACGCTGAAGGCGATGAAGGAAAAGTAACAATGATGGATGAAGATCTGAAAACATAGAAATGATGTTGTCCTTGGCAAAAGCTTCTGTTAGCTTTGATTTAAAAGGAAGCAGAATGCATGTATTCAAATCCATCTGATCAGTATCTAGAGACACCAGTTTCTTGAAAAAATCGATGTCACAAGGAGGCACAATTGTTGGCAAAACAAAACCAATCTGGCCCGCTCTTATATCGAACTTTATATGAAATCCATTGGAATGAATTTCGGGGGCATCAGTGACCTGCAGAAGACCAAAAGAGTTCATTAAAAGCTAAAGATTGATACAATGCAATAAATCATGCAATGTGGAATAAGAATGAATGATCCTCTTGGATCACCCAGGAAACGTGGAAAGCTATTAAGAGCCAAGTATTACAGATCATCTGAGAAACTAAGAAATTGATATACATAAAAATGAAAACAAAAAATAATAATCATAATACTCCCTCCGTCCCACCCAAAGAGTCCATGTTTGAAAAGTCTAATTCTTAAAAGATATATAACTAGCATTAAAGTTGGTCATAATTACAAAAACGCTTGAGCATAATCAATATGTTAATAGCAAATGTGAGGGTAAAGTTGAAATGTTATGGAGATGATAAACAATTTTTTTTGAAAGTTGACTCTTAAAGTGAAACATCTCAAAATAGTATGGTAGACTCTTTGCCCAGAATGGAGGGAGTAATTAACTTGTTAGACTCAAACATAATTATCATCGTATGACTTATTTTTCATCAAAATTGCACCAGCATCTGCTCCACCCTAAACATGTCAGAAAATACTTACAGATCACATCAACTGAACAAATTATGAGAATTCATATGTTTGTAGTTTATAGATATATGTCCACAAACTAGAAGCATCTCTTAGAACAATACCCGAAATACGGATTTGAAGCCGATGCCTTTCTTCCCAATATACCCAGCAGTAATTTCCTTCTTCGTGGAATTTCCAACATCACATAGCGCTCTAATATTATCAGAAGAAAACCCTTGCTCATTATTTAAAACAATAATCCCTTTGTCCTGAAGAATGAATGTAAGGGTTGGTTCCACATTTGCCGGATAGACATTATCATCAGCATTTTGAACCTGAAGAAGTGTCACAGGAAAAAAGATGTCACTAGAACATCATAATCATCAATGAAGTCTAGAACGGAAGAAGCATGGACACAAACACACATAAGAAAAAAGTTCCAGATAGGCCAACAAGAACTCTTAAAAGAACAAGACAAGGAGATTGCAAAAACATGTTCAATACAAACGAATATATGTTGCACACAATGTAAATAAATAAGTTTATTCAAACAAAATACCTAAATGAAATAGGTGTTACGCTTTAGTATTTTAGGTGTTACGTTTAGGGTCACTCTTCAAACAGAATAGCGTAGGCAACTTGAATCTCCAAAGTAGAAGGTTCATGTTGTCAAGTATCCCGACCTAACAATTTCATCCAACAGTAAGAAATCAAAACAAATCCTAACCCTATTTTTTTAATCTTAGAAATTCTAGACATAGTTATTAGAGAATAAGGAGTATTATGAAGGGTGTTAATTGTAAAATTATGTTTTATATGCACATATATATACATGGCCTAACCATTTTAGGGCTACAGCTTTCAAACCATATTCTACTGTTCTCTTCTTCAATACTCCCTCCGTTCCGGGCAAAGAGTCCACTATTCCATTTTGCCTGGAACGGAGAGAGTATTACTTTACAAGAAGCCTGTACCGATCGAATTCATATTCTTTCCCTTTCTTTTATCTTTTTTTTTTGGGTTCCCTATTGATGATTTCGTAAAGCCATGACTCAGTAGAGTCGGCGTTGGAGTTGTGTCACCCGGAGTGTGCGACCATGAAAAGAGGTAGGCCGACCCAGGATGTGGAGTGGCTTCCAGTGCTTGCCTTGTGGTCGTAGCTGTTCGACCGAGGTTTGGGGTTCATTATATCGCATTCACGAACAAGACGGTGAACAAGGGGTGTTCGCCTTTGCCGTCTCTTGCCACAAAGGCCCTCTTTCCAGCCTTGACAAGCCCCATGCGCCTGCCAGACGTGCCCGCATGCCTAATGCGACGCCAATAGACAGTAGCACTTTTCCCGTCTCCGGAAACCCTTCCCATTGCCAGAGCTCCGGTCACGTGCCGGCGCGTTAGCCAGAATTTTGCTGTTTTGTTAGGTTCATTGGATTCTCCAGCATCTGCTTAGTCTACCTATGTGGTTGGTTTTCGGGTTGGAGGTGTTGTTAGCTTCTGTTGCTTGATTTGTTGGTTGGTGCCTAGTTTTGTTCGGTTCTTGCGGCATTGTTCTTATGGTTACTTCGACTCCCGGGGCTGTAGAGGTTGTTTTAGCAATAATTACCACTACCAAGAAGCTTAATGGCACCAATTATATAATGTGGCGAAAGGTTGTTAGTAAGAAGGGTGACCATCTTACAGATATTAAAACGGGGAAGGGTGTGAAGGCTTGGATTAGAGATGATGCATATCTTTTTTTTATTAGAGAGATTATGCATATCTTTATGCCAAATAATGAATTCCATGACCGATAATGTTGCGGAGTTGGTTACACATATCGAAACAATCAAAGAACTTAGGAGTACTTGGAGGTATTGTATTCGGGCCGTGATAATTTGAATCGTCTCTATGACTTGTCCCATGATTCTGTTTAGACAGAATCAAAAGGATCGTACCGTAACTCAGTACTTTGAGGATTTTAAGAAGTTGTCTCAGGAATGGTGTACGTTACTTCTGATTGCATAAGTAAATGCAGACACAACGTGAGCAACTTCTTGTCATGGGTTTTTTGGCTGGTTTGAGACCTGAGTTTGCTACTGATCGCTCGTATATTATGTCCGGCTCAAAGGTTTGCTCCTTGTCTGAGGCTTTCTCGTGGGTTTTACGTGCTTCTCGCTAGCCTACCCCATCAGACGGGGATGTGGGCGAGGCTTCTGCGAGGTTTTGTCCATGGAGGTCATGGTGGTGGTGTCCGTAGAGGTGGTAGATGAGGTCGTGGTGCTGATTCATATGGTCGTGGAGGGAATCGGGATGTCAGAGTATGCTACAGCTGTGGGGACACAGGCCATCTGCCACGCAATTATTGGAAGTTACATGGCAAACCTGCCGGTACTTGTTTGCTAATGTAGCTTCTCATTCTGATCCTATTACTTAGTCATCTCAATAGGCTGAAGGGAGGATGGTTATGATGTTTGATGATGAGTTTGCTCGATATAACCAGTTTCAGGTTTCTCAATCGTCTTCATCTTCCGCTTCCACTGCGTACTTTTGTCCATTCAGGTAAACCCACCGCATGTCTTTCATCCTCGGGTCACAAATGGGTCATTGATTCAGGTGCGACCAGTCATATGACCAGTGATGCAGGTATTTTATCGTCCTTTACCCCTTCGATATTGCCTAGTGTCACTTTGGCCGATGGTCTGTCCCTTCCGTTAAGGAGAGTGGTATTGCTTGTATCGGTCTTTATCTTTGTCTTCTGACTTATACCTTCCTGGTTTCTCGTTTAATTTATTATCCATTACCAAACTTACACATGATTATAACTGTTGTGCCTTATTCTATTATGATTCTTTTATTGGTAGAGGCAATGCATCGGGAGGGCTTTACTTTCTGGATGTGGTTCCCTCGCCCGTTGCGAGTTCCAGTGTTACTTCCCTTACTCTCCATCAGCTACATTGTCGTTGGGTCATCAGTGTCTCTCGTCTCTGAAGAAATTTTTTTTTTTTATAAGTAAAGTATAAGTATTATTAACATCCGTCAAAAAAGGAGACGTTATCTTGTACACTGGAAGTATACATGCACTAAACTACAAACCAAAAGACCCCAACCTAATTACAAAAAGGATCCTCTAAAGTTGGGTCGACAGTTAAGCACCAGAATCTCAAATACAAGTGAAAAGACTTTTTGATTCCTACAAGATCAGATTCATTGTTCTCAAAGGCCCTTCTATTCCTCTCTTTCCAGATGGTCCACCAAATAGCTAAGGGGGCAAACTTCCAAAAATTACTCCTTCTATTTCGTCTCTGAAGAAATTATGTCCTAGTCTCGAGTCCGTGTCTACATTAGATTGTAAAGTTTGTCGGTATGCTAAATACCATCGTGTTTCATACTTTCATAGGGTTAATAAAACGGTGTGTGCCCCATTTGAGTTAGTGCATTCTGATGTTTGGGGTCCATCTTCGATTGTGTTAAAACTTAGTAATCGTTATTCTGTTAGCTTTGTGGATATTTTTCTCATGTAACGTGGATTTATTTAATGAGAAATCGTTATGAATTATTTTCTATTTTTCGAGGCTTCTGTGTTGAAATTCATAACCAATTTGGTGTGCTCATTAAATTCTTCGTAGTGACAATGCAAAAGAATATTTATCCACGTCTTATTTCTATGCATGATCACGGCACGACCCATGAATCGTCTTCCACAGATACACCTCAACAAAATGGGGTGGTGGAGCGAAAGAATCGTCACTTAATGGAAAGTGTTAGGGCTCTTTGCTTTCAAATGCGAGTACCCAAGCCATTCTGAGCTGATGCAGTCTTGACTGAGTGTCATCTTATTAACCGGATGTCTTCTTTTGTTCTTCTAGGGGATATTTTGTATCGTGTCTTGTTTCCTTCTCGTTCGTAGTTTTCTGTGTCACCAAAGACCTTTTATGTGTCTGTTTTGTTCGGGATCACCGTCCACAAGTAACTAAGTTGGATCCCAAGTCCCTTAAGTATGTCTTCCTAGGCTACTACCATTATCAAAAGCGATACCATTGTTATTCCCCCAACCTAAATCGCTATATGGTTTTTCTTGATGTCACATTTTTTGAATCTCAATCCTTTTATCCTACGCCATCCATTACACCACCATCTTCAGGATGATTTCCTTCTTTATCACATTGTAGTGTCAGGAGCTGTTCATGTTCCCCCTTTTGCACTTCCTGATGTCGTCTCTACTGAACCAGTCCTCTCATGTGCAGATCCTCCCACGCGGGCCACGCCTATGCCTTCATCTGATTTAGATGTTCTGATTGCTCTTCGGAAAGGTAAGTGTAGTTGTGCACAATATTGTATTGCTAACTATGTTAGCTACTCTGGTTTGTCTCCTTCTACTTGTTCATTCCTTAGTTCCCTCGAGTCTTATCCTATTCCTAAGTTCGTGTCTGAGCAGTGGCTCACCCTGGTTGGAGAGCAGCCATGGAAGAGGAGATGAATGCTCTTTAGCATAATCAGACGTGGGATTTGGTTCCTTTGCCGGATCATAAGAGAACAATTGGTTGTAGGAGGGTATTCACAATGAAAGTGAATCTCGATGGTTTCCTCGCTCCGTTGAAGGCTCGTCTGGTCGCGAAAGGTTATGCCCAGTCTAATGGTGTGGATTATTCAGAAACCTTCTCTCCGGTTACGAAGTTGGCTTTTGTTCGTTTGCTTGTTTCTCTTGTTGCATCATACCATTGGTCGCTGCACCAACTAGTTGTGAAAAGTGTGTTTCTTCATAGTGATCTTCATGAAGAAGTTTATCTCGAACAACCACCTAGGTTTGTTGTTTAGGGGGAGTCAGGGATTGTGTGCAAGCTAAAGAAGTCGTTGTATGGTCTAAAACAGTCTCCTAGATCTTGGTTTGGACGATTTAGTGATGTGGTGTTAGAGTTTGGCCTTATGCGGTGCAGCAATGATCATTCAGAGTCTGATGATGGGTGTATTCATTTAGTTGTTTATGTCAATGATATTGTCATCACTAGTGGAGACAGTGTAGGTTATTAGTGCTCTAAAGTCTTTCCTTCAAGAAAGATTTCAAACAAAAGATCTTGGGAACTTGAAGTATTTTTTGGGAATTGAAGTTACCCGTTCGAAACAAGGCATCTTTCTTTCTCAACGGAAGTATATACTTGACCAGTTGACCTACATCCTGACCTTGGGATGTTAGGGGCAAAACCAGAAACTCCTATGGATGCTAATGTGAAGCTTAGAGTTGATGATCGTGAGAATTGACTCATCCGGAAAGGTATCGTAAACTTGTAGTATTTAGCTGTGACTAGACCAGGCATTGCATTTGCATTAAGTTGGTTTATGTCATCTTTACGATCTACTCACTGGGAGGCTGTTGTACGAATTGTCTCATATCTCAAGAGAGCTCCAGGCCGTGGGTTACTTTATCGAGATCATGGGCACATGAGAGTTGAGTGATTTTGTGATACTGATTGGGCAATGGGCGGATGTTCTATTGATAAGAAGTCAACCTTACCCTCTATATTTGTTGGAGGCAACTTAGTGTCCCGAAAAAGAAAGAAGCAAGAGGTCATAACGAGATCAAGTGCAGACGGAGTATAGAGCCATGGCTCAGTCGACTTGTGAGTTGATGTGGATTCGCATGATACTTGAGGAGATAGGGTTTGGTAGCTCAACACCTATGCAGCTATGGTGTGATAATCATGCAGCCATCCATATTGCATCGAATCCTGTGTTTCGTGAACGCACAATACATATTGAGGTTGACTGTCATTTCTTTTTTTTTTTTTTTTTTTTTTTTTTTAAAGCTAGATATTATAAAAGGAAGGAAAAGGAAAACAAGCTAAAGGGGGACAACTAACCTTACCCTTACAAAGGAGCCTTACGGGGAAAGAAACATAAAAATTAAACCTAGATAAGACAAAGAAAGAAAACTAATAATTACGATAACGACTCTCGACGTTTCTCGAGATTAGAGGGTCAAGATCAAGGGCTTCAAATTGGGCGTGATCGTTATCGAATCTTCATCTTCGATAGTTAATGACAAATTTATTGGGAGACCGAGGTGTTCTCGCATAGTGGCGGTATTTATACAAGGACCGACTCAAAGAAGGATTTTTATGACTATGAGATGGAGAAATAACATCATTAATGACTTTCTTAACAAAGATCAATATCGGGCCTGGTACCATCTTTGTTGAACACAATTGCTAGATGGGGCCGATTAAGAGCCTCAATACTCGAATTGTCCGATAAGTTGCCCTCTTCATCAATAGTTTCCAGAGCCGCAAACCGATTAGGGGATAGAGAAGGCTCAGAAGGCTTGGGTAGAGCATTAACCTTTTCATTAACAACTGAAGAATTATCATGGTCTGTATGATCTTCACCCGAACTTGTTGACTGTCATTTCATTCGCAAGAAGCTACAACAAAAGGTTATTGTCACGAGATATGTCAAGTCCGGCGAACAACTCGCTGATGTTCTTACCAAGTCAGTGGTTGGAAATAAGTTGAGTTATATTAGTAACAAGCTACGCATGCATGATATTTATGCTCCAGCTTGAAGGGGAGTGTTAGAGAATAAGGGGTATTCTAAAGGATGCTAATTGTAACATTATGCTTTATATGCACTTATATATAAATACCCTGGCCTAACCATTTTGGGGTTATGGCTTCCAAACCATATTCTACTGTTCTCTTCTTCAATATTACTTTATAATGGTTATAACTTTTATCATTAAAAACTTCAGTTTAACAAACATTGATCATGCCTCCTTGTCTAAAGCTATATCAACACATTAGACCCAAAGACATAGATTCCCTAATCCAGCATAAGAGGCAGGATCTATAAAGGGCTAGTATGCACAGGATGTTCCATAACTTGAACCCAAATGTAGGAGTTTGGAAATACAGCTTTGTGTATGCTTATGAAAGGCTTCCTCTAATACAGCTTTGTACGACTTAAGTCACACACACGTGAAAATCTCTCTACGAGAAGTGGAAAGATGCACATAATCCATCATCAAGTATGTAGAAGAGTTGGCAAAAATCAATACTCTGAAGTTGAGCTGCCACACTTAATATCATTAGGTATGAGCCCACTAGTAAAAGTGGCTCCATTTAGTTCTGGTGAAGTTTCAGTTGCTAATCACATATCTCTCACATCCTAGTTCTTATTTCTCCAAATCTTATGATTATAAATGAAACCAAATCATTTATAACGATGAAAAATATTAAATTTATTAAATGTAAATGATTCATTCAAACTCTAACTCTGCCTGTCCGCAGTTTATCAGACAAGTTATACCTAATTGGAGTTTCAGCGTAAAAATGCAGATGCCTACAACTTCATTAGTTTCATATGCACCTTTAACCTTGTCCTCCCAGTATTTGAAATGACCTTCAAATGCAGATGAATGAAGTTACAAATAACCACAAATTATTCTTATGGTAGTCACCCTTGGATAAAAAGGATTGCAAAAACACGAACACCGAGATTATTGTCAAGTTCATATTGTAAACATGATTTCCTAACAACAAAAAGTTTTTTGAAACTATGAAATATTACTTAAAACCAAAACAAAAAACTATGCAAAAATAAGCAACTATACGGAAAAAGTACGCATATATATGTGGTGCTGTTGTAGATGGTTGACACCAGAAAAAAACAAAATCAGGATCACCATGAGATATCAGTCCTGGCACGTGGCAAATACAAATAAGCATGAGTCAAAGAAAAAAGAAGAACAAAAGGATATACACTTACCAGCTCTAGAAGGAAATGTGAATCCTGAGAGTACAACTCTTGTGATAGACAATGGAGTGCTCTGCCCAAGCGAGCATGTTGCTTCTTTAATATGCTGTTCTCAGTAACTGAAAGACTTGGATCCAGGCCAAATTCTTCCCGCCTAATAGATTCAATCACAAAAGCTGAATCGTTTTCTTTGTCAGATAAACTTTGAACGTACTCATCTCCGCAATTAACACCAGAAAACTCCACCCTACTAACCATGGAAAAGACACTTTTTTCTTCTTCATTTTTCTTGTCTTCCTCAGAAGATAATACCACTTTAACTTGAGAGGAAAGGGGGTTGTTTGACATATTTCGCACATACTTCTCGCCTGTGATGAACTCCGAAACAACAGTTTTTAAGCATGAAGATCCAGTGGGTGACAGTAGCTCTGTTCCCTCAGTAGAATGGAAGGTATGATAATCACTAATCCATTCCACTATACCAAGAGATAATCCTAATTCATGAAGCATTATGCGGTGCTTTATCTCTCTGCACTCATTCAAAATGAATGATGGAGCATCTTTCACGATAGACAGCAACCCAGGAAGTAACAGATCTGCAGCAAACCTGCGGAATTCGGCAGGGAGATGATTAAGGCAATCAAGCATAAATCTAGCTGCAAAAGGCACCGCATTTTTAATTTCATTTTTGCTTTTGTTTGCCTCACTTCTGAGATTCTTCTGACCATCATTTTCTTCCATGTCCATAATATTCTTAACAATAACTTCAAAAGCTTTCCGTGCATGGCATTTTAAGAGGGACAATGGAACAAATTGTTCACCCCCATACAATGCTAACAAAGACAACAAAATTACTGCTGTCCGGAAAGAGGATCCCTGAAGGAAAGCTTCCAAGAATGACTCCACAGTAGCTGAATGATCAATACGAATTACTTCACCATTCTTGGTCACCAAACACAGCAGCTCTTTGGTATTGACCTCATTCAGTAACCATCCAACAAGAGGACCAAGCGAAGGAGCAAATTTCAGGTCCCAATGTAACCATGAGTGGAGATCTATCAACATTGGAGCCCTAAGTAAGGTTTCAATTGCATCTTTGGCCATAACATGAGTCTCTGGAAGAACTTTCTCATTGTGAGAAGCGACTAGAGTAGCGGAGAAAAAGACACAGTTGGATCTTACATTGCTTTTGTTCTCTCGCACAATATCCTTATAATCTTTCATATCACCATTTTCCACTAAATAAAAGCAGATCGAAGGGAATTGCCTTGTCAGCAACTCCGAAATTTTCTGCTTGCTCAAATGTTCATTTTCCCTCAAGCTGTTTGAAGCCTGTAATAGCAATCCTTTCAATTGATGTTGTTTCATGCATGCTTCAAGAGAAGGATTATCACTAATGTCATTAAACAAGAAACAGTTCTTCCAGGCAGGAGGCAGTAAGGAGACATGTTTTTCTAGGAACACAAAGAATGGGCCATAACCAAGGGAATCAAACTCCTTGACTGAAAACTGTTGCGTTAGCCAATGCTCACACTTACAAAGCTTACTTACGAATATCAATTTCTTTTCCAGAGGATAACTCACATTGCCTGGAATGCAGTTATGAAGATCAATGTATGCAGAAATATTCTTGACAATATCTTCAAGAGGGACATCTGCAAAATGTACAAAAAGAATGGGAAACAGATTGCAAGTCATGACCAAAGAGAAAATAAACCTGCCAAAAGATAGAAAAGAAACAAACAGCAACTTGCTGATATATGGACTACCCTGGATTGCTAGATCTCCTATAAGCTGGAATCAGTAGATGGAAGAATCTATTATTACTTGCAGAGGAAAATCTGTTGGCTATGCTTTAGAAATAAATATTTGCCAATTTTCCATTAGTTGGATTGTAACCTGTAAGAAGAGGAGTGCAATATATTTTCCAACTACTTGGAGCGATCATCATATACCATACTAAAGGAGTTGAAGGATCTTGTCAGACATTCAGTTGTGACAGCTATGAGATATCCAAGGAATTTCATCAACTGGCATTGTTGGATGGTGAAACCTGAATATGTTCTTGCTTGATGTAGGCTGTGGAATTCTTGCTACTAGTTATGTTCTGCGAAGGACAGCAGTCATTGGTTTGTATAGACTACAAGCCTTGATTAGCTCTAGTAAAAGTTCACTTACCAAAAGAATAAGATAAGAACAAAGCACTAATTTTGAAAAGGGTATCATCATTGAGAAGTTGGAACAGTAAAATCATTTCTTTCTTAAAAAACCATGGATAAATTTGTTTATTTTCATTAACCTAAAAATAACTTTAAATAACTAAATCTCTCTCTCTCTCTCTCTCTGTGGAAAGAAAGATAATCGAAAATTCAATTATCCCAATAAGAAGCCGAATAAAATCACAGACAAATGCTTCAAGCAAATAACTCATTTTTTGGTACAGCTTCATGCAAATAACAACCAAAGGATAAGGGATTACAATCTGTAAAGCATTACTATCAAACTGTCTCAAAACCAATTGGCTGGTGAGATGTGTGTCCCCAAGATCCTTATATATTGATTGCAAGGCTTGGTTTACTTGATGTGGGTGTAGAGACTCACCAAGTTGGCGCTCCTTTACGCAAGCGGTGTCAATACGAGCATGTTTTTCAGCTAGTTCAGCCCCTGCACTTATATTTTCAGTACGCTTCACCGAATTTGTCTTTCCTACTCCATTTTGACTGGAAGTTTGAGGAGCATCATGCATACCATCCCACAATCCCAATTTCATAGATGTAACCTGCAACAGAAGAATGAAAGTACATTACAATGCTTCCTCAAAGTCACACGAAACTCGGAAGTCACCCAAGAAAACAGTGTGCTGAAATTTTAGTCTAATGCCAAAATGAACTCCTCTACTTTGAGAAACTCCTCTTTTACAACCGATCATTCTTTTATCATTCTACCACTGCACAAGTTAGTTATTTTGCCCCTTAACCCTAACTCCATTAGAAAAGCTAACCAAAAGTTGTCGTGGCCCTTATTTTTTTTTTGAATAAATGAAAAATAAATATTAATATTAGCATCTAAGGTTGACGGGCTCGGTGCATGGGGATCCTACTATTGCGGGGTCTAAGAAGGGTAGAATGTACACTCTTACCCCTGCAAGCATAGAGGCAGGCATTTAAATATTAGTATCTATTTAACAAAATATGTTTTACTCCCTCCGTCCCTAAATTATCGTCCTCCTTTCCTTTTTCGTCCGTCCCAAAATAATTGTCCAATTTGAAACTTACCTTTTTATAACATCACGCTTACCACTTTACCCTTACTTTTTCACTCTATTTTAATTATGGGCCACATACACATGGGCTTTAAAGAAAACTACACATTAAACCAATATAAATAATCAAGTCAATTGTTTTTTCTTAAACTGTGCATCAGGTCAACGAAGACGATTATTTAGGGATGGAGAGAGTAGTAGTTTTTAAAAATATTTTTAAAATATTCTTTAAATTGCCATGTCACTTTTGTGTTTACACTTTTCTAATACTCAGGGCAGTGGGGGGTGGAATAACTAGCTTAAACTAGTGTAGTGGTTAAATGAAAGTAAAGCACGTTGTGTAAAAGTGGAGCTTCATCCAAGTAGAGTGGTTTAATTTGACATTAGCCCCTATATTTTTTTAGGTAAATAGATAGTTATAGTTTTATTGACATAGAAGACACGTAAAAGAAGAGGATGGGCAAGGAATCCAGCGGCTAGAGAAAGGGAAAAAACTGAGACTACAATATAGAAAGGGCACTAAAAAAATAACCCCCAAACCCTAAATGTTGGAAGCCAGGACAACTCTAAAGGCACCTAGTGACACGGGACAGGAAAATAAGGAAGACAATGCTCTTCGTAGAACGCAAATTTCTGAACTTTCTCTAAGAAAAATAAACTGTATTCTGTATCTCTAAAAGAAAATATTCCATAGTACATAAAGGGAAAGAAAAACTGTAAGATTAACTGTCTAAGAAACTGTAAAAAACTGTCTAATAACTGTCTTGTTTAAGATCTAGACAACAGCATGTCTATGTTACAGTGTGGGCTGTATCACATTGCTGTTCCGCATCATTCTTCCCAAGTTGGAAGAAACTCGACCTCGAGTGATCCGGATAAATAGAAGGCTCGGCAGGATGATAGCGTGACAAATCAGCAACGTACATGTAAATGCACCAGGTGCGTTAGACAACCCAAATGGCATAACAATCCACTTGTACATTCCCTCCTTTGTTTTGAAAACTGTCTTCCACACATCTCCCAGTCTAATGCGGATCTGGTGATACCCACTTCGTAAATCTAACTTTGTAAACACCTTTGCTCCTGCCAATCTATCCAACATATCCTTGATTGAGGGCTGGATAGTCCTCATTGGTGGCAACTCGACTGGAAGTTTGTCCGGTACTAGTTCCCCAAATTCAGCCAATAAATCACGAACATAATCTGGAATACTGACTGCTGATTGTTTTGCTTCAGTTAAAAGCACACCCTTAACTACTAAGGCATGAATTTCCTTTGTGATCATAGCATCCACTGCAAGAACAGAGTTTGAATAAGTGAGAATCAGAAAGTTCTCTTTCCTTGTTGCCCCATAAGATTGCTTGAAACCCAATGGTAATAACGTGATTTTCCTTCCGTCCTTCATAAATAGATAAGTATTCCTTCTGCTGTCATGGATGGCATTTAAATCAAATTGCCATGGCCTACCAAAAATAAGTTCACAAGCATCCATGTCAACTACGTCACATACGACCTTATCTTTATAAAACTTGCCAATGGACAGAAGTATGTGACACCTTTCTGTTACTCTAAGCCCTTGGGTTTGGATGTTTTCCACAGGTAATCTCAAAGCATTAACCAAACTTCGAGAGATGATATTTTCACAACTATCACTATCAATGATTAATTCAAAAATACGATTGGAAATTGTGCACCTGGTTCGAAACAACGTGCTCCGTTGTGTGTCTTCACATTTAGGGGTTAACAAGACTTTTCTCACCACTAGTACTGATGTCTCCTCGTCTTCTCCATCTGGTCCACAAATGCCATCGTCATCACTGTACTCTTCTTCCTCTTGATCAACCAGATTAACTGGCGGCGTCGAGGACAATTATTAGACTTGTGCCCAACCTCATAACACCTAAAACATTTATCCCCCATTGACTTATTATAGGGGTTGTTTGTCCGTTTCTTCATAGGCTCTTTCTCCCCCACATCCTTCTTTCCAATTTCTGAACTTGGTCTAGCACTCGTCCTTGCACCTGCTTTAGATGTTTCTGCGAAGATCTTGCGATTCTCATCCCGCACATAATAGTTCTTGAACTCCAGGGACTCCGCCTTTTGTTCCATATTATATGCCTCGTTGAGAGTTAGAATCACTTGACAACCAATTTTATCGCAGATTATAGGCTTCAGTCCGTGAATATACCTTGATATTTGTTGCCCTTCAGTCTCCATCAAATTATTTCGTGAGGCTAGCCGCAAGAAATCTGCAGATGTGCTACAGATTTTTGTCTATGTATTAATGTTTGATACTGATGAAATAAAAATTGATCATAATCAGAAGGAAGGAATCTAGCCATTAACATTCTTTTCAGTCGATACGCTACCAATTTTACTTGTTTCGCTTCAGGGATCTCGGCGTATTCGAAAAATCTCTCCACTTCTGCCAACCAATCCAAAAAGTCTTTAATTTTTAAATTTCCATTAAAGGGAGGGAGATCAGCTTTCAAGCGAAAGTCATGTTGATGTCCAAACTGCTGTGGTGCTCTGTAGTTTGGGTATCTGCCCCCTAATCCTTCAGCTTCTTCATCTGTCGAATCATCGTCCTGCAACGCGGGATTGCCTGATGTGCCTGAGCGATTCTCTGTCGTCCAGCCTCACCACCTGCATTTCCCTGGACAGGCTGCCTTGCCCAAAGGTCTCTG
Organism: Codonopsis lanceolata; assembly: GCA_013146195.2. NCBI lineage: Eukaryota > Viridiplantae > Streptophyta > Magnoliopsida > Asterales > Campanulaceae > Codonopsis > Codonopsis lanceolata. The sequence continues at coordinate 90,910,377 of CM028384.1, forward strand.
TTCGCTCTGCACGTCCACACAAAGTTTGAAGCGCTGCTGCTATTGCCCGAACCTCTCTGAACACGTCAGAGAGAGAAACATCCTCTCCATTGTTGTTAGCCATCGCCAAGGAGAAACCTTGCTCTGATACCAACTGACACGGGACAGGAAAATAAGGAAGACAACGTTCTTCGTAGAACGCAAATTTCTGAACTTTCTCTAAGAAAAATAAAGTTTATTTTGTATCTCTAAAAGAAAATATTCCATAGTACACAAAGGGAAAGAAAAACTGTAAGATTAACTGTCTAAGAAACTGTAAATAACTGTAAAAAACTGTCTAATAACTGTCTTGTTTAAGATCAAGAGAACAGCATGTCTATGTTACTGTGTGGGCTGTATCAGTCCTGTGGGCACATTGCTGTTCCGCATCACCTAGGGCAGAGGTAAATAACGAGGATAAAAAACACTTTCCAGCTCCTAAACAGTCGGAATGGCACAGCCGAACTGACATGGAAACCACTGAGAGATGATTTTCCACAAGTTGGCATTCTAGCAATTCCTTTGAAAATCCAATCGTCTAATGACCTAAAGAGCAAAGCATTGAAGGTAAATGCCAAAGTCACTTCCAAACCAAATAAACATATTTTAAACACAGTTTTAGACCCCAAAATACAAGTTGTAGGATGGCCTCTGCTCCCATTTCCTTCCACCGACCACAGGAAATCCATCATCATCTTCTCAAGTCTCAGTAACCACAGTTTTAATCAAGAAAGGGAAGGAAAATAAGGTGATTACTTAGCAAGATCCCAAGATAAGTCAATAACCAATCCTAATTACCACATCCCCACAGAGGAGGCACAACTCGCATGACAATGGCCCTCTAGCTATAGCTATCCCGTAAGGCTGCACTTAAAGGAGTCAATCTGCTGAACTAAAATGCCACCAAGCATTCTTAAAGTTGTGGACTCCAGCAGTCATTAGCAAAACATTATCTTCACCCTACTTAGAATTAACCACCTAGTATCAAATATCAACCCTCTAGAAGCTAAGCAATACCTAACCTCCCCAATACCAATAATTAACAAACATGCAACGAAATAAGTGAAATTCCGTCTCATAAGATGTGCCTTGAAACCCTTACTCTCCATTGTTGAGAAGTTCCAATTGACCCAAACACAAGTTTCTCTGATCTCATTTTAAGAAATAAATGTTTCCCTGCTAACATACTCTTTAACAAAGCCACTACAGCAACATCCAGAAATGGCAGTGAGAAGAATAAATTTTCAAACAAATTAAATGGTCATGCTTAACAACTTACAAAACCTCCTAGAATAAACATAAAGTGGATTTTGTGTAAGCCTTTGTTAACCTCTAACTACCCCTAACCTAAACACTTATTTTTATAAGTATATTAATGGGCGTCAAATGAGGTGACGCATCCTTTGTACGCGAGATATAAAAAATCTACTCAATGTTAAAGCTCTTCACAAAATCCACAAAAGAAAGACCAGAATGGCTGAGGGGGTGATCTGTCTCAAAACACCAAAGAAACATAGTTTTCAAAAAACAATCTTTTGTCTGATCCAACAATCTCAATATTTTCAAAAATTCTTCTGTCTCTCAAAGGTGGGCAGACTTACTCTTATCAAAAGTACTTTAGCTAGCTTGCCTACGTATTATATGTTGGTGTTTGTAATGCCGAATTTGGTGGCTAGGAGGCTAGAGAAGCTAGAGAGAGTTTTTTTGTGGGAAGGATCTAAGGATGTGCACAAGTATCATCTTCTCAGATGGGATAGAGTTTGTTCAGCATTAGAGAGGGAGGTTTGGGGATTAAAAGGTTGAAGGTCTTCAACAAGGCTTCGCTAGGCAAATGGCTTTGGTGATGCTTGGCTGAAAGAGATGTCTTGTGAAGAAGGATAGGGATTGGCAAATATGGGTGTGGTGGACACTTTTGGTTTCCAAATGCGGTTCAATCTCCTTATGGGGTGGGTGTTTAGACAAGTATCCGGAAAGGGTGGCGTTGGGTAAAGGATTTTATTCGCTTCAAGGTTGGCAATGGTTTCAGAATTCTATTTTGGGTGTGGGATCGGGAATTGTGCATGGAGTTTCCTAATCTTTTCAATCTTGCCGTTGACAAGAATGCCCTAGTTAATTCTTTTTTGAGTTGGAGTACAGGTTCAGTTACGTGGGATCCTATTTTTAGAAGAAACTTGCAAGATTGGGAACTGGAATCTTTCTTTGCCTTTACTGAGAAGCTGTATTCGGTGGATCTTCGAGGGAATGGTGAGGACAGGACTTTGTGGAAAGGGGTTGGCAACGGCACTTTCACTGTGAGGTCGCTCTACTCAAAACTGGAAGGGAGTATTACAAGGACTTTCCCTTGGAAAGCTATTTGGAAAACCAAGGCCCCGTCTAGAATTGCTTTTTTTATGTGGGAGGCAGCAAATAAAATTATTCTCTTTTATTTTTTGATAAGTAAAGATAGTATTAAAAGCGCCCAATCAAGAGACGCATCCTATGTACATAGGAAGTATACATGCCATTTATTTTACAAAAGAGATATTATACACAAACTCTACAAAAGGATTGCCACCCTGCACTAACAACTCACGACACCAAAAGGACATTGTCTGCAGAATCAGCTTTTGTAGCTCTTCCACCTTCCTCTCTTCATTCTCGAAACATCTTCTGTTTCTTTCCATCCAGATGGACCAGCACACTAGCACACTGCCAGGGGAGCCACTTCCCAAGAAGAAATTTTCTTTTTCCTCTTATACAAAGACCAGCTTACCGAACACCGTCATATAGTACGAGGGAAAGTTAGAGAGAGTACTCTTGATGAGAGTCAATCTTCCGCCTTTCGACAAGTATTGCTTCTTCCATCCAGCAAGTCTTCGCTCGAACCTTTCAATGATCGGATTCCATATGTTCTTGCTTTTTGAAATAGCCCCAAGAGGAAGACCTAAATAAGAGGTCAGTAACTTTCCCACATTGCACCCAAAGAAACCCGCCAGATAGTCAACATTGGTCACTTCCCCTACTGGATACACCTCACTCTTGCGAATATTTATCTTTAAACCCGATGCCACCTGAAAAATTATTCGTACGGGAGATAATTTGCACAAATGGAAGATCATTCATGTCAACAGATGTTTCATGTGCAAGAGTAATGAGGAGAGAGCGAATCATCTTTTCTTCACTGCTCAGTGGCCAGCGAATTATGGAATGTCATCCGGAATCTTTTTCATTTATCATGGGTTTTCCCTGCTTCTGCTATAGAGCTGGTCGCTCTATAAACGGAAAAGAAGAAGCTGGGTTTGGATGCTCTCCCTTATTGCATCTGATGGACTTTGTGGATGGAGAGGAACCGCAGAGCTTTTGAGAATGCTGAGATGCCTATTTCCAAACTGAAGGAGATCATGCTCTACACCTTATATTCTTGGTGTAAAGACTATGTTCAGTTTCTTTTGTTGAGTTTTTAGACAGTCTTGTGTTAGTCTAGTATGACTTTGTGGTTTTCCTCTTCTTGTACATAGGACACGTCACCTGTTTTGACGCATGTTTATAATACTTTACTTATCAAAAACAACATACACCATCCTTCTCTAACGGAGGTTATCTCCTGTCAAAATGGCCTCGTGACAGGCCTCCCAAGCAAAAAAAAGCAGCTCAACTAGGAAGCAGGAGCGTTGTTTCTCCGAATTCCTTTTCACAGGAAGAAGCATCCCCCTCTACTCGAAATTCATATAGAATTGGCATAGCAGCATGATTTTTATTTTATCTTTTGATAAGTAAGATGTATTATAAACAAAAGCAACAAATCAGGTGTGACGTCCTGTGTACACCGGGATTATACTCAAAAAGATTATACAATAAAAAAAAATTATCCATAAACTCTACAAAAGAAGTACCAATGGACCCTCCTGTATCTGTGCACCAAAAAAACAATAACTGAAGAATTACATTCTTCAAAACAGACACGGATCTTTCCTCATCTTCAAAGGCTCTCTTGTTTCTTTCCGTCCAAATAATCCAGCATACTGCCAGGGGAATAGCTGGCCAATTGGAGTTCCTTTTCCCTTTATTATAGAATGACCAACACACAAGTAACTCCATTACAGTACCAGGCATCACCCAAGATAGATCAAGGTAAATGACAATAAGATTCCAAAGCTCCCTTGCCACTGTGCAATGTAGCAAAAGATGGTTCACACTCTCGCCTTCCCCTTTGCACATAAAACACCTATCCACATGAAATGAACTTTACCCCTCCTCCTCAAATTATCCCCCGTAAGGATAGCCTCATGCACTGCTTCCAACATGAAGAAGGCTACTCTTGCTGGAGCACTGGACTTCTAAATCACTTTCCAAGGAACAGGACCTCTGCCAGAATTCACCAAGTCAGCGTAATACGACTTGACCGTAAATATATTACTTTTAGACTTCCTCCATAAGACCCTATCTTCAGATTTTTTGTCGATTTGCTGCGAGTAAATAAGTTCAGAGAATTGTGCATAAGCCTCCACTTCCCAGTCATGAAGATTCCTTCTGAATATTGGATTCCAGATAACTCTCTCATCTCTCATGTTCTAAATGCAAGTATGAACTGACCTTTGCGTCTTTGTTAATTGCAAAGCTAAAAAGAGTGGGAAAATCTCTCTTCAACTCAAGATCCCCACACATTCTATCCTTCCAAAATCTGATAGTAGAACCTCTCCCACAGCAAAATAAGTATTTTGTGTAAACGCATCCCATCCTTTCGTCAACCCTTTCCAAACGCCTGAACCATATGACGATGAAATCCCATTAGGATACCAGAAGAGCTCCCTTGTCCCATATTTGCTCTCCACCACTTTACGCCAAAGGGAATTTCTCTCTATCATGAACTTCCATAGCCATCTACCCATCAGCGCATTGTTAATATTCCTAAATTTCTTGATTCCTAGACCTCCCCCTCTGGCACTAGAGCAAACAATATCCCACTTAATAAGACCTGTCCACCATCGATCCTTCCCATAAGAAATCCCGTTCCAATTTTTCCAATTTCTGACACACTGAAGACGGAATAACAAATAAGGACATAAACTAAAAGAGGTAGGGAAGATAGAGTACTCTGCCAGAATTCTCTGACTATGCATGGAAGAACTAGAATCAAGTTTGACTGATTCACCAAATACTTGCCATTTCAGCCGAGTTATCATTGACAAGCTGCGATGTTTGAAGATAGAAAGTATGGTTAAGGTTTTAGAGAGAAAAGAGGAGATGGTGAGAGAGACCAAAGCGAGGGAGTCCAGGTGACTATGTGAGAGACAATCTCCACCCTCTCGCTTGATAAAATAGTAACAGATGTTGTTTCTTAGGTGTTCAACATTTTAGCTCATAAAGCGGTTTTGACCGCTGCCCTATGGAGTTTTATTTCAATTTATCGTAAATATGTTGATCACACACTCCATCGTACGCACTTCTCAACTTTTCCCAACCTGATTTTATTCTATTACTAATTTCATTTAACCATGACAAAGAACAAACCATTACTTTTAAATTATAAAAAATTAGCAAAGCCAAGGTTCAACTCATCATCAACATGGAATTATAAAAACAATATTGGGAGATGTTAAGGGAATTCCAACAGGCCTCAAAGAAAACTACAACCTTCCATGACCCAAGGCTTTACCTCCTCGCTCGTTTAGCCACAACTTTCTTAAATTCCTGTTCGTTTAAGGGTCTCTCAAGCCAACTACTCTCATCAAACAAAGAATTACAATTTAACCCCTAACTGATAGGCCGAGCATAGATAGAAACTCTTGTAAAAAGCCCTACAAACCTCCTGATCACATCTTCTGTTTGAGAGGGAATATCAGCAAACTTTGCCGATATTATGTGGAATTGCATGATATTTTCAAACATGAGTATGATCATGCTTCCATAATCACACCATTGAAAAATAGGAATATATCAGCACTACGGAGAAATAGTAAGCAATATTCTAGTTCGATAACTTATTAACTGTATCACCAAGAACATGTGCAAAAGGTGCTTTGTTAATACATTAAAGGAAAAACAAACAACATGAAGTGGGAGTTATGTTACTGAGAATTGCAACAATCAACTTACAGCAACATTTAACAATCCGGCCCATGGATATGATGAGAACATTTCTGTTGCCTTTTTCTTTTTTGTTTTATTGTTCGTCTGATAAGAATCAAGCATCTGCTCAAATACCTGCAAGTATGACAAAAATCAAGTTTAGACATGGTGCAACAAACAGAGAACACAGAAAGAAAGTAGTGAGCAAAAGATCGGCAAGATTTCATGATTAGACACACACGCACAAATGATAGTGTGTGTGTGTGTGTAAAAAAAATTATGTACACCAAATGACAAGCATTATAAGAATGAAAAATGTTAATGATTACTTGCTTCATGCATATTTACGTAAGGAAATTAATAACCACGAAACATGATTACACATCAACATAGCCTAAAATTCAAAGAGAACATAAGCTTATGATTAAAATTAAGCATCTTCAGCACTTGAACACTAGTGTTCACACTTGATATACATTATTTGGCTCTCTCCTTGGTAACTTAACAGTTACCAACTCATACAATGTATATCAAGCTTAACACTACCCCTTATGTGTGACCCGTCCACACATGGAAAGATAAACAAGCATCAAAAACCAAACAACGGTGCCAACAAAGGCACTCACAATGCTACGGGTAACAAACGCAAGCGGGATGACTCAAACCCAAGACTTTGTCAAACTAAAGTTCAGATACCATGTTAGGTTACCCACTCATTTAAAAGCTTAAGTTGTTAGAGAGGGGCTCAACAATGTAAATCGAGCTTAACAATTAACATGGTATCAGATCTAGAGTTGTTTCACCCCTTATTGTTACCGCAAAAGTTGGCACTCTATTTGGTTTGTTATGCACCAAGGTTATCTGTGCACATGTGAGCAGGGTTCTCATGTGCCCATGTGCCAGAGAGTTGTAAGGTTCAAAATACATAGTTGGACCCTCTCCCTCACAACTTAAGCTATTAGATGAGCAGGTATCTTAACAATCAGAACGGCAATCTTCCTCCCTTTTCCTCTTCTTTACGCCTTTTCCTTTTTCCTCTTCTTCACCGACCCTTATATGAGCACTCATCAGGTAGCAGCGGGTGCAAGAAAAAAACTGCAGCTAAACAATTATTTAGAAACTGGAAAGTTATTCATGTTTAAACGAGCATCTATCCACTGAATTAGGACAAACAAATTTTTGACTTCGGAAACATGATAACCAATAATCACCCATGTTATGAAAGGAAAAAACATATAAATTTTCATGTAGACAAGTACTAAAATTTTCATCAAAGAAAATTCTGTCAAAACAATCAAATCTTTCCCAGAATGAGCAAAGCATGATAGAATCATCTTAAATCCAATTGTCTCAAGCCCACTAAAATCACTAATTAAAATGTAATATAAACCCTCAGAAATAGCACACATGGATATTGTAATAATTTATCTGCATACAGTAAACAAGCCTATTTCATTACACAACTGTGTGCAACTCTTCAACTTAATCAAGCATATTTTCATTTTGTCTTCTCGCAAACATAGTTTCGTCTACAAAGAGAAAGCAAAATCAAGTAGAAAATTTGAGGGTTATAAAGATCCAGGAAGTTTCAATCAAGGGGTTTAGACACATTGAGGGAGATAATTATTCATAATATGCCAGAGCTTCCAGAAGTGTTGGATATACTGGTATTTGGTGCATCAGCAGCACTATCTGCTACCCAGTTTTATCACAACATACCATACATATACAGTAGTAAAGAGTCGTCAAGTATTTGCAACATACAATTTATTCTGATCAGAAGGAGACTTCTAAATATTTGTAGTTTATTTCAAATTTAGACGAAAAGTAGCTGTCACTTGCAATAATTAACAATCCCAAACTCCCTTTTAATTAATGTGTGTGTACCTATCAAAATAACTTCACGAATTTACACATCATTAAATTCATTCATTTATCGCCTGGAAAAAGATAATCATAAAAATAACTTTATCGAGGGTGATCAAAAGTTATCATAAAAAGGGAATAACAATCCAATGGCACAAATGGGTGGAACGTCAGCTATACTGGTGCTTAACTAAATGCAAGAGCATCAATATACCTCAGATACATTCTTATCCTTGCATGTCTGCTTCCAGATCCTTAGGAACATCCTTGTATATTTATCAACTTCAGACTTAGAAAGAGATGGTGCAGAGATGATGCAACTTGTGCTTTCAGGTATTTCCTGTCTTTCCGATGGCACGTTATGTTCATTGCTACTTATAGCTGCCACAAGAAGGAGATAGTTTAGACATTTTTTCAGCTGTCTATGCGTCAGAACTCTATAATTTGCCATGCGATCTTACAGTAACTCTGTGCCTCGCTTTTCTCTGCATTACCCTTATTTGCACGCAGGATATGACTAATATGCTTCCTGGAAACCAACCAAAATTCAAAAAATTCAGCGGAAAGAAATATTTGCATAGCTTTAAGTTTGCATTAATGTCAGATGTAAGAGCAATGGCTATCCCTATTATGGTCTCTGGATGCTCCATCGCCTCGGTGTGCCTCAAAAATCAAAATCCATTCCACTCATCAAAAAAATGTGGGCACTTATTTAGGAACAGAGGGCAAATAACAAATGATAAGCCATATGTCGTACTCAAGGTGCAAAAGTCAAGAGTACCCAAGGTGTGGGCAAGGTACTAAGAACGTCTTAACTTTACATTGACAAGTTTGGAATCAATTTGAACTTATTAACTTCAAAAAATGCGGACACTTATGTAGTGTTGTGCACAGCGGAAGACTTTACAAACAATTAACAGAGAAAATCCATGATCAATCAAAGTGAATAGAGAGAGAGATTAGGGCCAACGAACTATTGAAATTTTAATAATGTCGACCTTATACACGTTCTAGGGTTACAACTAATATAGAGATACAATATCAAACCCTAAACAAGAAATGGAGAAAACAAGAAATGGAGAAAACATATTTTCCGCACGGATGCGGTCGCATTGAACCATGCGATGCGATCGCTTTGTCAACGGGTGTGGTCACATTGCCTCCTACGAGTAACCGCATTGACGACAGAAACATCCTCCGGATTTCTGCCAACGTGATGCGGTCGCTTTGTCCAACCACAAAGCGGCCGCCTTCTTGCCAAAAGCCCAATAGTCCTCGGAGGACTTGGCCTTTAATCGAGCCATACTATTCCCAACATTTAGGAATAAAAGGAGAAGAACATATGATAAGCCATACTTAGTACTTACCTAAGGTGCAAAAGTCGAGAGCACCCAAGGTGTGGGCAGGGTACTATCCCGATAACCATTAAATCAGAAGGCATCCTAACACATGACATTTGATGATACATATAAATGTATAGTCAAATATTGGAGATCCTGTCCTTTTTCTCAGTGCTGAAGTACAGACCTCTTGTAACATCGCAAATATACCACGAGTTCATCTGTTTGCATCAGAATTTCTTTGTTCATGACGGTGAAATTAAAAGGTTTTTGGACCTGCACTTGTGCCCCTGGTTCAAACAGCTTTTTTTTTTTTTGATAAGTAAAGAGTATATATAAATAACAGGCGTCAAAACAGGTGACGCAGCCTTTGTACACTAGGGGTATACAAACTACTCAGCTCTAAAACTATTCACAAAATCCACAAAAGAATGCCCAAGAGAATCATCTGTCGCTGAACACCACAAAAACAATGTGCGCAAAAGACGCTCTCAATTGATCCGAGTAACCTCACTATTATCGAAAATTCTCCTGCTTCCTCTTTCCAAATAGTCCACGGACACCCGCCGAATAGCACCCCAAAGAATATTACTCCTCCTATGATTGAACGGACCAACTCAAAAGCATCCCCCGAACAGAACTGGGCATTACCCACGAGATCCCAAAAAGACCCATAACAGTATACCATAGAGAGCGAGCCACCGGACAATGTAGTAACAAGTGATTAACGCTCTCTTCGTCGCCTTTACACATGTAACACCGGTTCACATAAACCATCCCCCTTTTGCGAATGTTTTCTCCCGTAAGAATCGCCTCATGACAAGCTTCCCAAACAAAAAATGCAACACGACTGGGAGCAATACTCTTCCAAATACCTTTCCAAGGAAAGGGATCCCCACCGCGCCCGACATAGCACAAAAATAAGATTTAACAAAGAACTTTTTGTTGTTCGATGCATCCCACCTTGCCTTATCAATTCTACTCCCGTCAATCTGCGAATAAAGCGAAGTGAAAAAATTTCCACAAACCTCCATCTCCCAATGTTGATGATCCCTACGAAACAAGGGATTCCGCACCACTCTACCCCGATCAATATGCAACACCGAACTAACATAGCGCTTTTTATCCACCGCCAAATTGTACAACTCAGATAGACTCTCCATAGTTCTTCTTCCCCACACCACTTGTCTTTCCAAAATCTCACTCTCGAACCATTGCCAACCTCAAAAGAAACAAACCTTTCAAACTACGCCCACCCTTTACAAATCCCTTTCCAAACTCCTGACCCAAAAGAACCGACAACGATTTTAGGAAACCAAAAATGATCACCCTCTCCATATCTACTGATCACCACCCTCCTCCATAACCCATGCTCTTCCTCCATATATCGCCAAAACCATTTACCAAGTAAAGTCAATTGAAACAACTTAGCTTTTTGATACCTAAGCCTCCTTTCCGATGTTCAAACAAACCTTATCCCAATTAACTAAATGGATTTTATGCTCCTCCCTTGACCCTCCCACAAGAAGTCTCTCTCCATCTTTTCCAAAATATTGCGACCAAGCAGGCACCACAAAAGCGAAAGGAAATAAGTGGGTAGACGGATAAAGTATTTTGAATAAGCGTAAGTCTACCCGCTTTGGACAATAGCTGCTTTTTCCACTCGTCAACCGCCGACCAAATCTTTCAATCACCGGATTCCACATAGCTCTACTTTTGAAAGACGCACCAATCGGCAGACCAAGATAAGTCGAAGGTAGATGAGCAACCTTGCACCCAAACACTGAAGCAAGCTGATGAATATTCTCCACCACACCCACCAAACAGCTTTTAAGAGTGACATTTTGATTTCATAACCTTTGAAGTTATTCTTTCAAACATCTCCTTTGAGGACAAAACTGGAAGTTCATGGTTTCTTACTGTTAGACTTTGCACAGCTATGGGAGAGGTTTGTCAACCCAACCATATCTAATACTATATCTATATGAAGTCTAATGATAAAGCAAACAAACCTGGTTTGATACAGATAAATACTTGAATCATTTTAAATCCCCAGATTAAGCATTAATTTATAGACATTTTTTTAGCTAGATTCATCAATACTCTTGATATTCTTTGCTATAAACCAGTATTATTAAATCCATTCTTTTCCGAGTAAAAGCCGTTTGCCACTTGGACAAAGACCACATCGTAAACAACTATATTCTAGGTAAATCAAAATCATTCTGATTCCTAAATATGTGAAAAAAATTTACACTTTATAAGCTCATATATAGGAACCAACTAAAGGAGTTAGGATCTTGTTGTGAACGGGATGGCTTGATTACCCTGCCAAAAAGGTACGGACTATTGGCGTTTTGGCGTAATGCGGGCGCATTGGGGTTCGTCAATGCGACCGCATCGCTAAAGGAGAAATCCGAAGCAACTTTCTGTGAAGAATTCGGTCGCACTCAAGAGAGGAATGCGGCCGCATCCTATCGTAATGCGGCCGCATTGGTGCTGCAAATCCGTTTTTTAGGTTTTTTTTGTTTAGGCTTTTAGGGTTTGGTATTGTATCCCTGCATATAATTGTAACCCTATAACGTGCTTAAGGTTGGCATAATAAAACTTCGACAGTCCATTGACCCCAATCTCTCTCTCTATTCTCTTTGGTTGATCTTGGATTACTTTGTTAATTGTTTGCAAAGTCTTCCGCTGTGTACAACAGATCTTAAGTATGGGCCAACCATCCTACACAGTCTTAGCTAGTTATGAAGATAACAACCTGTTCTCATTATATTTATCTGCTTCCTCGACAAAAGGAAAATCTTTTCATCCCAATATGAGTGTCACCATTGTAGAAGGTGCACAGATAAGAAACTGCTATCTTTTCAAACTACCTTTATTTAAACAAGCAAGTAATCAAATTTTAAACCATTCAAGAAGAGCATGTATACACCAACATTTTAAGTCAACACTCATTTGAAGGAGCACTGAATTCAAAAGGGCAACAATCAATTTATGATGGAGAGAGCATAATGCATTTGCAAGTGATCATTGGTTCAAAGTATTCTGATATGGAGGACTCAATAAAAATAAGCCCTCCCAAGAATGCAGGAAATGATGTGTAAGTTATGAGTTATCAATTCTATTGATAAAGCTAGAACGGTTGGTCTCTCGCAATGCTCATTGCTAGATAAATATTCACTTCCACTATGTAGCGTCCCCCTCAGTTATCTGGAAATGTTTGCGAGATGACAAGCTAAAACGGTTTGGTCACTTTCACTTGAAGATCAGTATTGCGGAAATTTCATTTTTTTATGATTTATCCTTTCAGAAGAAATTAACTTTCATAAAAAGATGATTTTTTTATCATTAGTAATATATCTTGCTAGTGCATTTTTGTCTGCCTATGCAACTAGCTCGTGATTGTATTTCACACAAGCATCATGCCTTCAATTACGTCCTCTGATTTCAAATAAATGTCCACTTATGCCTTCAGCCTTCCAATTATATATTACTCTCATTGATAAAGGCTAAATTTTTCAAATCCATTCTAAAGGGAAAGTGGAATAGTAGCAACAAATTTTGATATGAAGAGGAAAGTGGAAACTTATTTGGGGAGATTCCACACGGAAAGGCCCACTGGTCTAGGGACGGAAGTAGTATTTTCAAAGGGTCATATGCTAATGCCATAAATGCACAATCTTGTTACTTTTTCACGAGAAATGTCAACAACAAATAAAGGAGCAAATTAAGTGTATTTCTTCCTCACTATCAGAACAAGGTTTAGAAAGATAAACAAATATTTTTTAGTCTTAGTGGATAGAATCAATATACCTAGACGTCTGCACAGATTTAAAATTTCTGACAATAATTCAGCTTTGGTTGTAAAAGTACCCGTGCAGTTGCTCTTCCATAAATGGTGTACATATATGCAAGAACTCTAAGCCCCATGAGGAGCACAACTACTCAGTTCAACTCAGCCTTTATCCAATCACTTGGGGTCAGATACATGAATTCTTTTCCCCATTCGATTCGGTCCAAAGCAAGGTCATCCATCTCACACACCACACTCATTCATATCTTTAGTTATTACAAATGTACATGTTGCCATGTTAGTAAGGAAAACATATTCACATGAATAATTAATGGTTCAAGTCATGACATAACCCTTCTAGTAGTGATAGTACCTTTCAAAAAAATTGGTAGGACCTGAAAAGATATACATACCCCAAATCGTGCATCTGTACACAAAAACTTTCAAAGCCTCTAACTGATCGAATCCGAACGATAAAACTCTGTAATTCACCAATTGTGATTTTTTCTCTTCTCCAAACGAGCTTACTGAGGCAAGTGTTTATCTCTTCGCTATTAACACTAAAAACTTCTGTGATATCTGGTCCCACAGAAAAATTATGCACAACTAGGGGATGGTGCAGCAAAGGGCCCAGTTCAAGCTCTTCAAACCGCTGAACCCCCTGGCTCTCACAAATCGCCACCTCTAAATCATATAACAAAGTAATTCTCTGAAGCCCGATAATGCAATTGATGAATGCATTAATCTACAAAACAAAACAAACCAAACAACTTAAGTTGAACCCAACGGAAAAGCATGCACCCAGATTCTGGTAGTATGTAAACAGAGAAACAAGCATAAACATAGTTTTGAGCAATACGTTTTCTGTCTATCTTTTTTAATTAAAGCCCTTCAAAACAGCTCAAACACAATCACAGAAATTTCACTACCTCCTCAACATTCCAAATAATTGTCATGTTGAGCTCCTACGTGGCCCCAAAATGGATGTCACCTTTAATTAACATTACTTCATATCCAATTATATTTTTACTTATATAAAAAAAATTAACATTAGTTCACATCCAATCATCATAGTAGATGATTTTACCAAAATAATAAGAACCTCCTCATATTATACAAGTTCAACTTCTTTTTTTTGGGTTGTATATTAGACAAAGAATGTTTCATAACATCATTTACTACCCACATTAATTAGAGTACAATTCGTCTTTGTGATATTATCCATTTAAGATTTTGGATTTTCCAATTCCTATCCCCTTTTATTCTTGCTCAGTATGACTATCACTTTCTTACCATTGGGATACACACTTGGTGGCTTTGGTAATTGGTGCAAGGCTATAAACCATATTTTATTTAGTCCCATTTCTTAATTCATGATGACTATAAAATTTCTCCTTGTTGAGCAACATAGCAAAAAGGAAACCATACCACCATTTCATCTGTTTAGTGAATTTTCCCTTCTTCCTCTTTGTTGACTTCGTACTCCATTGATGACAAGAAAAAATCACTTGTGGGTTTATCTAAATTGGTGTCCATGTTACTGAGCTCATAATACTTATGCTATAGGAAATCCTAGGAGGTTACGCACACCATTGTACCGAGCCATTGACTCCAGGGGTGGCGCTCTAGACCTTCTAGGACAAAGCCGCAGCTTGATTCTATAGCTTTGGTGTGATCTTTCCATCTTTCATCATTTTCTTAATGCCTACATAAAGAGGTGTTGAGACCTCAATTACAGACAAGCCGAGAGGGTGAGACACAAATAGTGAGAGACGAACAACGGACACAATTAGTGGTTGAGGGTCTCGAGGTCTTGGCATTTATTAACCATGAGCCAGAATGTGCCAAGAAACTCAATGCTATGAAGTTCAAGAATGGAAGAGATGTGCAAGCCAAGGCTAAGTATGGTGAGCTAAGTTCAAAGTTGAGAAGATTCCTAAATGTTATCACCATGGAAAGTAATAGTACCGGATGTAAGTTTCATTAGTATGGGGGTCTCTTTGTAATGTAGTTGTTAGTTGGTTATTATTTGTAGCCATTAGTTTTCTTAGCAGTTGTTAGTTCTGTATAAGTAGGAAACCCCCGTCCCCTTTTTCATTCAATCAGAAATCAATAATATCCTTTTGTGAACCCCATTCAATTAATGGATTCTTTTATTCTTTACATGGTATCAGAGCCAAGATTTCTTGGATCTTGATTATCCACTTCTATTCCATTCAATTCATCTTCTTCCTTCTTGAATCCTTATCGCCATGACAGAAGAACCTTCCAACACCATGAATGATCCAGCCAAAGTGAAGAACAAAAAGCCTATCTTGGAAATTGGAATTGATTCCAACATGCACCCCCTTTATCTCCACAACAATGATCACCCAGGGCTCATTCTCATTGCAACAAAGTTGACTGAACTCCTGGAAACGATATCTTGAGATTGCCCTTTCAGCCAAGAACAAGATTGGGATCGTAGGTGGTACTTTCCCTGCTCCTTACAAAGAGACCCCCATACTAATGATACTTACATCCAGGTACTATAACTTTCCATGGTGATAACATTTAGGAATCTTCTCAACTATGAACTTAGCTCACCATACTTAGCCTTGGCTTGCACATCTCTTCCATTCTTGAACTTCATAGCATTGAGTTTCTTGGCACATTCTGGCTCATTGAGAACTACTACTATGAATGGCTGTAAATACTTTCTGACTATAGTTGATGATTACTCCAGAACTTGTAGAGATCATAGCCAATGAGGGTGGCCTCAACTTGGAGTTTCTAAGCTATGTAATTAGTGGAGGTGAGTTTGGTGATGTTGTGGTGGGAGATGTTGATGAGGTCAAAGGTTTGAGTGGGATCAAGAGGGTTTTTAACGGTGAGAGAGTGATTTCCGTTAGCCATTGTAGAAGGTGGTTAGGGCAGCGGCTAGAGGAAGAGGAAGAAGGTTTTAGGAGCAGAGCTCTAATACCATGTAGAAACTAACAAAAGTTTAGGAATAACGGCATAGCCTTTCCATTGATTGAATCACCTATTTATAGGGAGATTTACAATTAGGGTTACACTTGGAGTAGGGTACAATAAACCTATACAAGGAAGAAATAAAATAAGGAAAGAACTCTACAAGGAAATTACCACTAATTACTACTTACAAATAAACAAGAATAATAAAAAGATATTATTCTCTAATATGGTGTTGTGTGGGATCATGTCATTCCTTGCAATCCATTTCCTAGGTATAGTAAATACATTGAAAACTCTCTATTGTAATTCCTCATCATTTGTAGTGATGTTGTTGTTTGACTTGGAGTTGATTAAACAGCGTAAATCATATGTTCCCTTTTCGCTTTATTCTGTTATATTTTCTATTTTCTTGTTATTATTCGACCAAATACTTGGTACTATTAATTTGGACCAATTTCCTTATGCATTGAAGATCAGAACTTGGAATTCTTAATCCAAGAATATCTTCGTTTTTATAACAGTATTATTGTTGATTACTTTAAGTTTTATTTTTATTTTTTCAATTTTATTTGTGTGCCATTGGGAATTATTTCCAACGCAATCGAAAATTATTTGCAAAGTTTACATTTTGAAAAACGCTTTTGTCACTTTATCCTAACATTCTTCCTACTTAAATTATGGGCCTCATGCATGTGGCCTTGTGTGAAACTACATGTTGTACAAGTATTAATATTCAAGTCAATTGTTTTTTCTTAATTCATATGTCATGTCAAATAGGACTATAATTTAGAACGGAGGGAGTGTATATTTCTTTAATTTATAATATTGATATGTATGAACAAGAGATAACACACATTTTATCAGGGAGTCCATAGTATTACGAACTGCAAATCAATTTCACCCTCAGCTTTACCGTTTAACTTGACAGGATAAATTATGATAGCAAACCGAAATTATAACTTGTCGGAAACCATAATGCAGAATCCCCAAAATGATGAAGTACAAATGCATTTTTTTAGTCAATTTGATCAAATTTACGAATGTTAAATTAAGACTTTTTGTTGGAGAGAGAATATGAGTCACTGATTTTTGGTTGGAGGATAGTGGTGGAGAGTAAATATGGCATAGGGAACCATTTGTGGTTTCCGGCAGAGATCACCGAGGCTTTTGGGGCAGGAGTGTGGAAAGGTATTAGAAAAGGCTGGAATGCTTTTGGTAGAAATATTTCGTTTGAGATTGGGTCAAGGGTGACGGTGAAATTTTGGAAAGACTTATAGTGTGGAGACGAGGTATTAACCAAATCCTTTCCAGAGCTCTTATCTTTGTCTAGGGGAGATAATAGTTTCATCAGCTCAGTGCTCTCTTTAGATCTTGGAACCCGACGTTTAGAAGAAATTTTCAAGATTGGGAGTTGGATTCGGTGACAAGATTTTTTGAGCTTCTTTATGCTCAAAAAGTTGGTTGCGAGACTGATAGGGCGGTTTGGAGAGGGTTGAAGGACAGCAAATTCTCACAGAAAGGATATTATTCCAAACTGTTGGATAGAGAAGGGTTATCTTTTCCATGGAAGTTGGTGTGGACGACGGTAGCTCCTAGTCGCGTAGCCTTTTTTGCTTGGGAAGTGGCGAACGAGGCTATTCTAACTGGAGATAATATGAGGAAAAGAGGGATGATATTTGTTAACAGATGCATCTTGTGCAAAGAGAGTGTAAATCACTTGGTTTTGCATTGTCTGGTGGTTGGGGAATTGTGGAACCTTTTGTTCCGCTTGTTCAAAGTGGAGTGGGTGCTCCCGGAGGCCTCCAAAGATTTATCATGGAACCGGAGGTATTGTTGGCGAAGGAAGGAAATAAATATTTTGTGGGAAGTTGCTCCGTTGGGAGTGTGGGGGACAATTTAGAAAGAAATAAACCGGAGAGCTTTTGATAATGAGAAAGGATCTATTTCATAAATGAAGAGTGATCCGCTTCATCTCCTGTTTGTTTGTGTGGTGCGCAGGGCTAGAGCCGGCCCTGGGGGGTGGCAAGAGGGGCTACTGCCATGGACCCCCAATTTTTAAGGCCCCAAATGTTTGGGTACTACCTTATATTTAGTATATATATTATAGTGTCAAAAAGATTTACAATTGATTGGTGTTCCCCCGTGGTTAAGATGCACATGATTTAAGGTAGAGATTTCAGGTTCAAATCCTAGGTTGTCATTCATTTTAGTCTTTTACTTTTTTAGTCTGCGAACTTTATATAAGTTATAACTTAGCTTAGTGTAGAATAGATGACCCAATGGTTAACATACTTGGTATATTATGAGAGATGAGAGATTCCTAGGTTTTTTAGTCTGCGAACTTTATATAAGTTATAACTTAGCTTAGTATAGAATAGATGACCCAATAGTTAATATACTTGGTATATTATGAGAGATGAGAGATTCCTAGGTCGTCATTCATTTTAATCTATTACTTTTTTAGTCTGCGAACTTTATATAAATTATAACGTATTGATTAGCTTAGTGTAGAATAAATGACCCAATGATTAACATACTTAGTATATTATGAGAGATGAGAGATTATGGGTGCGAACTTTATATAAGTTATAACTTAGCTTAGTGTAGAATAGATGACCCAATGGTTAACATACTTGGTATATTATGAGTGATGAGAGATTCCTAGGTCGTCATTCATTTTAGTCTATTACATTTTTAGTCTGCGAATTTTATATAAGTTATAATGTATTGATTAGCTTAGTGTAGAATAAATGACCTGATGGTTAACATATTTGATATATTATGAGAGATGAGAGATTATGGGTTCAATTCTTGCTATAAACTTTTTACTTTTCTTTTTCACAATACTTTAAATGATTTTATTTTTATAAAGTGTTTTTTTTTTTTTTTTTGGCCATGGCCTCTCGAAACTCTGGGCGGCCCTGCGCAGGGCCGAGCATTCACATACTCCCATGTCGTCCACTTTTGTATATTTTGTGCGGAACTTTCCTTTAAGTAAGTTAGTCTTTTGGCTTTTTATACTTCTATGTAAACAAGACTTGTCACCTGTTTTGATCACCTTGATATAAATTCATTTACCTTTATCAAAAAAAAAAAAAAAAAAAAAGAGTCACTGATCTTTTACCTTTCCTTCGATAAGCATGAGGCGGCAGAGAGAGGGGACTTGATGCATCTGAAAGCCCAACGACTCCCATGAAGGGGCTTGAAGTATTAGCAGAGCAGCCTGCGAGACTTTCCAAACGGTAACGCTTTTTCCTGTAGCAAGAATTTCGTCGCGAGCCTTTTCAACGGCGAAGTCAATCCACTCGATAGGTAGTTGCGGCGGCTCGCCCGGCCGGCGCGATCGCGGCGGTGGCGGTGGCGGTGGCTGACTGTACATGCTCCGGACAATAATTTTGCTTTTCTCTGTGCAAGTGTAGAGTAGTGTTTGGACAGTCGGAATGGATGTACGACTGTTTTAAGTCTTCGGATCCGTACCGTTCAAAGTCTCCCGGTTTTTTTGTTTTTTTAAATAAATGCTCCTACTTTTTGTCTCACTATCGGGTATGGTACACGGGGTCGCACGGAGCTTTTGGTGCTACCTCCTTCTTGTGCCACGTGTATTCCAAAAACCAAATTGTCCAACTCAAATTCCATTGAATTTAAACAACATACTTGTAGTTCGTTTTAGCCAAGAAATAGATTGATGGAGCACATTATAAGTTGACCCCCATGACCCAAATTTTTTAATTTACCCTTAATCATCCAAACCCAAACCCAAACCCAAACCCAAACCCAAACCTCATACCGCTCTTCGCCTCCCTCCTCCTTTCCCTCACCCTGGCCCTACACCCCTCCTCCTCCCACTGTGTCCTCCACACACCCATCCCATTGTGTTCTCTTTTTTCCCTTCCACTCTCACTCTTCCTCTTCCCTTATTATGTGCCCTTCATCCCCCTCCCTCCCAATGGTTGTCTTCCCTTTTTCCCATTCTTTCCCACTCATCCACTTCATCCTCCATTCAAACACAACTCTTCTTGTTCTTCTTTTTTCCAACACCACAAACCCAGTTCCCACCTTAGAGCACCTCCATTCTTCCCCACCTCACCCTACTTTAAAAATTTTTAAAAAAAAATTCAAGTTGTTCAGTGAACTTCATGGCCAAACAACTTGAATTGATTTTTTTAATTAGGATGAAGGGGAAGAAGTGATGGATATGGATTGAACAAAGGAAGGATGACGGTGGAGATGGAGATGAGATTATGAGGGAAGGAAGGAGGCGAGACAGACGGATCGTGGGAGGTAGGAGGTGGCGATGGAGATGGAGACGAAGATGGGATTGTGAGGAGGAGGGATGGAGAGGTGGATATGGACCGTGAGGGGAGGAGGTTGTAATGGGGTTATAGGAGAAGAAGACGCAGCTGGGAGGGAGGAGGCGGTGAGAGGGTTTGAGTTTAGATAATGAACGATAAATTAAGAAGTTTGTAGTATGGGGTCAATTTATAGCAAAAGGGGGCTATATAGCACGTCCCTATATTGATTGTCCAAAAATTATATAGTTTTTTATACCCCTTTAATTACCCTAATTGATAGTTCATCAATTTTTTGGTTTGTTACCAAGGGATTGAAATCGAGGGGTTAACCCTCGGCATAAACAATATCCGACCCTCGGCATGAAGAGGGTCCCACCACAGACCACTCGCGAGGACAAGACCACTCGCCTCAAGATAAATGACTCCAGCCTCGGCGATGATCTCTTCTGCTAAGACTAATCCGGCGAGCCCACCAAGCAACTCACCTAACGATCGCGGGATCCCCTGGCCACCCCAAAATCGCCTTCATAAATCCTCAACATTGACGAATAAACCAAAGCTTTTGTCATCGAGACCGCTTCGGCCTCAAACCAATCATTCACCCCGACAAACCATTTCCCTAGGCCCGAGAAAACCACAAGCAGACGCTAATACCAACTCTCGACACACGCAGCTTCACCCACTCCCGACGAACGCCTCAACGCATTTAATAACGGCCGCTTTGTGTTCCCCAATAGCAACCGCCACGCCGCCATCAATATCGTATAATATGAGAGCCCTTATTCGTGGCAAGGTAGGTAATTTCAAGGATATTCTAACTCTCTTATCACAGCCTCTCTATCGAACAATTATCACGGCTCATTTATTACCAAAACTTTACCTGGAGAACTAATTCATACACCGAGGGTTATAGTCGGGCCAACCCGACACCTTAATCCGGAGTTTATTGTTTTACCGTGCAAAAGCCAATCTGACATAGAAGAAGCCGCCACCTCATTCCTCAAGCAAGATACGTGATCGCCAAGACAAGATCACCACAAATATTGCGTGATCGCTAGGGGCCACCAAGGGATTGAAATCGAGGGGTTAACCCTAAGATAAACAATATCCGACCTCTACATGAAGAGGGTCCCACCCACAGACCACTCGCTGCGAGGACAAGACCACTCGCCTCAAGATAAGTGACTCCAGCCTCTTTCTAAGATAGACTTTCAAGACTAATCCGCGAGCCCACCAAGAACTCACCTAACAGATCATGGATCCTCTGCCTCACCCCCAAAATCGCCTCATAAATCCTCAACATCGACTATCAAACCAAAGCTTTTGTCACCGAGACCGCTTCGGCCTCAAACCAATCATTCACCCCGACAAACCATTTCCCTAGGCCCGAGAAAACCGCCGACGCCAATACCAACTCTCCCCCCCCGAGACCCCCCCCCCCCCCCACTCTCCCCCCCACGACACACGCAGCTTTCACCCACTCCCGATTTAACGCCTCAACGCATTTAATAACGGCCGCTTTCTTCTAATAGCAACCGCCACGCCGCCATCAATATCGTGGTATAATATGAGAGCCCTTATTCGTGGCAAGGTAGGTAATTTCAAGGATATTCTAACTCTCTTATCACAGTCTCTATCGAACAATTATCACGGCTCATTTATTACCAAAACTTTACCTGAGAACTAATTCATACACCGGGGGTATAGTCGGCCAACCCGACACCTTAACTGAAGCTTTATTGTTTTTACCGCGTGTTAACTAACCGCCGGACATGAAGAAGCCGCCACCTCATCCTCGCAAGATACGCTGATCGCCAAGACAAGATCACCACAAATATTATGTGATCGCTTGTTCCGCTTGTCGAAACGACTTTTCCCAAAGACATCGTCCCACTGCACGAGACGAGAGAGGATGGTTAAGTCCAAAAGCAAGCCTCAAAGAACGTGACCCCCGCGCGTGATCCACCCATCTAGAGAAGGAGCAGCCGAGTACAAAGACAACGAGGACGCAGTGGGAGAACTCCATGCCTCGCTACCCGAGGTATCTACTGGCCAGTGACCAAAGAAGGATAGCCCCGCACAAACGGCTCTCGAACAAAAATAAAGACCGACGCCGACCTCCGAGAGGTCGAGACTCCGTGGCCAACAAGGAGGAACCGCGGTAAAAACAATAGACCAACCGCTCAAGAAGAGGCCGAACGAGAGCATGCCATTGGGACAAACACCAAATGACCTTACGCACAAAAATTCAGAAGCCGAGACAAAGATGCACGAGCTAAGACAAAAACCCTGCCCCTAACCCGAGCCCATAATCATCGAACAAAGCATCCTGCCGATCGAACTCTGTTGGGAAAGGATGGAAACTACAAAAGCCAAAAAGGCAAAGTTTACCACAAATGTCAAATCAAGGCCAAGAGGCGGCCTACGAGGATCCAGACGAGCTGCTCATTCTCGCCTAAAATTCCCCGCCGAGACTTCGACAATTGTCGAGCCTATAATGAGGAAATGAGAGTCTCGACCATATGCTCGCCCCCCGAACAAAGCCCACTCCAAGTCTCTAAGCACCCATGCCACCAAGTTGCAGGAGGCTCGCTTGGGGTCCCCCGTGAGAAATATGATCGAGGAAGAGCCCGAGATACCGCAGCCGAAAAAGGGGCTAATCGCTGCTCCCACCTGCCGCTGGCTCTTGCGAAAAGGCCAATGACAAAGCCGAGATAAGGGCATGGATGGAAAGGGAAGCTCTACAGCAAGCTATGGAGTTAACTCGGCCCTCAAGAAAATTGGGGCCATTTATTAAGCGATAAGAGAGTGGAAGTTCCTCGAAAGTAAAGATTCCACACTTCGAGGACTACACTGGTAACACGACGCCTCGACCACGTGTCGTGTTCGAGCCGAAAATGATCATCGCAACTAGATCGACGACATACGGTGCTTAGTGTTCGCTGAACCCTCAAGAAGTGTGCTCAACAAGGTACAACGGCTAGCACCCGATTCTATCACCGTTGGGATGACTTTAAGAGGCATTTTTGAAAAAGTTCGCTTCTGGCAGTGCTCTCCCAAAAAGCGAGACGCACTCGCGGCAAATGTGAAACAAGAGGTCGAGAAACCGCATCGGGCGCACATGGCACGCTAAAGAAGTCCCCGGACCAAATCCCGATATTCCCGACACATTACGCCACAGACGTGTTTCTGAGCGTGCCTAGTACGAGGAAATTGCCGAACGAGCTCCCTCACGCGACCAAAGGACACACCTCCGCGAGATGTTCTTGACAAAGACAAAGGGTGGCCTTGCTGATCTGGCGAGCAACCCCCCACCACAAGAAACTCACAAGTGGGTAACGCCCCTTCCTGCACTGACGCCGCAAATAAAGAAAAAGAGCGTGGGAAAGCTCTGCAGAGGACGCCACCCCCAAGCAGCAGAAGGCGGAGAGGAAAGAGGCACCGCATTCACCGGGCGAGATTAGGGCCAAGACGGAATTCGAGCCGAAGATTTCACCCCTCAATGAATCTCGAACACATAATGGACGCTCTCCGTGAGAGAAAAGAAGATACGCCCACCATTCCCCACGAGGGCACCGCGAAGGGCGAAACCCGCGAAAAGGTGCAATTTTCATAACGAGGTCGGCCATGTCACCGAGGAGTGCATATAAATTAAAAAAGCAATACAAAGGGTGATTAACGAGGAGACAGAGGTTTGTGGCAAGAGAAGTCCATACGCTCTCGATCGGTGGCCCGGGCGAAAATGCATACCGACAACCTGCTGGTAAACACCATTCTGAGGATACCTGCAGTATCACGCAGTGAAGAATGCCATCAATTGCCCGAATAGCTCTCCGGAAAACATCATGGACGGATGGTGGAAAACGAAATGGTATTCGGTGGACGCCGAGTCAAGGGCCAACGATTATGCTCGCCAAAACCCGTTAACTCGCAAATCGGCATTCACAAATGTACCCCTAGTTAAACGGGTCTTGATAGATACCGGGACAATCGGGCGCGTAGACGTGATGTTTTATAAGTGCTTCCTCGGCGCTAGAGTCGGGCGATGCCCACCTCACACCGAGCCGAGTCCAACTAGGGCTTCATTGTGCCACAAGGTCACTACTAAAGGAACAAGTGGGACTTATAGTCACCGGGCGAGGGAGATACCACCGTACGAGGAAGTCACTTTCCTCGCCCTGATCTCCTCTCTCCCTACAACGCTATCCCTGCACCTTCCCGTGCCAAATTCTAATGGTGGCATCGATGGCCCACCAACGAGTCAAGTATATGACCAAGTCGTTTGTAGGGGTCATCAAGAATGACGCCGCACTACTTTAGAGTACCCGATCACGAGAAAAGCGAGGCCGAGAAAAGTGAAAAGGCCTGGAGGCCGAGGAATAAGGAAGAGCAAAAGAAAACGAGCCGAGGGCTCGACTCGGGAAAGCTCCACCCGAGCAACCAAAGCAAGCAAGCGAAGTCGGCCCGCTGCCCGAAGAAGGAACTTCGAAAGCCGAGAACGAAAAACTCTGAAATTGAAAGCCTCGATGTTCGAGATCATCCAATCATACAACCTATGGCTGAAGACGTAAGAGGTTATCATAAACTTCAACTACCCCGACCGTAAAAATAAAGGTGGAATGGAAATTGCGCTTACTATTTAAGGAGACAAATAATCGAAGTTCTTAAGGGAAAACACCGAGCAGCTTTCGCAAGATGGCAAGCCGAGGATATGGAAGGCATTGCCGAGGATGTAAAGCAAGGCACAAATTAAGCATCAACCCAAAGATTTGTACCTACGCAACAGGCCGAGATATTTCTCCCCAAAAGCAAAAGAGGCTATCAGGAGGAAATAGCCAAGCTTCTTCTAGCCGAGATCATCGAGAAATCCACTACCCTACGTGGATTGCAATGGTGATGGTCGTGATGGTCAAATAACTGAAAAAATGGCGATGTGCGTGATTCACCAATCTTAACGAAGCATGCCCAAAGGATCTGTGAGATTCACCGCCGAGGATAGATCAACCGGGTCGATTCTATCTCTGATACAAAATTTTAAGTCAGGACGCCACTGTGGTACCACGATCGACGCTGAAAGAGACACAGCCTCTCCAAGCAGCAAAGGCTTACCGCTACAATATGATGCCGTTTTAATTAAAAACGCGGCCACCTATCGAATGTAAACAAAGTCTTCTGAATCAACTGGAAGGAAACGTGAGGCCTATATAGATGATATGGTGATTAAAAACGAAGGAAAAAAGCCACATTGACGACCTCAGAGAAACCTTCGCAAACCTCGTAAAGAACAAAATGAAGCTCAATCCCGCTGGCGCCGAATCTGCAAGTTCTCGTACATGGTGAATGAGCGCTGATCGAGGCAAATCCTCGAGAAAATAAAAGCACTCGCCGAAATGGAGGTACCAATATGCATCAAGCAAGTTCAAAAGTCGAATGGACGTAATAGTCGCCGAAGGTTCATATCAAAATCACCGAAAAAGCCTCCCTTCTTCAAAATCCCGAGAGCGAGAAAATTCACATGGGACAAAGAATGCGACCTGCTGCTTGACGAGCTCAAAATACCTCTAGCCTTACCTCGCTAAGCTGCCCCAAACCAGAGAAAGACTTTGTCTATCTCTGAACTGATACGCCCATAGCATCTGTGCCGCGGAGGAAGAAGGACTTCTAAAACCCATCTACTATGTATCACATGCACTAACTGAAGTTGAAACGAGGTACATGCACATCGAAAAGGTGATTCTCGCGCTAATGATAACGGCGAGAAAGCTGAAGCCATATTTCAAAGCCCACGAAATTGGGGTTTACACCGACTTGCCCCTACGAAGAATTTTACATGTGCCCGATGTTGCCCGAAGAATGATGAAGTGGGCCATCGAAATGATTGCACACGCAATTGTTTACCTCCCAAGAAAAACCATCGAGCTCAAATCTTGGCCGATTTCATTGCCGAGGCATCCTTCAACTCAGGAGAAATTAACGCGCCGATCAAAAATTTCCTACAGCGAGCAAAAGCCTGTGCAAGAGTGTGTCTCGCAAAACGCGACCACCTCACCGGACATTGTTCGTGGATGGATCGTCACAAAAACGGAACGGGCATTCTCCTCATTACACCCGATGGAACGGAAATCAAGAAAGCCCGAACCGAATTTCAAATACGAACAACGCCGCCGAGCACGAAGCCTCGATAGCAGCGCCGAGCCGTCCGAGATAGGAGCCACTCAAATCTTGATCTTCGCCGACTTACCGTCAGAAAGCATTTCTGGGAATACGGGTAAATCATCCAACCCTCGACAAGTACCGAGCATGCAAGTGAAAGCATCCTCGCTCAATTCGAAGTACTGAGTTGGAACAAGTAGGAAGGGAGGAAAACACGGGCGACTACCTCAAAAATGGCCACAAGTGAACTCCGAAGCCCCAAGAAACATGGATCGAAATCCTCGATACCCATCGGATAAAGAGAAAGTGTTGATGCTAGAACAAAGTTACATCGATGTTGGATCGATGATATCAAAAAATACATCTCGGGATACCGCCTCAAATGATTGAGAACAAGGATGGCAATGGCAAGAAGGTCTGCCGATATGCTTTAATTGGGGATGTACTATACAAAGCGATCCTCTACACGGCCCCTCTTAAGGTGCGTTTAAAACCACACATTACTTGGCATGAGGGTGTGGTAGCCATCCGTGGGCTCGAACTTTGGCCGACAGTGGTCATTTTTCACGGATACTATTGGCCGACATTGAGAAAGATGCCGAGGCATACGCCGAAAGTGCGACAAATGTCAAAGGTTCGCAATATCCCAAGATTACCTTCTGCACCTCAAACACCGGTAATCGCAGATGGCCTTTCAAATGTGGGGACTAGATCCGAATCGCCCATTCCCCGCCAAAGCGAAAACAAATTTGTGATAGAAGAAGTGGACTACTTCACGAATGGATCGAGGCCAAGCCCCAGCAAGCATCAACTTAACAAAAAGAGCCATCTACCTTTTATTCGAGATTTATCCCCTGCAAGTAT
>CM028384.1:90937811-91032811 GCA_013146195.2 Codonopsis lanceolata
AGCGATAGAGACTCTAACAACGGACACAATTAGGGTCGAGGGTCTCGAGGTCTCGCATTTATTAACCATGAGCCGAATGTGCCAAGAAACTCAATGCTACGGTTCAAGAATGGAAGAGATGTGCCAAGGCTAAGTATGGCGAGCTAAGTTCAAAGTTGAGAAGATTCCTAAATGTTATCACCATGGAAAGTAATAAGACGGATGTAAGTTTCATTAGTACGGGTCTCTTTCAGAATGTAGTCTGTTAGTCGGTTATTATTTGTAGCCATTAGTTTTCTTAGCAGCTTGTTAGTTCTCAGATAAGTAGGAAACCCCCGTCCCCTTTTTTCATTCAATCGTAAATCAATAATATCCTTTTGTAACCCCATTCAATTAATGGATTCTTTTATTCTTTACATGGTATCGTGAGCCAAGATTTCTTGGATCTTGATTATCCACTTCTATTCCATTCAATTCATCTTCTTCCTTCTTGAATCCTTATCGCCATGACAGAAGAACCTTCCAACACCATGAATGATCCAGCCAAAGTGAAGAACAAAAAGCCTATTTTGGAAATTGGAATTGATTCCAACATGCACCCCCTTTATCTCCACAACAATGATCACCCAGGGCTCATTCTCATTGCAACAAAGTTGACTGAACTCCTGGAAACGATATCTTGAGATTGCCCTTTCAGCCAAGAACAAGATTGGGATCGTAGTGGTACTTTCCTCTGCTCCTACAAAGAGACCCCCATACTAATGATACTTACATCCAGTGCCCATAACTTTCCATGGTGATAACATTTAGGAATCTTCTCAACTATGAACTTAGCTCACCATACTTAGCCTTGGCTTGCACATCTCTTCCATTCTTGAACTTCATAGCATTGAGTTTCTTGGCACATTCTGGCTCATTGAGAACTACTACTATGAATGGCTGTAAATACTTTCTGACTATAGTTGATGATTACTCCAGAACTTGTAGAGATCATAGCCAATGAGGGTGGCCTCAACTTGGAGTTTCTAAGCTATGTAATTAGTGGAGGTGAGTTTGGTGATGTTGTGGTGGGAGATGTTGATGAGGTCAAAGGTTTGAGTGGGATCAAGAGGGTTTTTAACGGTGAGAGAGTGATTTCCGTTAGCCATTGTAGAAGGTGGTTAGGGCAGCGGCTAGAGGAAGAGGAAGAAGGTTTTAGGAGCAGAGCTCTAATACCATGTAAACTAACAAAAGTTTAGAATAATAACATAGCCTTTCCATTGATTGAATCACCTATTTATAGGGAGAGTTACAATTAGGGTTACACTTGGAGTAGGGTACAATAAACCTATACAAGGAAGAAATAAAATAAGGAAAGAACTCTACAAGGAAATTACCACTAATTACTATTTACAAATAAACAAGAATAATAAAAAGATATTATTCTCTAATACGGTGTTGTGGGATCATGTCATTCCTTGCAATCCATTTCTAGGTAGAGTAAATACATTGAAAACTCTCTATTGTAATTCCTCATCATTTCAGAGGATGTTGTTGTTTGACTTGGAGTTGATTAAACAGCGTAAATCATATGTTCCCTTTTCGCTTTATTCTGTTATATTTTCTATTTTCTTGTTATTATTCGACCAAATACTTGGTACTATTAATTTGGACCAATTTCCTTATGCATTGAAGATCGGAACTTGGAATTCTTAATCCAAGAATATCTTCGTTTTTATAACAGTATTATTGTTGATTACTTTAAGTTTTATTTTTATTTTTTCAATTTTATTTGTGTGCCATTGGGAATTATTTCCAACGCAATCGAAAATTATTTGCAAAGTTTACATTTTGAAAAACGCTTTTGTCACTTTATCCTAACATTCTTCCTACTTAAATTATGGGCCTCATGCATGTGGCCTTGTGTGAAACTACATGTTGTACAAGTATTAATATTCAAGTCAATTGTTTTTTCTTAATTCATATGTCATGTCAAATAGGACTATAATTTAGAACGGAGGGAGTGTATATTTCTTTAATTTATAATATTGATATGTATGAACAAGAGATAACACACATTTTATCAGGGAGTCCATAGTATTACGAACTGCAAATCAATTTCACCCTCAGCTTTACCGTTTAACTTGACAGGATAAATTATGATAGCAAGCCGAAATTATAACTTGTCGGAAACCATAATGCAGAATCCCCAAAATGATGAAGTACAAATGCATTTTTTTAGTCAATTTGATCAAATTTACGAATGTTAAATTAAGACTTTTTGTTGGAGAGAGAATATGAGTCACTGATTTTTGGTTGGAGGATAGTGGTGGAGAGTAAATATGGCATAGGGAACCATTTGTGGTTTCCTGCAGAGATCACCGAGGCTTTGGGGAGTGTGGAAAGGTATTAGAAAAGGCCGGAATGCTTTTGGTAGAAATATTTCGTTTGAGATTGGGTCAAGGGTGACGGTGAAATTTTGGAAAGACTTATAGTGTGGAGACGAGGTATTAACCAAATCCTTTCCGAGCTCTTATCTTTGTCAGGGAGATAATAGTTTCATCGCCTCGGCTCTCTTTAGATTTGGAACCCGACGCTTTAGAAGAAATTTTCAAGATCGGGAGTTGGATTCGGTGACAAGATTTTTTGAGCTTCTTTATGCTCAAAAGTTGGTCATGAGACCGATAGAGGCGGTTTGGAGAGGGTCAGGACAGCAAATTCTCACGAAAGGATATTATTCCAAACCGCTGATGTAGAAGGGTTATCTTTTCCATGGAAGTTGGTGTGGACGACGGTAGCTCCTAGTCGCGTAGCCTTTTTTGCTTGGGAAGTGGCGAACGAGGCTATTCTAACTGGAGATAATATGAGGAAAAGAGGGATGATATTTGTTAACAGATGCATCTTGTGCAAAGAGAGTGTAAATCACTTGGTTTTGCATTGTCACGGTGGTTGGGGAATTGTGGAACCTTTTGTTCCGCTTGTTCAAAGTGGAGTGGGTGCTCCCGGAGGCCTCCAAAGATTTATCATGGAACCGGAGGTATTGTTGGCGAAGGAAGGAAATAAATATTTTGTGGGAAGTTGCTCCGTTGGGAGTGTGGGGGACAATTTAGAAGGAAATAAACCGAGAGCTTTTGATAATGAGAAAGGATCTATTTCATAAATGAAGAGTGATCCGCTTCATCTCCTGTTTGTTTGTGTGGTGCGCAGGGCTAGAGCCGGCCCTGGGGGGTGGCAAGAGGGGCTACTGCCATGGACCCCCAATTTTTAAGGCCCCAAATGTTTGGGTACTACCTTATATTTAGTGTATATATTATAGTGTCAAAAAGATTTACAATTGATTGGTGTTCCCCCGTGGTTAAGATGCACATGATTTAAGGTAGAGATTTCAGGTTCAAATCCTAGGTTGTCATTTATTTTAGTCTTTTACTTTTTTAGTCTGCGAACTTTATATAAGTTATAACTTAGCTTAGTGTAGAATAGATGACCCAATGGTTAACATACTTGGTATATTATGAGAGATGAGAGATTCCTAGGTTTTTTAGTCTGCGAACTTTATATAAGTTATAACTTAGCTTAGTATAGAATAAATGACCCAATGGTTAATATACTTGGTATATTATGAGAGATGAGAGATTCCTAGGTCGTCATTCATTTTAATCTATTACTTTTTAGTCGCGAACTTTATATAAATTATAACGTATTGATTAGCTTAGTGTAGAATAAATGACCCAATGATTAACATACTTAGTATATTATGAGAGATGAGAGATTATGGGTGCGAACTTTATATAAGTTATAACTTAGCTTAGTGTAGAATAGATGACCCAATGGTTAACATACTTGGTATATTATGAGTGATGAGAGATTCCTAGGTCGTCATTCATTTTAGTCTATTACTTTTTTAGTCTGCGAATTTTATATAAGTTATAAAATGTATTGATTAGCTTAGTGTAGAATAAATGACCTAATGGTTAACATATTTGATATATTATGAGAGACGAGAGATTATGGGTTCAATTCTTGCTATAAACTTTTTACTTTTCTTTTTCACAACACTTTAAATGATTTTATTTTTATAAAGTGCTTTTTTTTTTTTTTTTTTTTTTGGCCATGGCCTCTCGAAACTCTGGGCGGCCCTGCGCAGGGCCGAGCATTCACATACTCCCATGTCGTCCACTTTTGTATATTTTGTGCGGAACTTTCCTTTAAGTAAGTTAGTCTTTTGGCTTTTTATACTTCTATGTAAACAATACTTGTCACCTGTTTTGATCACCTTGATATAAATTCATTTACCTTTATCAAAAAAAAAAAAAAAAAGAGTCACTGATCTTTTACCTTTCCTTCGATAAGCATGAGGCGGCAGAGAGAGGGGACTTGATGCATCTGAAAGCCCAACGACTCCCATGAAGGGGCTTGAAGTATTAGCAGAGCAGCCTGCGAGACTTTCCAAACGGTAACGCTTTTTCCTGTAGCAAGAATTTCGTCGCGAGCCTTTTCAACCGCGAAGTCAATCCACTCGATAGGTAGTTGCGGCGGCTCGCCCGGCCGGCGCGATCGCGGCGGTGGCGGTGGCTGACTGTACATGCTCCGGACAATAATTTTGCTTTTCTCTGTGCAAGTGTAGAGTAGTGTTTGGACAGTCGGAATGGATGTACGACTGTTTTAAGTCTTCGGATCCGTACCGTTCAAAGTCTCCCGGTTTTTTTGTTTTTTTAAATAAATGCTCCTACTTTTTGTCTCACTATCGGGTATGGTACACGGGGTCGCACGGAGCTTTTGGTGCTACCTCCTTCTTGTGCCACGTGTATTCCAAAAACCAAATTGTCCAACTCAAATTCCATTGAATTTAATACAACAACATACTTGTAGTTCGTTTTAGCCAAGAAATAGATTGATGGAGCACATTATAAGTTGACCCCCATGACCCAAATTTTTTAATTTACCCTTAATCATCCAAACCCAAACCCAAACCCAAACCCAAACCCAAACCCTCATACCGTCTTCGTCCTCCCTCCTTCCCTCACCCGGTGCGTCCTACACCCCTCCCTCCCACTGTGTCCTCCACACACCCATCCCATTGTGTTCTCTTTTTTCCCTTCCACTCTCACTCTTCCTCTTCCCTTATTATGTGCCCTTCATCCCCCTCCCTCTCAATGGTTGTCTTCCCTTTTTCCCATTCTTTCCCATTCTTTCCCACTCATCCACTTCATCCTCCATTCAAACACAACTCTTCTTGTTCTTCTTTTTTCCAACACCACCAACCCAGTTCCCACCTTAGAGCACCTCCATTCTTCCCCACCTCACCCTACTTTAAAAAAATTTTAAAAAAAATTCAAGTTGTTCAGTGAACTTCATGGTCAAACAACTTGAATTGATTTTTTTTTTAATTAGGATGAGGCGGGGAAGAAGTGATGGATATGGATTGAACAAAGGAAGGATGACGGTGGAGATGGAGATGAGATTATGAGGGAAGGAAGGAGGCGGAGACAGAGACGGGACTGTGAGGGAGGTAGGAGGTGGCGATGGAGATGGAGACGAAGATGGGATTATGAGGGAGGGATGGATGGATGGAGAGGTGGATATGGGACTGTGAGGGGGAGGAGGTTGTAATGGGGTTATAGGGAGAAGAAGACGCAGTGGGGAGGGAGGAGGCGGTGAGAGGGGTTTGAGTTTAGATAATGAACGATAAATTAAGAAGTTTGTAGTATTGGGGGGTCAATTTATAGCAAAAGGGGGGCTATATAGCACGTCCCTATATTGATTGTCCAAAAATTATATAGTTTTTGTATACCCCCTTTAATTACCCTAATTGATAGTTCATCAATTTTTTGGTTTGTTACCATTTTTTTTTTATTCTTCATGACTCTTGGTTCTAAAAAAATTATGAATAATTGTGGGCCGGTCCTTTTTTTAAAAATTACAACCGCTTCAATGCCTTTTTTTTCCAACTGCATAAGTCAATTTTTGTTAATTTCTTCCTGAAATGCCTTTCCATCCTCCCGTCCTTCTTTCTCCAAAATTCCATAGTCATTCCCCATAAACCCTAGTACTTGACATACTAATCTAATAAAGAGGGAGCCAGTTTAGTTAAATTCCTTCTTTAGTTTCCCGTCTGTGTAATCGAATAAATCCTTCCTCACATAATCTGTTTGCTCCAAGGTGCAAGGTGGAATTAGAATGGACTGAATCTACTTGACGTTCGAATCAAATACAAGGGGAGTCGATTTAGTTAGATTCCTTCTTTATCTTCACGTCCGTGTAATTAAAAAAATCCTTCCTCTCATAGTCTATTTGCTCTAAGGCACAAGGTGGAATCGGAATAGACTGAAGCTACTCATTTGTTTCTTTGGTCATTCTCTCTCTCCTACCCTCTCCTTCTTTATCTTAATTTTTTTTGTTTCTTTGAAGTATTCTTAAAATTATGCAGAGGGCATCACAAAATCTGATGTGTGCATCAAAATGGGTCTCGTCCAGTTAGCGAGAATAAGTTAGAGTTTTCTGAAAATTATGCATAAGTCGTTGCAATGATGGTGTAGTTATCAAAGTTTTGTATGGGAATGAAAGAATGATGGAATTGACTTGTCGAAAAGGGAAGAACGATAAGCAAAACATAGTTGATGTAAAGAAGAACGAGAATGGTGATTGTGAAGAATTTGTGATTATTACAAAGAGGAGAAATAACAAGCATTACATTATTTTCATGAGGTCCACCGAGTTGTCTCTATTATCTGTAGTCATTTGAGAAAATCAAACGAAAAGATGGTGTTTTTTGTTCAGTAAACATGATGCATTTAACAATGTAGAGATGCTTAAGCAAAATAATTTTAGATGGGGTTTTTTAATCCCAAAGCACAATAGATTACCAGATTTATATTCGGGTAATTGGATCAGTATGCAAACCATATTTGGAATTTGCATCAAATTCATAAACGATTCAGACCAAAATCCAATCCAATTACAAACTTACAAGTGCCATAGGTCTGTGTAGCAATTTTTATGATTTCTAAATATAAAGGTACAATTAAAAATGGAATATTATTACTAACGGTGATTATCAACGACAAATTATATTACAAACTTGAGCTTGTGATATTATTACGAACTTTAATATCAGAACTATTGGATATTTAAGTTAATGATTTAAAATGTCTATGTCACTGCCTACACAAGGACAAACATGATCTGACAATGTAGAGATGAAAGTAAATTTGATCGAACAATACAAATGCAAAAACTTGTAATAATATCATAAACTAAAGCTCTTAATATCGTACCTTGTTATTATAGTATTTTTCCCGTTCCAGGCAAAGAGTCCACTATTTTATTTGAGTTGTTTTACTTAAAAAGTCTACTTTTAAAAATCAATGCATAAAAGTGTCATTTTATTATTAATAAACTATTAAAAATAACATTTTAAAAAAAGTTTGACTTTGAAACGGATAATTTTTTATCCGGAACGGATAAAGTATTATTATATTTTCCAAAAGTGGCGGCGGATATTGCTATTTTGAGTTTAGGTGGGGATATTCACACCCCAAAAACTTATTTATACACCCCATTAATTTCTCACATTTATGTAAACACCCTACCTAACTACCTATTCTACCCTTTTCTATTCAAAACCAATTAATAACCCACCAACCCAATTAATTACTAACTACCCATTCTAACCAACCAATTTACCAAACTGTCACACTTCCCAATTAATTTACAACGGCTTGTGCACTCCCAGGAGACGCAAAACAGAGACAATGAGCTCTTCTTCCTCTTCTTGCAAACTACAACAGCAAGAGTTCTTGGATCAAGCAACATACAGCAAGAGTTCAATTTGTTTCTCTTCTTCCTCTGCTAGAACTGCTCATCTTCCTTTCTCTTTATTTTGAAACATATATACTACAATGTCTTCAAGCATAGTTATGAATTTTCATTCTCCTCCTACACTTGAATACTAGTTATATATCAAATTTAAGTATCAATAACAATGTAGGTTTTTTTTCATTCATGATTTTTGGGTTGCATTTGTTAAAAAATAGAAAAAAATTTGAAATTTTGAATATAAGGCTCAGTTCGGATCTGGTTTGATATGAACACCATTAGTGGTGTTCGTCCAGAACTAAGCGAACCGCTTTTAGGGCGTTCATCCTAGACTGGCCGAACGCGTTCCTATCTGTTCATCCCATGCTAGCTGCACTCACCCTAAGGCGTTCATCTCAGCCTAGCCGAACGCTCATTTGCCTGTTCATCTCAGTCTGGGCAAACGGCCTATGGTCTGTACATCTCAACCTGGCCGAACAGCCTATGGTCTATTCATCTCACTCTTGTCGAACTGACTATGGGCTGTTCATCTCACTCTGGCCGAACTCTCCCTTAGATCTTCATCTCACACTGGTCGAAACTCAGACTGGGCACACTCTTCAGACTTTGATTTTGTTTTATTGGAACTATAACCTAATTATGATTTATTTTATTTGGTGTTTACAGGAAAAATGTTTAGAAACGTTTATCAAAGGAAAAAGGTGACGACATCCGCTAGGAAAGAAATAGAACAAGCACGCCAACAAGAACATGAGCATGGTCAGGGGTAGGTTCATGAGCAGGGACAGGAAGATGAGCAGTTCCAACAGACTTTTGAGCATGAGCATTTTCAGTAGGACCAAGACCATTTTCAGTTTGAGCAGTCGTAGTCGCAGTTCCAGCAGACTTTTGAGCAGGATCAGGAGCCATTTCAGTTCGAGCAGTCGCATGGGCAGTTTCAGCAGACTTATGAGCCCCAGATTGAGCGCGGATTTCCTGGTGGTTCGTGTGATACATCGTTGCTAACTTCATATGAGTCACGCGTAGCTGCATATATTTGGGCTGGTAAAGAAGAGCGTGGTATTTTAAAATGCCACAATCACACACAGAAGTTACTTAATTCGGTGATTCCTAATAGTGAAGATTCGAGGATCTTTCAGGGTATGGTCAGTGGTAGTGCACTTAGTCGACTAAGACAGGTATGCTATGCTGATGTGAATAAGGTGTTAGTTTTTGCTTTCGTGGAATAATGGCATCTAGAGACTAACACTTTCCATATGCCTTTCAGGAATATGACCATTACTTTAGACGATGTGCTTTGTCTGCTCGGTCTTCCGATTGTGGGTGATCCATTATCTTGTGTTAGGGATGTTGATGTCGCATATGTGAGTAAGATGTTAGGAGTGTCATTTAAAGAGGTTTTTGAGGGAATGTGAAATAAGAGGGGGGCTTCGGTGACATTGAAGTGGCTACGTGTGAGGTTTACTGATGATGTCACGTCTGAGTATGAGTTTAGGGTGGGTTGTGTTGTGAGGGCGTGCTTCTTCTTGGTCTTGGGTTGCACGAAATTTGCTGATAAGAGCGGGACCCGTATACCTATTGCATACTTAAAGTGGCTTGAGGATCTTCAAAATCTAGATACTTATGCGTGGGGAACTGCCACCCTTGCATATTTATATAGACAGCTAAGACAGGCGTCTAGGTATAACACAAAGCAGATAGCTGGTTCCATGGCATTACTTGAGGTAATAATTATAATTATTTTATACTTTTATGTTGTGTATTTACTATTAAAGTTAAGATGTTTTATTTGATACTTTAATCTCTTAAAATGTATGTTTTATTACTTTTAGGCGTGGATCTACTTGCGGTTTCCATATCTGAGGCCTCCACACAATGTTGATTACAAGTCCAGATACACGCTTACACGTAGGTAGATCCCGCAAGGGAATCAGGGATGACACTCGGATCATTTGTTGGCATCAAGTGAGCAGTTAGATAGACTGACGAGCCGTGACGCGAGTATACGTATTTTTTTTTATCAATTTCAACAACTTTTTAATAATAGGTTTCGTATTGAAAGTTTTTGACTTTTTGTTGGTCTATTGTTTTAGGTTGACTGGCTTCCTTACGAAAGTAAGGTCAGGGACCGACTTGCATGGCATCAGATTGCCACGTATCTAAGATGCACATAGATGTGTTATATTGTCGAGTAATACCATCCAGACAGAGTCCTTCGACAGTTCGAGCATGTGCAAACGATTCCGAGGACAGTCATTGCTCCGAACTGCGACCCTCGAGATAACTCGAAGGCCTTGCCTCTGTGGCTTGGTTTTGCTGGGTACTGGTTGACGTCAAATAGCCATATATTATATGAAGAATGTCTCGGTAGGCGTGCCCTTCGTGCTTGGGATTGTGATCCTGGTTATTTAGACTGGTACCAGGAGCATTCATATGTGTAAGTCCAAATAGCAACTGACAAGGCTAGAGGGGGGTGGATAGCCTTTTTAAAAACTTTGCGGGTAGTTTTAAAAACTTTAAAAGTTGCAGCGGAAAATGTAATTTGTCAGTCAGCTGATATGGTCAGCTGGTTGATGTTTCAAATAAGCTGACACGGATAAGAAAATGGTCAGCTGGCTGACACAATTTAATTTCTTTTGAAAATAGATCACTGAATGTAAAGAAAGAAGCTGAAGAACAATTTATAAAAACAAGTAAACAATTTATGAAAGTAACTGGCTGACACTTAAGTAGATCAAGACTTCTTAAATGTTAGATTAGTTTGTAAGAGCTGATGAAATAACTGACAAAGAAATTGAAGTGGTTCACAATAAAAACTGTTACGTCCACTACCAAGTTGGTCAAACTTGGATTTTTGAAGTACACTAATTTTATTAAAAATATAATAGATCTCTAATGGATCAATGTATAACAAAAAACCAGTGTTTATGGAGTATGA
Source organism: Codonopsis lanceolata (assembly GCA_013146195.2). NCBI lineage: Eukaryota > Viridiplantae > Streptophyta > Magnoliopsida > Asterales > Campanulaceae > Codonopsis > Codonopsis lanceolata. The sequence goes on from CM028384.1 coordinate 90,948,523, forward strand.
TTGAAAGACAATCAAACTCGTGAGACAAACTAACTGATTTCTTAAAGAGTGTGAAAGAAGTAACTCAGTGTTTGTCTAAACAATAACTATAATGAAAATATCATTGAAGAATATCTAACTAAAGTTATGAAAGCTGAGGCACAACGAGAATTTCTTTGAGAGAATGAATGCTTCAGATTTCTGTAGGTTCTTCTAGTGATTCCTGTGGGTATTTATAGATGATCTTGAAGTGCAGCCCGTTAGGAACACATTTGAATTTGAAATGTGTTAAGCAATATAGACGTATCTTCTAACAAGATTATAGGGATCCTATTAAAAAATAACGTACAAAAGATCTAACAAAACACAAAATAGGAAAGTGTCAGCACCAATAAATATTCAAGCAAAGAAGGTAAAGAAACTGACATTTTTAAGACTATGGTCAGCTGATCTAAGTGACTGACAAAAATTATGCTGCAAGCTGACCAATATACTTTAGAACTTATAAGTTCTTGACTGACAAAAAGTATAATGATTTTAAGCAAATTTAAACAAGGCAATATTCAACAATCTCTTCCTATTTGCTTAAAATCATTCATTTACAGCATAGAGCATTTAGAGAATTTATATTCCTGCAAAATAGATGTTAGTAAGCCAAAAAGATAAGAGATAATATTTTAGCTGCAAGGAATTAAATATTGGGAAGAAATAAATTGTCAACTACAAGTAAAACCATTGTCTAAAGAGTTTAAAAGTTAATAGAGAGTAGTTCATTCAGTTGTTGACGTGGATCCTTCAGTGGGTTTGTCAGCTTGAGCAGCAGTAGCTGATGGACCAACATCAGCTTTCGGTTCCTTCTCAGCATCATCAGATTTCTTTTCAGTATGCACTGACTGGGATGGTTTGAGACCCAGCCTTTGTCTGAGAATTTTGTTCTCAGCCAAGAATGCATCAGCCCTTGCTCTTTGTTTCTTCTCCTTCTGAATGGTTTGAAGCATAACAACTTTAACATTGAAGGTTCTGTTGGCCCACTCCTGTTGATAAAGTATAATGGATCTCCAATCATCCATACGAGCTTCCATAGGTGAACCAGTAGCAGTGGCAGTCTGTACTTCAACTGTGATTATTTGCATAAGATTGGAAGAAGAGATGCAACTTGTTGTTGGAAGGTGGTAAGCTGATTGGTATGATGAGTAAAAGTTGCTTTCATCTGAAAATGATGGACATACAACAGGTCCAACTTAGCTTAAACAAAGAGTGTGTCAGGTGGAGAAGGATCAGCAGACTCAGGAGCTGTGGATTGAGAAGAGCCTGAGGCATTCATGAAGAGCTGAAAGTTTTGAATGCCTTCATCTTTAGGGTCAGGTGGGAAGAATGTAGCCATGGGATATGCAGGAGCAGGGGAAGTAGGCTCTGGGTCTGACTCAAGAGAGACATCGAGGAAAATAGTCTTCTTCCCATTAGGTTGCTGAAGAGCTTTGGAAATGATGGCATGTTGCTTTTTAGCCTTTCTAGAGGCCAATTGAGAGGGAGTAAGAAGAGACACATCAACAGATGTGGATTTGGAAGAATTAGATGAGGAGGCCATGGAAGATTCTTCAGTTGTCGCTTCAGCTGACTGATGACCAGATTCATCAGCATTGAGGTAGGGCAGGAAGTTGATGCACCTTGTTGCATCCAAAAAGATAAGTTCATCTTAAACAAAACGATCGTTGGACAAGTAGAATCTATTCCAGAGTAGAGGAAGAGGGTCAAAGTATTTGCCATAATTGGCCACCAAATCTTCTTGGGTCAGGTTGGGGGTTGTAGGATACAAGACATAAGGTCTTCTTTTCAGATTGTGATCAACGTAGGGCAAGAAGTTGATGCACCTTGTTGTATCCAAAAAGATAAGTTCATCTTAAACGAAACGATCGTTGGACAAGTAGAATCTATTCCAGAGCAGAGGAAGAGGGTCAAAGTATTTGCCATAATTGGCCACCAGATCTTCTTGGGTCAGGTTGGGGGTTGTAAGATACAAGACATAAGGTCTTCTTTTTCAGATTGTGATCAATGTATTTGATGGGATTAACAGGGGATTTTTCATTATTTTTTTCTTTGTGAAAAGAAATAAGGAATTGGACAAAGTATGAGAGATGGTCAATGGGAAATACTCAGTTTGGAATAATAGGGACTGGATTTGCTTGATAATAAGAGTGTCTGAGATGGAAGGTAGGATTTCAGATGGGTGGAAATAATTTGATAGGGGCAGTGTTTGGTGACAAATGATTAGAGGGAGAAGAGTTTGGTTCAAGATTAGTGGCAGGAATATCTGGGGTAGGAGAGAATGGAACAATATTACTTGGATTCAGATCAGGATTTCTTCTTTGTCTTTTGGAAAGAGGAGGCACTGAAGGAGAAAGTGCAGGCTGAGTAGGTTCATCATCATCAGCTGTTATCAATCTCCTTCTTCTGGATCATCTGGGCATAGGAATTTGAGAGATATCAGTTGGTTGCACATCAGATGACTAACCAATGTCAATAGGCTGACCACCTTCAGCTGGCTAACCAACTTCAGCTGGCTGACCAATTCCAGTTGACTAACCAATAGCTGGCTGACTGGTAGAAGTTGCAGTAAGAGCTTGGGTCCTGGTCCTTCAAGGTCTACGACCTGTTTGAGCTGTGGAGATTTCCTGACCAAAGCGGCTGGATACATTAGCTCGCTGATCTAAGTGACTGACAAAAATTATGTTGCAAGCTGACCAATATACTTTAGAACTTATAAGTACTTCGCTGAGAAAAAGAATAATGATTTTAATCAAATTTAAACAAGGCAAGATTCAACAACATGTAATCGTCCAGCCCCGTGGTAAACGATCCAGATCCGTTAACACCACTATGACTGACGCCATTGTAGCCGACTCAGATAACAGGATGTTGGGAGTTGTGAGGACTATGATTGATCCCACAGTGTGGCGCTGGAGATCTGGTGACCGATCTATACCGTATGAGGAGTTGGGCTCATTGCTTGATAGAGTTCACACTGTTATAAACGGTCCAGCTGATGACGTGGGACCGTCTCATAGGAGGCAATAGTGATCTGAACTATGTTTATGTTTTTTTAATGTTATGAATTATAAAACAGTTTTTAGTATTTTTTGTGGTTATTAAATTTTTAGTAAACCTTTCATGAATTTATGTGGCTTGGTTTTAATGTTATTTTCTTATTGCAGACTTTGTATAACATATGCCATTTCATAGCAACATAAAAGAAGCATTAGCAGAATCTCAATATCATACATAATTTAAATACACATAACCGAAGCATCATTAAAAATAGATAATTAACCAAAATGACATGTTCAAATACATGTTTTTAATATAATACAATCAGAACTACTCCAAATGTATACTATCATAACTACCAACAACTCTAGCTGTGCCTACAGATTCACTATATGAAAGTTGTCGATTAATATAAAGTAATTTCCACGCATTAACATACGACGAACAATTCTGGTCCCAGACCCACGGCACAGCTGCTAAAGGGTAACCATCACGTAAAAAAAAACCTACAAATAAATTGAGATGCTGTCAATAAATAATTTAAACCAAATAATATGTCAACCAATTGTAAATAAGTGAAGTAAAGCAATCGAAAGTGATCAAACCTAAATAAAGTGATTACCATTTACTCTTCTGATACAAATAATATGTGGATCATTTGGGGGTGCGGTCCTCAATGGTAAGTAAGTGAAGTAATGTTTTTTTTATCTAATACCATGAAAGCAATATTGTAATACGATGCCACCAAATGACCCATATCATTTGCATAAAACCAATATGCCTTGGGAGCACTAATGCCGTTGTATTGGAGACTCGCGTTCACTTTAGTAACACGATTACGTTCAATTAAGACACGTGTGTACAACTCCTGGGTTCACATCAACTCCATCGACAAGTCTGCTCGAACCCTGCTCCATGACTCTTCACTTCTATACATAAACCCGGCTACGGTACGAAACCGCAATGACCGTCACCAATGATATTCGTTGTGCCCAATATGAAAGGCCAAAATTCCTTTGGGAATTGCTGAACGTAATTACCACTAGCTTTCTCGGCCCTCGTACGTGGTTGCACAACCTATTGAAGGTAAAAACATATTAAATTCATAATATATATATATATATATATATATATATATATATATATATAGAGAGAGAGAGAGAGTAAACCTCGTATAGCAATCCTTGAAATAAAAGAAGATTAATATCGGAATCTTTTCGTTAAGCTGGGAAACTGTAGTGAACGTGGGAGGTTGCTGCGATGGACCAACCTCGTATAAAAATCATTGATCACAAGGGTAGCAACTATCTATCATCGACTACACATGCTCAAACAAACTCAGATCACGCTTAGTTGATTTATCTTTTTTTACCTTCGCAGGCTTCGGACGACCACGGGTGCGCACTTCATCATGTGGAACAATCAAGGAGTTCGTTCTCGCCTCTTTCACCTCCATCATTTTTTGATGATTAACAATTTTTTAGACTCAAGAGCGTTCTCATAATATTTACGAATCTCATCATACGTGCTATTGAATCGATTGTCCATATCCAGCTTCACCGAAACTTCAACACTCTCAGGAGTAGGGAGTAGGTAACATATCTAATTTCCTCCAAAACAAATCAACCTTATCAAGGAAAATTGGACAGTCATTTCTCATATACTCAGCAATCTCATGACGACAAGGCAGCACGCATGTTCTTCGAAATACACAACCACACAACAACGGGTCTATATAGTCATTTTCAGATATATTAGTCATTTCATTGTATATCAGACTCAATGCATGAATAGACACCAAACCTCGAAGTTGTTGAAATATAACTGATATGTATTGTGGAACAACGACTGTAAGGCTTTTCATGAATGACACCTTGATTACAATGTGAGATGTCTCAATCAAGGTGTGCAACTGTCTCCAACATGTCTCAAAGTCATCTTGACTTGATTTCAACTGTCTTTTTACAGCTGCATGTTGACTCTCCACCTTAAAATAAGATACAATTAATATTTGTATTGCATGACAAAATTTATAGAAAACAACGAAATGTTGAAAACATTAAAATACCTGCTTGTTGTGTTGTTGTCGAAGTGCATTACATTATTCATCCAAACCGACACAAATTTTTCCTTGTACGGCCGTATCCATTGCTTCATAGTGTACTCAACCGCAGCGGGAATCCATCTGAAATCTCTTCAAGTATTCTTCATATAGTTGCTCATTTTTTGCATCCACAAAAAAATTCCAACAAAGGGTAAATTGATCCCATTGCACTTTCGTGCGAAAGTATTTCTTATAATTCGCAATGATGTTTTTGTTGATATGTCATCGACAAAGGAAGTGTTGGGAGGTAGGAAAAGTTACCTCAATTGCATTCATTAACGCAAGATCTCTGTCAGTTACTGTCACAGTTGGTAAGAAGGATTGATTCATTGAAGCTTTCAAGATGTCAAACGTCCAAATGTAGTTATCTTGCAACTCCGACCCCATATACGCAGCTTCTAACAAAAAATGTCATATTTGTCGACATGACACCAACAATCTCCAACAAATGTAACTTATATTTGTTTGTCTTGAAAGTGCAATCCATGAAGATAACCTTGGGAAAAGAACGCAATAGCTCAACGCTCATTGGATGAGCCAATAACAAATTTTGAACAGTGTTGGTTTTCTCACATCTCCTATGATGGTAGTAATATCCATGCTCCATCAATTTTGCTACAAGATGCTGCATTGGCGATCGACCATCACGCTCGATAATTTTATTTTTGCTACGAGCATTGTAAATAGTTCGTATTGAAGACTTATTATTTTGAAACTTCTCGTGTAAACCTTGCAAAATGTCATTGGGCCTCGAATTGGCATGCGACATGTCAAGAACATAAGCCTTCTCCGGGTCTGATAATCGACCAACAAATGAGTAACCATGCATGTGAGGGGCCTCGACATGGTTATGCAACCCACATTCAACCTGAAGTTCTCATACTCCTTTACATAATTGTATGCCCTTCAAACGAAATGGACACCCACATTTTTTCGATCCACGTTCTCTCTTGCTATTCTTTGTTACTTTACTTGAATCAACACTTTTTTTGACGAGGTTGCCTACCAAGTTCACAACCTAAAGTCAACCGAGGTCCTCTATTTGTCGTACCACTATCAAACCTAGTAATTACTATCACAAGCCTATTCTTCCTTCCGGTCGCACGCACCCAATCAAATAAATCAACCCGAGATGAAAAATATGAGTGATTTACAAACACATTGCTGTAATCTATAACAATCTGTTGTTGAAGAGGAATGATCGCATCATTTACAGGACCAACGACACTGTACTTAGTAGGAAACGTGTTTGCTTCCTGTAAAATAAGCAAAAAAACATGTTAAAAATTCATGATTCTGCACTGTTCATGCACTGTCCGGTCAGTGTGTGGATGTGGATTCGTTCGGCCAGGATGAGATGCACAGAAGTGAGAGTGTTCGGCCAGGCTGAGATCAACAGAGGTAAGAATGTTCGGCCAGAATGAGATGAACAACAGCGAGAGTGTTCGGCCAAAGTGTGGTGAACACCCTTAAGGTCGTTTCGTCAAAGATTGGCCGAACAAAGTGGTGTTCATCACACCGTAGCGATCGAACAAATAATACCTAGCTCAATTTTTTTTGGCAAAAAACCAAATTTTAATCGAAGAAAGTGAAATAAATACTTACATTACCCGACCCCATGAATTTTTTAAGCTCCTTATAATGTTATTTTTTACAATGTGATTATGTTTTGTGTTGGTTTTGAGAGAGTTTTGAAGAAAAAAAATTGGAAGAAGAAAAAACAATGAGGTCCCATAAGCAGTTTTACATGTATTTGTGATTTTGGGATTTAGGGTGTAAATATAAAACAATGGGGTGTAGGGAGTATTATTTGTCTTTTAGTATAGTATTTGTGATTTTGAGATTTTGGGTGTAAATATAAAACAATGGGGTGTAGAGAGTATTATTTGTCTTTTAGTATAAGGGTATTATAGTTATTTTAATAGGGTGTAGAGATTAATTGATGGGGCATATATAATGTTTAAAATGGCTTATTAGATCATTTCACTTAATGACATTTGTGTAATTATTTCAAGTAAGATATATAAATAGGTTTTTGGGGTGTGAATATCCCACCCTCCAAGTTTTTGACTGTACTACAGAAGGTGAGAAGGGCACTCAAATTATCCCAACAAATATTTTTTTAGATGGGCTAGGCTAACCATACACCAATATCTTATTTCTACACCTCAATTCTATCCGCACCCCACATATTTAACCAATTTTTAAAATTTACTCTTTACCCCCCACCCTAACTTCCTATTTTACTCATCATTTAATTTTCCTATCTAACTCATCCTATTCTATCTACACCCCACATTTAATTTCCCAAACAACCACTACCCAAAACCCCAAAACGAAAACCCCAACCTGGCCAAAACGCACAAGGGCTGGGTAGGCACGTGGGGTGCATGTATTTCAAATTTTAATCAGGATGGTCAAAACGATGGTGTTCAGAGGGGGGGACTTTTTTCAAGGCGCTTCAGATTCCAGGCCGTTTTATTGGGCTGGTCAAAACAGATTGAAACATGGACGCATTAGTGGATCTTCTAAATTCTCTAAGGCAGACAAGGGCAAATGGGTGATTCGTGATACCCGATCGGTTGGGTCAAGGGTTTTAATGGGCCCGGACCTTCTAGTTGTAATTTTTCGGGGAAATTTTTCTAAGGGGACAGATGGGCTGGGGAAGTCTAGTGAAAAGGTTGGTGAGCCTGATTCGGGCCGCTTTTGTTAGCGCCAATAGAGATGAGGCAAAGAACGAAGATCGGTTCGGAGTCCCATCTACGGATGAGAGGGGTAGAAGTTCGGTGGTTGGATCCGATCTCAAGCCCGATGAATGAAGGGGCGGGCGACTCGCATGCTCAGTCTCTCAATAAAGATGATGTTTTAGGGCAGAATTTGTCAAGGAATGAGGGCCTGGAAGGGGCCTTCGTCGATATGGTCGGAGGTAGAAAGGTCTTTATCATCAATGTAGAGGCGGTGCAGAGGTTACAAAACAAAAAGAGACCCGGAGTTGAGCGCGTCTTGGAGGATGGTGTTCTCGTCCCGTAATGAAAGGATTCCTGTGGAAGAAAGCCACCATTCGAAATCTTTTGAATAATTGGTTATTTCGGAGTTCTTGAATTTGGAGAGGCTTGTTGCGGTGCTTCCTCGTGGTTCTTTGGAAGGACACGTGACTCATGAGGAAGCTATTCGAGGCAGCTTTGTTATGGGCATTGGCTTTTCAAATCCTAATCAATGAAATGGTTACTACTCTCCAAGTGGTGCCATTAGTGAGTGTTCAGGTGATGAATTGGAAGAGCCTTTGGTTTGCACCCCACTTGCGGAGATCCACCCTCCTGTGTCGGGTGCCGCAGAATCTCTTAAGGATGCTACACCTGTTAGATGATTTATCGGTTTGGGTTAAATCGACTGAAGATTTTCAAGATTTTTAGGAGTGTCTTATGGGGGTTACGAAGACAAAATTTTGGATGCACGGGATATGGATCGGCATCGTAAGTTCCCAAGGATAACGGTATCAAAAGCCGGGTAGCTACGGTGCGAAGGGGTTAAGGGAATTGAAGCAAATGCGTTGTAGTCTAAATTTTGAGCAGTTGATAACTGGGCTGCTGGATAGGGTGGAAAATAGGCGTAATTATGAATACTCGAATTATTGCTTGGGCGTGTGGGGACTTAATGACGAGAGAAGAGACTTCTAATTAGAGTACGCTTTTGAAGATGGAAGCCGCATGTAGTGTGTCTTATCGAAACAAAAATTGAGGCTATGGATTGGGAATTGGTTTATAGTGTGCAGGATAATAGATGGGTCGTGGGTTTGTTTAAAGGCCTCTGCATGGTGGCATTCTTGTTATGTGGGATCGGAGTTTTGTCTTGAAGGTAGAAGCGACTATCGGTGTTCACTGCTTTCTTGTGTTACGAAGTTTGAGAAAACCAACAAAACTTGGTTGTTTTACGGAGTTTACTGGTCCCTCTTGGTAGTGGAGAGAAGGAACTTATGGGAGGAGTTAGAAGTAGCTAGGAGGAGGTGGAATATTCGTGGTGCATAGGGGTGATTTTATATGTTGTCCGCTTTCCTCATAAGTGGTCGGGAGCCGCTTTCACGTCTGCGATGGAGTTTAATGATTTTCTCAATACAACAAGATTAGTAGACACTGCCTCTGAGAGGGGAGAATTCACATGGTTCGAAATGGAGGTAGACATCGGTTCTCTAGGATCGACAGGTTCCTCGTATCCGCATTTGGGGAGATAGTTTTTGCGTATCTAGACAATCCCGCCTTCCCAGAATAGTATCGGACCATGTTCCATTACTTTTTGAAAGTGGTGAAGTGATTAGCGAGGAAAAGTCCGTTCGGGTTTGAGAATATGTGGCTTAAAGAGCGTGGTTTTATGGAGTGGGTTAAAGCGAGATGGAAGTCGTATATTGTCGAGGGGGATCCGGGTTTCATAGTGGCCAAGAAGGCGCAAGCGAAGCGAGGACTTAAAAACATGGAGCAGAGAAGTTTTCGAAAGGGTAGACCTTAAAATCAAAGATTTGGAAGAGAAGATAAGGAGTATAGATGAAAGTTACGGGAGAGAAGAGAGTTATGAGGTCGAGGTAAGTCGTAGAGAGGAAAATATTATGGCTGGAACGCCTTCTTAAAAGTGAGGAGATTAGTTGGAGGCAAAAATCTCGTATTCGGTGGCTAAGGGAGGGAGATAGAAATACTAAATTTTTTCAACGTATGGCGAGTGTTCATAATGCGACAAACCGGATCCATAAGGTCACCATAGATGGTATAACTTTGCAAGATCTGTAGAGGTAAAGAAAGGCATTGTGGAGTTCTATCGAGAATGCGTACTGAGGGCGTAGTGAATGGAGAGCTGATTTGGGCGGTGTCGGCTTCAAATCTCTAAGCTCCGCCGATGCGGATGGTGCAGGAGCAGGCTTTTTCGGAGGAGGAAGTAGTGGCGGCTTTGCGTAGCTTGAGTGGAGATAAAGCTCCGGGGCCGGATGGTTTCTCCTTGGCCTTTTTTCGGCATTCTTTGGGAAGTAGTGAAAGACGACATTACGAAGGTTTTTAATCATTTCCACGATAACTTTCGGTTTGAGAAGAGTCGAACTCTACCTTTATTGTGTTGATTCCTAAGAAAAAAGGAGCCGGTGGCGTCAAGGACTTGAGCCTATCGGTCTAGTTGGCGGGGTGTACAAGCTCATCTCCAAGGTGATGTCTCGAGAGGTTGAGGAAGGTGTTGGGCAAGATCATCTCCGATTCCCAACATGCTTTTGTCATGGAAAGGCAAATTCTTGATGCATCTTTGATTGCCAATGAAATTGTGGATGCTAGATTAAAAAGTGGCGTTCCGGGGATTCTTTGCAAGCTGGATATAGAAAAGGCATATGATCATGTAAATTGGGATTTTTGTTACACCTTATGGAAATGATGGGTTTCGGTTTCAAGTGGAGAAGATGGATCGGTTTTGCATATTTTCGGCTAGGTTCTCGGTGTTGGTCAATGGAGATTCGCGGGTTTTTCAGAGCTCGAGGGGTTTGAGACAAGGAGATCCTCTCCCTTTTTGTTCATCATAGTCATGGAGGCCCTTAGCAATCTTCTGGAGAAAGCTACTTTGGGTGGCTACATCAGTGGGTTCAAAGTGGGTGGGGAACACTCTAGGGGGACGTTGGTGTCTCATCTCCTCTTTGCAGACGACACTCTAGTTTTTTGCGGTGCGGGCGATCTCAAGCTGGATATCTTAGGATGGTCTTTGCTTTTCTTTCAGGCGGCTTCTGGGTTGCGCATCAATATTTCCAAAAGTGATATCATTCCAGTGGGCGATGTTCAGGATGTTAACGCTTTGGCTTCTTTTTTCGGATGCAAGGTTGCCTATCTTTCATCCGTGTACCTTGGTTTGCCTATCGAAGCCACATATAAGAACAAGAATGTATGGAACTCAGTGGTTGCTAGATTCGAACGTCGTTTGGCGGGCTGGAAGAAGCAGTATTTGTCGAAAGGAGGGAGATTGGTGTTGGTGAAAAATACTCTCTCGAATTTGCCTACGTATTTACGTCACTCTTCGTAATCCCGGTTCGTAATAGATTAGAAAATTTGAAAGGGATTTTTTGGGATGGTTGGTCTTGATCGGAAACTTCATCTTGTTAATTGGGACATAGTTTGCTCGATTTGGGGAAAGGGGCTTAGGAGTTAAAAATCTCAAATTGTTTAATGAAGCCCTGCTTGGGAAGTGGTTGTGGAGGTACTTGGTAGATAAGGGGGCTTTATGGAGGAAAGTGGTGGAGAGTAAATATGGCTTAGAGAATCATTTGTGGTTTCCAGCAGAGGTCTATGAAGCTTTTGGGGCAGGAGTATGGAAAGGCATTAGTAAAGGCTGGAATGCTTTTGGTAGGAATATTTCATTAGAGATTGGGTCGGGGGCGAAAGTGGAATTTTGGAATGACTTATGGTGTGGAGACGAGGTGTTATCCAGATCATTTCCAGAGCTCTTCTCCTTGTCTAGGGAAATGAATAGTTTGATCAGCTCAATGCTTTCTTTAGAGGGAGGTCGGGTATCCTGGAACCCGACGTTTAGAAGAACTTTTCGGGATTGGGAGATGGATTCGGTGACTAGATTCTTTGAGCTCCTTTACGCTCAAAAAGTTGGTGGCGAGTCTGATAGGGTGGTTTGGAGAGGGTCGAAGGACATCAAATTCTCAGTGAAAGGTTATTATGCCAAGCTGTCAAATAGAGATCGGTCATCTTTTCCATGGAAGTCGGTGTGGAAGACGGTAGCTCCAAGTCGCGTAGCCTTTTTTGCATGGGAAGTGGCGAACGAGGGATAACCTGAGGAAAAGAGGGATCATATATGTTAACAGATGCTTCTTATGCAAGGAGAGTGAGGAGAGTGTAAATCACTTGGTTTTGCACTGCCCGGTGGTTGGGGATTTGTGGAACCTTTTGTTCCACTTGTTTAAAGTGGAGTGGGTACTCCCGGAGACCTCAAAGATTTCTTTGTGGAGCCGAGGTATTTTCGGCGTAGGAAGGAAAACAATCTTTTGTGGGAAGTCGCCCCGTTGGGGGTGTGGTGGACAATATGGAAGGAAAGAAATCGGAGAGCTTTTGATAATGACGAATGACCTATTTCAAATTTGAAGAGTGCTCTGCTTCATCTCTTGTTTGTGTGGTGTACAGGGGGGCACTTACATTCCCCCGTCTTCCTCTTTTGTAGATTTTGTGTAGAACTTTCCTTTACGATAGTTAATCTTTTGTCTTTTTTTCTTCTTTGTATATAGGACGCGTCACCTGTTTTGACGCTCTGATATTTATATACATTTACCATTATAAAAAAAATATTACTTATTTGTTGTTGATTACATGAGGTCCAATTGATAGGTACCAACGAGCTCTAGCTCAACTGGTACTGCTCACTTCTCCTAACAGAGAGGTTGGGTGTTCGAGTCTCACTAGAGACACCCTGGACTTTACAACTCTCAGTGGAGAGGTCGGGTGTTTAAGCCTCTTCAGAGGCATCGTTGTTGTTAAAGCCTTATCCAAAGGCTCAATTTAGCTACTCACTTATCTTAACGGAGAGGTTGAGTATTCAAGCCCTACCAGAGGCACCCTGGGACTGAACTACTCTCAACCGAGAGGTCGGGTGTTCAAAGCCTCCCCAGAGGCACCAATTGTTCGAGTCATACCAAAGGCATCATATATATATATAATTGTAGCCTTTCAAGGCATTAAAAATAATATAAAAAAACTTAAGGGTTGGGGTACGGTCTATGTCCCCTCCAAAAAAATAAAAAAAAAAATTTGATAGGTTCTGTAATAAATATATTAGGCGTCGTGTCACCGCATCGACCAGACGAGAAATGCAACATGCGCGTGACGCATAAGTGCCCCCGGAGCATATAGATCAAGAGCATATACATTTTCAGGAGCATGAGACTGAGATTGAGACCGAGCGTGAGCCTGAGCCTGAGACGGGATTTCCTGGTGGTCCACTTGACCCATCTTTGTTGATTACATACAAGACACATGTAACATCATCAATTTTGAGTGGACAAGAGCGAGAGGTTTTGAAGTTTCACCATCATCGTTCAAAACTACGTCAGTGGGTCATTCCGGAGGGTGCCCAAGCATAGAGGGATTTGGTAAGGGAAACAAGGATCCATACCCTAAGGAATTTGACCTATCTTGATGTTCACAAACAGTTGCTTTCAGCGTTTGTGGAGCGGTGGCATCCAGAGATAAACTCATTCCATTTGCCCTTTGGTGAAATGACGATCACATTGGACGATGTTTTTGTATTACTGGACTTCCGATATCAGGGTCGCCATTATTTGCTACACGAAACATCAATTTGGAGTTTGTTAGCGAGATATTGGGAGTGTCCATAGGTGAGATGATTGAGGGAATGGGAGGTGGAAGGGGTGCTTTAGTCAAGTTAGAGTGGCTACGTAATAGGTTTAGTGAAGATGCCAGTTCTGATGATTTAGGCAAGGTGACGTGTTCGGTGAGGGCTTACATGTTGTACCTCTTAGGTTGCACCATCTTCATGGATAAGAGCGGCTCACGAATGATGCTCTCATACTTACAGTGGCCGGAGGATCTTGATGATGTACATACCTATGCGTGGGGAGTTGCCACCTTGGCTTATCTATATAGATAGCTAGGCGAAACGTCCATATATGAGACGAAACAGATAGCTGGATACTTCATATTATTAGAGGCATATTTAAAATTTATAGTTTTTTTGACATGTTTAATTTATAGTTGGATATTTCACATCTAATTGAATGTTTTATTGCATGTAGGCATGGATATACTTACGATTTCCACAGTTGAGCCCTGATCATAATGTGGGGTACCAGAACATACAAGTGCTTGCTCGTATGCGGAAACCGGTCGGAAATCAAGGAACAAACATGGAGCGGTTACGGGCTATACGTGAAAATATTGACATGCTTACGGCGAATGACGTTAGTATTCATCCGTTACATTTATTTATGTTCATGCTTCAGCCATTCGTTATTAAATTGTTGTATTTAATAAAATTTTAGATATGTTGTAGGTTGCGTGGACCCCTTGCGACGACACAGTCAAGGAGCATTTTTAATTTCATCAAAACTCCTTATATCATGGATGCATAGTCATGGGAGCCAATGTAGAGCCATACCTACCAGACCGAGTACTTTGACAGTTCGGATGCGTGCAGACTATTCCATCTATCCCTATCGCACATGACATCCCTGTTAGAAATAACCCTCGCAATTTGATAATGTGGATAGCACTTGCAGCATACTGGAACCTTGTTGAGAGCCATATATTATCTTCGGAACAATTTGGGCGAGCTACTCGATATCCATCTAAATGTTCACCAGAATACATAGATTGGTACTTGCGAATTTCACATCCCATTGTGCAGAAGCCCGCCACTCGATCGACTAGGGTTAGGGTGACTAATCCCATTGCAGCCGATAATGCGGAGATCGTTTCAGCTATTCGCAATTTGACAGGACCGATAATGCGAAGATTGCGATCGGGTGATAGAAGTATAACTTATGAGGAGTTAGTGTCGGTGGTCTCGATAGTAGATAGCTTTGTACATGGTCCAGAGGAGGAGGCATGACCATCTCGAGTTGAGACTCGTCGTAGGACGCAACCTTGATACTGTTATGTATTTTTAGACATGTTTAATGTATTATGTATTTTGAAGACATGTTATGTATGTTTGAGACATGTTAGTGTTATGTGTTTTTGAGACATATTACTATTTTTAAATATGATTTATTTGTCTTATGTTATTATTTTTGTAAAAAATAAAATCACACAAATTGAACACAAGATGAAATTTAATACAAACCAAATATTTGATGCCACCAAAATTTCAAGTTTAAATAGATTTCCATATCACTAATCCAAATATAAAATGCAATCAACATTCCAATTTTAAATGAAAATACATATCACTCGTCCAAATTGATACTGTCCGAACTTTTGAGAACAAATCGCTCATTTTCTACACTTTCACTATATGACAAAAGTTGTTGACAATAAATTGATTTCTAAGCAGTAGCACATTCCACGCGGTTCTGATCCTATACGATTGAGACAGGTGCTAACGGGCAACCCTGACGTAAATTAACCTGCAAATTAAATGAAGTAAATGTTAATAAGGTACAATTTATTAATATATAACTTGTATGCGAAGCAATGGTGTTTATCTTATGAAAAGTGAGTACTTGAATAAAATGATCACCGTTTACTCTTCCGATACAAATCAATTTTGGATCGATTGGGGGCGCGGTTCTCAATGGTAAATATGTAAAACAATGACGACTATCTAATACCGGGAGAGCACGGTTGTAAAACGATGCCACCAAGTGCTCCATATCATTTGCATCAAACCAATATTTCTCCGCAGTAGTTTCTTCATGGTGTTCGAGTCTATTATTCACTTTCTCAACACGCTTATGTTCAATAAACACACGTGTGTACAACTCTTGGTTTTTCATCAACTCATGCGATAGATCTGATCGAACCCTACTCCATAAATTCTCATTTTGAAATAACAACCGTGTTATGGCACAAAAACCGCAATGACCGCAGCCGCTACATTCATCGTGTTCGTTATGTACACGTGAAATCTCTTCGAGAATTGATTAATGTGACCACTAGCCATCCTGGCTCTAGTACGCTGTCGCACAACCTATTGAAACAAAACATATTAAAATCAATATAACATATATGTATATATATATATAGGTATTTGCACCAAGTTAAAAATTTAAATTTACCTACATTTTTGTCCTAGGCTATGGTATCGTTGTGAATGTGGGAGGTTGCTGAGATGGGTATCGTTGTGAGTGTGAGAGGTTGCTGAGATGAACCAACCTATTGAAACAAAACAAATTAATGTCAATATATATATATATATATATATATATATATATATATATATATATATATATATATATATATATATATATATATATTTACCTCCTGTAGTACAGTAGTGAATGGGGCACAATTGATGACGTTGTTACTGGCTCCGCAACCTCCATCATTCTTTTGAGTATCAACAATTTATCTGGTATTGCAGCTTCATGAATTATGTATTTTGAAGATATGTTATGTATGTTTGAGACATGTTAGTAGTATGTGTTTTTGAGACATATTATTATTTTTAGATATGATTTATTTGTCTTATGTTATTATTTTTGTAAAAAATAAAATCACACAAATTGAACACAAGATGAAATTTAATACAAACCAAATATTTGATGCCACGAAAATTTCAAATTTAAATAGATTTCCATATCACTAATCCAAATATAAAATGCAATTAACATTCCAAGTTTAAATGAAAATACATATCACTCGTCCAAATTGATACTGTCCGAACTTTTGAGAACAAATCGCTCATTTTCTACACTTTCACTATATGACAAAAGTTGTTGACTATAAATTGATTTTCAAGCTGCAGCACATTCCACGCGGTTCTGATCTCATACGATTGCACGGGGCCGTACGGAGGTTGTACTTGGCCGAGCAGGGCCTCCAATTGGTAAAGGGCCCCAATTTTTTTTTAAAATTAGGCGTGTATATGCTTGGATTGAGCCCATACCAGTGAAGAAATCAAGGCCCACTTGCCCCTTGATCAATGTCTACAAATCAATACCCAACTAACCGGCTATTACCTATTACTATTAGTATTCATCATTGACCAAAGCGATCAATTGACCGAAAAGCGCGTTAATGCGGCACAGCGATGATTTGGGCGATTTCAATTGGCAATTCCGTAACTCTCTCTCGTTTCTCTCAATCCCCCAGAAAAAGCGGAATCGCCGCCTGCAATGCGCCTCTTGACTCGCCATCTTCCATTCTTGATTCTTCCAATCTTCCCTAAATAATGAAACGGCTTAATTTTCTTATTTTTGTTCAAATCATTTTATTTCCGAGCCTAGCCCAACAACAACGAAGCTTTTCCCAAAATTTTTCTTCACTAACGCGCGACTGTGGCAATTTCGACGGAGAAGAAGATTATTGTTCAAATACTTCTTACTTTGACGAAGAATATTTGAACAAAATTGTCAATTTCGAACTTCAATTGACAATTGTTCATTTGTTGATTTTGTTCGACAGACAGTTTGAGGACGAGGCTTCGAGACTTCGAGTAACCGGGTAATTTGTTCACTTCAATTTCTATTGTTCAGTGTTCAGTGTTCTACATCTAAATCTAATTAACTAATTTCAATATTTCATATTTCATTACTTAGTTTTAGCTATGAAAATAGAATGCTAGATATAACAATGTAAATATCAATAAGGTTTTAGAGTTTCTATGTTCATTGGGACTTCTAAATTTCTAAATTGGGTGGAAAAAGATGGAAACATCAATTGCACTTTGAATTTCACAAATTCATTCTTCACTACAATGAATCGAAAACTTGAAATTTGAACCATGAAAAGTAGTTTCAGTAGTAACTGAGTTAATGTAACACTTGCGTAAATTAAAATGTAAAAAAAGAAATTAAGAAAAACCAATACAAGCCATTTTCATATTTGATATTTCATTACACAAGCCATTTTCTTAATTGAAGATAAATGATTTTTTCTAATTTAACTCTAACTCTCATTTGTACGACCTTTTGTCAATCATGTTATGTTGAGTGCTTATCAGCTTATGGTCAATTTCACTAATTAGATAGTTTACATAATTTTATAAATTAAAAGAATAAAACCGAATTAGACTAATAGTACTACTCATCTGCTCTAAAATTAAAGGTCTACAGGTGATCAATTTGTATTTACTCTTACTCATTAGTCATTAGTTAATGATTTGATATTTAGTTAATGATTTGGTAGTTTTTTTATTTGATTCACAATTTACTGATTCAACATTTTAACTCTTTATATAGTTATATTTTTATATTTAATTCACAGATTCAAGCTTATATTTGGTATTTCATTATTTCAGTGTAGGTGGATAATTTTTTTAAATTGTGATTTGGCCATTTGGGAGGAATTTGGAACTCGATAGAATTGATAAACCAGGTTTTTTTCGCTCCTTTCATAGCTACTTTAAATTTGAATGCGGCATGTTAGTGTATTTTAAATTTTAATCTTGTCACTTTTCGATCTTCTCTACATTTAAGGCATTTGTGTTTGTGATTTTTGTTAGTACAATTTTTTTTAGTTATGCCTCAGAAAGGAAATATGAATCGGACATGAAAAGCGTCAAAAACAAAAATAATTTGAGCGGTTGAAAGCAGTCTCAAAGAGGAGCTCTTGAAAAGTTTATTATAAAAGACCCATATGTTTCGATGCGAAAATGAAAATCGTGCTAATGTGGATGTTAATGTTGATTATGCTAATACAATCAATTCACCTAATATTCAGGATAATGATGTTGAAAATTTTGATAATTTGGATGCTAATTTTAATGATGGCGTTAATGTCAATGTTGATGATGCTAATGTTGATACTAATATAATCAATTCACCTGATATTCGAAGTAATAATGTTGAAAATTTTGATAATGTGGATGCTAATGTTGGTGATGCCTTCTATACTATTGATATATTTGACCCAAGAAATTGGGATGCTCTCGATTCTAAAATGATTGATATTTTAGTGGCAAAGGGTCCTAAAAGAGATTTGTCTATTCTAAAAGGGCCTAAAGATAAACTTTCTAGACGATTTTCTTCAACGTGCTATACTAAAGTTTTGTCAAATGGAGAGATTTTCGATAGAGATTGGCTTGTGTATTCGAAAGAGCTTGATAAAATATTTTGTTTTTGTTGTAAAATATTTAAAAAAGGATGTGGAAGAGGTCAATTAGCAAATGAGGGTTTCGGAGATTGGTCACATCTAAGTATTAGGCTTAAAGAACATGAAACAAGTTTAGAACATGTTAAGAATATGGTTAGTTGGTATGATTTGCGTTTGAGACTCCAAAAGAATGAAACTATTGATAAAGTGGCTAAAAAACAACTTGAGATAGAAAAAGATCACTGGAAAAATGTCTTATTTAGAATTATTTCAATTGTGAAATTTCTTGCTAAACAAAATCTAGCATTTCGTGGTTCAAATGAGAAAATTTATCAAGGCAACAACGGTAATTTCAATTCTTAGGCTTGATTGAAATGTTGGCTGAGTTTGACCCTATTGTTCAAGAGCATGTTCGACGTATTACAAATGATAACATTCATTATAACTATCTTGGTCATAAAATCCAAAATGAGTTAATACTTTTGCTTGCTTCTGCCATTAAATCTGAAATTATTAAGAAAATAAAACATGCAAAATATTTCTCAGTCATACTTGATTGTACTCCTGATATAAGCCACCAAGAACAAATGACTTTGATAATAAGATATTTGGACGTCTCTTCAAATTCTGTTAGCGTTGAAGAATCATTTTTAGGTTTCTTGGATGTGAATGTTACAACTGGCCAAGGGCTTTTTGATGTTTTACAAAATCAATTGAAGTCTCTTGATCTTGATATAGATAATGTGCGAGGGCAAGGCTATGATAATGGGTCAAATATGAAAGGAAAACATAAAGGAGTGCAAAAAAAACTTTTAGATATAAATCCTAGAGCTTTTTATACTTCTTGTGGTTGTCATAGTCTAAATTTGGCATTATGTGACATGGCCAACACTAGTGGTAAAGCTAGAGATTTTTTTGGAGTCGTACAACGTATCTACACTATATTTGCAAATTCTTCCAAGAGATGGCAGATTTTGAAAGATAATGTAAAAGGTTTGACTCTTAAATCATTATCATCCACTCGTTGGGAGAGTCGTATTGATAGTGTTAAAGCTATAAGATTTCAAATTTTTTAAATACAAGAAGCTTTACTTGAAGTAGCAAAAAGTGATAATGATTCAAAAATAAGAAGTGAAGCTAAATCCTTAGCAAAAAATGAGCTTGGTGATTTTGAGTTTTTACTTGCATTAGTCATTTGGTATGAAATATTATATGTAGTTAATTTGGTTAGTAAGCATTTACAATCAAGGGATATGCTTATTGATGTTGCCATTGAAAAAGTAAAAGGGTTGATATCTTTTTTAAGGAATATAGAAAGCTGGTTTTTGAATGCGTTAAAAACTACGAAGGAAATTGCAATTGAAATGAATATTGATCCGGTGTTCCCCAAAAGCGTCCAATTCGAAGAAAAAACATTTTGATGAAAGCGCAACCGATACATCTTCAATTGATTCACAATCTGAAGAGGAATCATTTAGGGTAAATTATTTCTTATGCATTGTTGATCAATCGATTGCTTCACTAACTAAAAGATTTGAACAATATCAAGAATATGAAAATATTTTTGGCTTCTTGTTTACTTCTGATAAGTTGCATTCATTAAATGATATGAGCTTAAAGTCTTGTTATAGTCGTTTTGAAGCTGCACTTAAGAAAGGTGAACAATCTGACATTGATGGGAATGAATTATATTTGGAATTAAAGTTACTCCAAGAATTCTTGCCTAAGGAAAAGATGGGACCTGTTGATATTTTAAAATTTTTGAAACGTGTTGATTGTTTTTCTAATACAATTGTTGCATATAGAATTTTGTTGACTCTTCACATGCTTGTTGCATCTGCGAGAAAGAAGCTTTTCAAAATTGAAGTTATTAAAGTCCTACCTGCGTTCGACAATGACACGAGAAAGACTTAATGGATTAGCGTTGATCGCAATTGAGGGCGATTTTCTGGAAAAGATTGATTATGAAGATCTAATTGAAGATTTTGCATCAAAAAATATTAAAAGGATGATACTTTTTAGATAAAAAGATTGGTTGTATTTTGGAAAATCAGTTTTTTTATACACTTATTTGTAACAAAAAATACATTGAATATGATAATATTATGAAATATGTTGTTTATTTTTAGTTTTTTGTAATTATCTTTTATCAATTTAGGGCCTAATATTAAATTAAAGACAGGGCCCACAAAATGTCAGGACCGGCCCTGATTGGGACAGGTGCTAACGAGCAACCCTTACGTAAATTAACCTACAAATTAAATGAAGTAAATGTCAATAAGGTACAATTTATTAATATATAACTTGTATGTGAAGCAATGGTGTTTATCTTATGAAAAGTGAGTACCTGAATAAAATGATCACCGTTTACTCTTCCGATACAAATCAATTTTGGATCGATTGGGGGCGCAGTTCTCAATGGTAAATATATAAAATAATGACGACTATCTAATACCAGGAGAGCACGGTTGTAAAACGATGCCACCAAGTGCCCTATATCATTTGCATCAAACCAATATTTCTCTGCAGTAGTTTATTCATGGTGTTCGAGTCTATTATTCACTTTCTCAACACGCTTATGTTCAATAAAAACACGTGTGTACAACTCTTGGTTTTTCATTAACTCCTGCGATAGATCTGATCGAACCCTATTCCATGAATTCTCATTTTGAAATAACAACCGTGCTATGGCACGAAAACCACAATAACCGTCAGCCGCTACATTCATCGTGTCCGTTATGTACACGTGAAATCTCTTCGGGAATTGATTAATGTGACCACTAGCCATCCCGGCTCTAGTACGCTGTCACACAACCTATTGAAACAAAACAGATTAAAATCAATATAACATATATATATATATATATATATATATATATATATATATATATTTGCACCAAGTTAAAAAATTAAATTTACCTACATCTTCGTCCTAGGCTGTGGTATCGTTGTGAATGTGGGAGGTTGCTGAGATGGGTATCGTTGTGAGTGTGGGAGGTTGCTGAGATGGACCAACCTATTGAAACAAAACAAATTAATGTCAACATATATATATATATATATATATATATATATATATATATATTTCCACCAAGTTAAATATATATATTTACCTCCTGTAGTACAGTAGTGAATGTGGGAGGTTGCTGCGATGGACCAACCTCGTACAGCAAACCTTGATCACATGGAGAGCAACTATCTTTCATCGATTCGACATACTCAAACAAACTAGGATCACGTTTTGTTGATTTTGACTTTTTAGCCTTTGGGGACTTCGGACGACCACGAGTTCGAGCCTTATCATGGGGCACAATCAATAACGTTGTTACTGGCTCCGCAACCTCCATCATTCTTTTGAGTATCAACAATTTATCTGGTATTGCAGCTTCATGAAATTTTGCAACAACATGTTCCCAACTCTTATATAATCGAGTCTCCATTTCTGACGTAACACTAATATCAACATTCTCAATTTTTGCTGGTAACATATCTAATTTCCTCATGAATGCATTAACCTGATCAATAGGAATTGGCAAGTCATTTATCAGATATTTAGCTATCTCATGCGCACAAGGTAGTCTGCATGTCTTTCTCAGTGCACACCTACACAAAAATGGGTCTACATGACCATCCTCAGGTAAACTGTTCATCTGATCGTATATCTTATTTATCGCAATCATCGACACCAAACCTCATAGGTGTTGAAATAATACTGATTTGAATTTTTGTAGAACCATTGTTCGACTCTTCGCAAATGAACCCTTGATTGCAATATGTGAGGTCTCAATAAGTGTGTGAATTTGTTTCCAACATGTCTCAAAGTCAACTTGGCTCGATTGAAGCTGTTTTTTCAACGCCAAATGTTGACTCTCCACCCTAAAATAAGATACAATTAATAACAATGTTAGTTATTTTTATATCATTTATAAATTTAGAGAAATAAATTAAATATTAAAAAACATTTAAATATCTGCTTGTTGTGTTATTGTCGAAATGCATTATATTATTCGTCCAACAAGATACAAATCTTTCCTTATACGGCCTAACCATTGGTTCATGACGTATTGAACAACTGTCGGATAATTTGTGAAATCTGACTGTAGTCTCCAAAGGTTTTCATCATATGGTGACTTAGCTTTTGTGACCACCAATGTATTCCATGCAACAATAAATTGATCCCATAATTATTTCGTGCGAAACATTTTCTTACAATTTGCCACAATGTTTTTATTAATATGCCACCGACAAAAAAAATGTTTTGATATTGGAAAAGTTACCTCAACTGCATTCATCAACGCAAGTTCTCGATTAGTGACAATCACAGTGGGCAGTGAGGATTGATTCATCAATGCTTTCAAGATAGTAAGTGCCCAAATGTAGTTCTCTTGTTGCTCAAACCCCATATAAACAGATGCAACCAAACATGTCATGTTTGTCGACGTAACACCGACGATCTCCAATAAGGGTAACTTGTACCTGTTTGTCTTGTAAGTGCAATCCATCAAGAGAACGTTTGGAAAATAACGCAATAAGTCAACGCTCGTAGGGTGAGCAAAGAACAAATCCTTCATAGTGTTAGTTGATTCACATCTCCTATGATGATAGTAATATCCATGTTCAATCAATTTTGACACAAGCTGCTGCATCTGCGATCGACCATCACGCTCCAAAAATCTATTCTTCATACGATAATTGTATACTGTCTTTAATGAGGACTTATTATCTTTAAATTTTTGGTGTAAACCCATCAAAATGTCATTTGGCCGAGTATTGCCATTTGACATGTCAAGAACATATCCTTTTTCCTCCCGTCTAATCGACCAATATATGAGTGGCCATGCAGATAAGGCTCTTGTGATTGATTATACACCTCACATTTAACCGAAAGTTCCCATTATCCATCACCAAATACTTGTCTGTCCCGCAAACGAAATGAACATCCACACTTCTTCGATCCACGTTCTTTCCTACCATCTTCCTTTGTTACTTCTATTGTTGTTTTACTCAAATTATCAACAACATTGGATTTGGATTGACGTTGATACCCATTATGCTCGCAACCCAAATACAGTCGTGGTCCTCTCTTACCCGTTCCACTGTCCGACCTAGTAGTAACTATCACAAAACCATGTTTCTTTCCCGTGGTACGTACCCAATCACACAAATCCTCTCGAGATGGAAAATGTGCATGCGTTGTAAACACATCGATGTAATCTACAACAATATATTGAATTGGACTTGGATCTACAACACTAGATTTCGTAGGGGATGTCTATGAATCCTGAAAAAAAGAAAAAGATAATTATATGTCATTTACACACTGTGCGGCCAACACTTTGTGCACAAAAGAAGGAGTGTGCGACAAGTTCTTTGCGCACAAAAGAAGGACTGTACGATAAATATTTGGTGCACAATAAGAGATGTGTGCAGCGAGTGTCTTGCGCACACAAAGAAGAGTGTGCGGCAAACCATAGCCGCACACGACGAACATACAAGGTTTGAAATTTAGACAAAATTTGATGAAAAGTAAAATTTTAATCGAATAAAATAGAAATAATATTTACATTATTTGTTTCAATTACTTCTTTAGGCTCTAGTTTGATATTTTTTAATAATATAATGTAGGTAGGGTTGTGGATGAACTATATAAAAAGGAGAACGGTGAAAAATAAAAAAAGACGTAACTAGAATAAATATAAAATTTAAAATGCAAGTAAAATGTTCAAATTTTATAAAATGATATTGGTGTAATTAAGTTGCAGGATATTATTTTAGATTAAAGGGTATATTTTATCATTTTAAATAATGTCATTTTTAAGATTTTAAAACTTAAGGTGTAAAAAAAAAAATTGGTGCCTGGATAGACTTCGCCCCTTTTTAATACTCTCCAGCAACCTTAAAACCCCTTTTAAACCCTATATCCCGATCCCGGGGCTCTTGTTGAAACTGGACACCCCTTACAACGTCGTCTCGCTTGTACCCTTTCACTCTCCTTTTATCTCACGAATACTGCCGCTGCCACCCATCGGCTTATCAACCGCCAGTGTCGTTTGGTTCATCCGTCGTCGACGGCGCTGCCATGGTCGCCGTTGCTGTCTTACTCACTGGCTTCGCCGTCGAATTCCATTCCATTCTATCCAATTCGTTACAGTGAGCCAAACGCCAACTAACGTCACATAAGTGTATCAACCATGTACGGTCAGCCTCCACGATTCGGTCAGCGGGGTGGTGCTGCTCGTGGAGCGCCGCCGCCGCCTCATATCAGCCCGAACTTTCTCCAAGTTCCCAACTTTTACATCCAAAACCCGAACTTCCAACCCGCCATGAACGCATTCATCCCAAACCCAGCCTTTCCAATCCAAAACCCTAATTTTCCAATTCAGCTTCCTAATTTCCCTCCTTCCCGAGAGCCTAATTTTCATCCCCAACAACATCAAGTT
Source organism: Codonopsis lanceolata (assembly GCA_013146195.2). Classification (NCBI taxonomy): domain Eukaryota; kingdom Viridiplantae; phylum Streptophyta; class Magnoliopsida; order Asterales; family Campanulaceae; genus Codonopsis; species Codonopsis lanceolata. Next base: position 90,973,818 of record CM028384.1, read on the forward strand.
TCCAGTAATAGAAGGCCCAATGAAGGTCTTGAAAAGATTGAGCGAGCGGTTGTAAAGGCTCGCCGTGATCTTCTGGCGTCTGGGGAGAGCGTCTCAGCTTGGAAAGTCTCGCAGGCTGCGCTATTGGCACTCAAAGCTGATTCGTGGGATTCGTTAGGGTTTCAAATGCAACAAGTCACCTCTCTATATCAATTAATGACTATAGAAGGAAAGGTAATACAATGAGCCTATTGAACACTTTTTCATCTACTGCGCTGTTTGATTATTTGTAAACTTTTGGTTTAATAGAGCAGCTATTGAGTTTGGTTATACGTGTTTCATTTATCAGATCCCTTTCTTTTTGCATTGTTATAATTGAGGCAAAAAGTTGAAAAATGAAAATGAAAAGATGGTAGAACCATTGGGTGACAAAGTGAAAAATAAATAAAAAAGATTATGGAAAGAAAAATGAAACGGGTATCCAAAAGCTTTGTACTCCCTCTCTTCCACTCAGAGAATCTCCATTTGAATAGTCAATTGGTAACTGTCTACATTTGTATCCTTGTCAGTTATTATTCTGACAAAAATCCTTTGTTGTAGTTACAACTAGTGACTTAAGTATTAGACATTAGGTTAATACATGTGGTTTATTTTAAAATTTGTGTAATTATAACTTTATTTTGTAATTATAACTTTATTTGTAAGAAACCAGAGTTGTAATAGTATAAGTGTATTCAGTATTATTTGTAAGCTCAAATGTCTATGGTTTCAACCTGTACAGAGAAATGACAGAATTCATACCTCAAGTCTAATTTTTATCTCTTTGTTATCTGAGTATCTTAACTGGTTATCTGTGTTAATTATTTTAAATTGACTTCTTTTCTCTTTTAATTGTTTGACAGTCCGTTTGAATTCATTTTCTTGTAGATTAATGCATTTATCCATTGCTTTGTTGGAGTTCGAAGAATTATTTCCCTTTCTGATTTAGAGATGGCAATCTGTGAGAACGAGGGTGTTCAGCGGTTTGAGGAGCTCGAGTTGGGCCCATTGGTACGGCATCCGCTGGTTATGCATTACTTTTGTGTGAGTTCTGATGCAACTGAAGTGTTCAGGATATCAACTGAAGAGATAATTTCTTGCCTTGGTGAATTTATGGACACTCGAAAAGGTAAAGAGATTAAGGCTGATGAATTATTGGATTTCATTGCCAAAAAGAGATCAATCGCTAGCAAGGAAAAGCTTAATGTACGTATCCAGAGCTTGGGGTATGTGTTGCGATTATGTTTTTTATGTGATTCTAAAATTTGTTATTAACATCATAAAAACTCATTTATTTTCAATTGCATTGAAATCCACTTGCAATAATGATCTTACTCCTCTATAACATTGTTCCTCCTCCCCTCCCTTTTTTTTGCTTAGAACTCTTTCCATTCCAATCAAATAGTCCATGTTTGAGAGGCAAACAATTTAAAATTTGCAAGAAATTCTAATACTCATCATTTTAACATTTAAATTAATTTTCCTAAATTTATGTCTAATGTAATAACGATAAACTTGGAAAATCATAAATTTTACAATCTTAGTTTTTGAAATAATACTTTGTAAGTGAACATTCCAAAAATAGAAATCAGGACTCTTTTGAGTGTAAAGGATAGAGTATAATGAAGTACAAGTATATTCGATGATGTACCTGCCTAAATTGAATCTGTAGAGGAGTTTTATGTGCTGTAGTTGTTGAAGCTTGAATATATACTCGCCAAAAAAATCTAAACCTTGATTTGCCATTACGTGGAGCTGAACTATCTGATGCGCGTCTTACTTTTTTTTGTATGTTATTTTTGTACAACCTATGTTCCTAAATTAGTGTTTTTTTTTTGATAGGTAAAATATGTATAAATATGAGCGTTAAAACAGGTGATGTGTCCTTTGTACACTAGGAGTATACAGACTACTCAATACTAAAACTATTCGCACAATCCACAAAAGAATGACCGAGAGATTGATGTGTTGCCGAACACTACAAAAACAAAGTACGCAAAAGACAGTCTCTCTAGAGAATTGTTGTCTATCCCCATGTCTAAACCACGTGAAATTTCCACCCAGTAAATTCAAATCCACCAGCCCCATGTCATTAATGAACTCATTAAATTCCAACATCGCCCTAGAAAAGACCTGCACACCCTAACGTTCCGCAGGATGTCTAACCACATTAAAATCTCCTCCTATACATCAAAGAGCTCTCCATCTCCATCTCAATCTGATCGAGCTTAACTCTTCCCACAATTGCTGATGTATGTTGTCTGTACAAGGCCAATATATGCCAGAAAAGATCCACTCCTTCGCTTCCTCAATCGGCTTCAGTAGAATAGAAACTGAATACTCTCCCACCACTACATCCACCTTTTCTATCTCACATAACGAGAATACCTCCCGCTGAACCAGTAGACTGAAAACACCCAGTCTGTCCATCTGCCATTCCTTATGACTACTAACCACCCACCTGTCAATCGATTGCATCTTCGTTTCTTGAAGGCAGATTAAATGCGGTTTCCACCTCCTTAAAGCAGCCTTAATTGTTAATCTTTTCCTCTCATTATTTATTCCCCACACATTCCATGAAATAATTCTTAGATGCATGATAAATTTAAATCTGTTTGCGATTTCTCCTCCCCTCCCTTTCAATACTTCCAGACTTCTGAGACTTCAGACTACTACACAATTGCTTTAATTCTCTTTTTCCTTTTTCTCTCACAGCATTCCTTTGCGGCCCCCTTTTCACATCTGAAGTTCGCCACTGTTTCTCAATATCCAAGAGCAAATACATAATCGATAACTCATCCTGCGATGAACAATTCTGCAAAGATTCTGAATCACTCACATCCTCAGGATGAATAGTGTTAAGGGGGGTGCATTTGATTGGCTCCACCAATTCTTCCTTATCCATCATTCCTCCTCTTTCCCCCCCGTCGACTGGGTACATCCCGCAAAAGAGTGACTCCCTTTGGAACTACCTGCGCCCGAAACTTGCTCCGAACTTCCTTCTGGAGGAACGGAGTCCTTTTCGACACTCACATCCCTTCGATACTCTTCTGTCGAACTCATCACTTGCTCCTCCCCTGCAGATGCCTTCGTTACGTCTACTAAAACCTCAGGAAAAAAGAATCTCGTCTTATCGGTCTCCACTTGAACTCCCAGCTTCCTATCCTCAATTATAACTGGATCTTCCTTCTCACCCGACCCATTACCACTGACTGGGCTGTTCTTGGAATTAAAGTTGAAGGCAGATTCAAAAGGCTTTCTAATTTTGCCTCCTGTAACCACCTCCTCTTGAGAAGCCATAGACTTTGTCCTTATAGGAGCCCAAACAGCCTTCCCCCTCACTCTTCTATTTAGAGGCCCATCCCAAGGCCCAACTCTTTTGACAGACAGCCCATGAGGCCTATTACCACTTACACCCCTGTTCGAAGAGTACCCTCTCCTCCTCTTAACTACGTCGTTTGGCTTAGAGGGTTTAAAATTTGAATTCTTGTGAGCCCACGTGCTTGGCCTTTCTTCTATGCTCTTATGCCTGAAGTTTTCAGCTTTCCGTATTTCTTGATTAATCACTCGATGAGTCCCCGCGTGCTCCTCACTTGCGTTGCTCGCAAAGTTAGGCGCCACCGTTAACATCGACCTCTCTGTGTTTTTGCCTTCGTCTTCCCTTCGCCGCGGAAAGCAAGATGCAGACGACTCCACCCATATCGGAACAACGAAGATTCTGTCACCAACCCCAATTCGAACAGTCGCTGGCATGTCTTCCTTGTAACGAACCAAAATACGTCCCCATCTCAATTCTGATTTGTCCTCAGTAACTTCATCTAACCTAACAAATCCTCCACATTTCTTGCCAATCTCTATAAAAACCGACCTGCTTCACAAATGCAAGGGTAGCCCTAGAGCCCTCACCCAAACCTCCTTAGGGTTTCTTCCTTCACCATAGCACAGAGAAACTGGATCCCAACACTCCAAGTGTAATGGACTCTGATTGACAGTTCATTTTTTCAAGTTTAAGAAACGACGAGCCTCTTTTACGGAGGGGAAGACGAACAGAAAGTGTACCCCACTCAATACAAGGATCTTGACTCCTCTAGACCATCTTGGTGGCCGAATCTAGACCATCTCGTTTCAGCTGGTAGAGGATCCTCTGTGGATTTTGATATTGATGAAAGGTCGTGCGATGGCTATATGGAGTTTTTAGGTCGGTGTTTAGTTGGGCGTGTAGGGGAACTGGAAGACTCTCTTCCCCCACAAATCTCTTGATTTTTCCAGCAATCATGTCCCAATCTGAATCAGGAGCTACTTCCTGGATTAAAATCAAACGTGGACTACCCTTCCCCCGAACAGAAATTCTAAGAAATACGCCTTGTTGATTTCTCTCCTTCGCAAACAAAACCTCCCGACACTTATCAGATAATTTCTTCCAAAAGAAGCCTTGTTGCTGAAAGGCTTTCTCCATCCACTTGCTAATCCATAAGGTTTCTCCGTAGGAGAAAACAGCTTCGAAAACTCTACCTCTACTTCTCTCCAAAAATTGAAACAAGCACGATTTTGAACAATACTCCTGACCACCTCGAAAGATTTCCTACCAGCCTGGAAATGAGTTTTATCCACAGAACTCATTTTCTTACAGAATGAAGATTACATTGTAGAGAGAAATTTTAGAGAGAGAAGGATTCTCTAAAATATGAGAGAGAAGGATTTCCTAGAATGTTCAAGGGGAGGATTACCATTTAAGAAGCTTGAACACAAGGTTGTGTGGGAAATTAAAATTGAAATTTTGGGATATTCTTTTATATACATTCTGTATTATTTTGGATATTGTTGATTAGGAATTAGTATAGGGAGTTTCAACAGTTGTAAAGGCAAAGGTAGATGTTTTACAAATCATACAGTTGTTTTGAGTAGATCTCAGGTTTTTGATTCAATCTCGGTTTGAAGGTCAACTTAGTTAAATGTGTTTTGAAAGGGATTAAAATGGAGAATCAGGCGCTGCCCTCGTGAGGTGTTGTCGTATGGGATAGCCTTTTACTGTCTACTTATTTTTGGGTTTGCTCTAAAGTAATCCTTGGGTTGACTTTTGGGACCTTGAGATTTGTAGTCTTCAAGCAATCAGGTGGTTGAAAATGAGCGTTATTTCTTTTGGAGGAAGAGTCACTTAGATCAAGGGGTTCTGATCCAGCATTCCCATCTATTGCCATTCTCCCTTCAGGATTCGATTCGATTTGTGAGAGGCTTGAGGGAATTTATGAGTCTCTTTCATTGAGCTGGTGTCAGGAAGGATGGGAAGGATCACCTTGTGTCCTTGGTGGGAGAGGGTGTGGGGCTTGGAATTTGGTCTTAAAGAACATTTTCCTTTCACATGCTTTGACTTTTCATTAAGAGTCACATAAAAAAATAAGGTCATGTGGAATTCGGTGTTAGAGAAGATGGATCAGCGTTTGGCGGGGTGGAAGAAACAACTGTTGTCCAAAGCTGGTAGGTTAACCTTGGTGAAGAATGCCTTATCATGTATTCCCACGTATTTTCTTTCAGTTTTTGTGATACGTACCGTGATCCGAGAGAAGATAGAGAAGCTGGAAAGAGATTTCCTTTGGGAAGGACAAGGGGAAGAGCGCAAATATTACTTGGTGAAGTGGGACACAGTGTGTTCCAGGATTAAGGATGGAGGCCTTGGATTGAAGAAATTAAGTTTGTTTAATTCAGCACTTCTTGGGAAGTGGTTATGGTGATATATGGTGGAGCACAATGCTTTGAGGAGGAGAGTGGTGGTTGGAAAATATGGGGAAGGAGAGCATGAGTGGTTTCCTAATGCCATAGACAGCCCTTTTGGCACTGGTGTATGGAAAGGGATTTGTAATGGAAGGGTTGTGTTCGAGAGGAATATTTCGTTTGCCCTAGGCAATGGTTTGAAAATCAGATTTTGGAAAGATGTTTGGTGTGGGAAGGAGGAGCTTCGAAATGTTTTTCCGGATCTGTTCAATCTGGTGGTTGATCAAGATATTCTGGTTAATGCTGTGATTCAGGTGGTTAATCGCAAGGTGGTTTGGAATCCTGTTTTTCGTAGGAATTTTCAGGATTGGGAAATGAATTCTCGTATTCTATTTTTGGAGCGATTGTACTCTCTCCAAGTAGATATCAGCAGGGAGGATAAGGTTATGTGGGCAATCTTGAAAAACAAAGAGTTTTCTGATAGGTCGTTGTATGCACAGATATCATGAAATAGGGCCCCTCTTTTCCCTTGGAAGTGTATATGGAAGTCTCCTGCTCCTGCCCGAGTAATGTTTTTTGCGTGGGAGGCGTGTCGTGAGGCCATTCTAACCGGGGATAATCTCAGGCGGAGAGGAAAGATCTATGTTAATTGGTGCTATATGTGTAGGAAGTGCAGCGAAAGTACAAATCACCTCTTGCTCCACTGTCAAGCTGTTTCGGATCTGTGGAATATGATGCTAAGGTTGTTCAGAATCCAATGGATAATGTCTAGATCAGTGCAGGAGTTCCTATTGTGTTGGCCTTTTACAATTCGCAGGAGGAGGAAGTTTCTTTAGGAGGCAGTTCCCCTCGCAATATGGTGTATAATTTGGGGAGAGAGAAACAGTAGAGCCTTCGATAATGTTGAACGGACGTTGGATCAACTAAAGGAGCAGCTGATGCATACTTTGAATCGTTGGTGGAATCAGAGGTTAGAGGCAGAAAATATGCATCAGTCCCTTGGGGATTTAGTGAATAGTTTCATTTTGTTGTAGTATATGTTGTATACAACTAGTGTACATGGTTGCGCCTCCGTTTGGTGCTTTGATATATATTTATTACTTATCAAAAAAAAAAGTCACATTGTCTTTGCCACAGAGTCATGAGCAAATTTGGATTCAGAGGAAGGGGTGGGATGCTGGCATTGATTTCTTAGTTTCAGTTTCAGCTTATGGATTTTGTATTTTTGTTTTTGTTTGATGGGCTTCTCGTCCGTCTTCTTGTTTCCTTTTGTTGATCTTTATTTTCTTATTTTTCTATGGGAAAATGACATTGGCATTTATCCTTTGAAGGCTTAGTCACCACCAATATTTGTATATGTTTAGTTTGGTATACTCAATCTCTTTTATCATGTTTTTTGTGTTCTGAATTTTCATTTACCAACTATATATGGCTTCTTCACACACATATACTAGATAGCTTCAACTTGATTCTTGGTGAGTCATGTTTAGTGAGACGCAAATTGTTGACTGCAGTGCTAATATTATAGATTGCATTTGGTGCATTGCAAAGTATTCTATTAGTTTCATGATGTGCCATGTGTTGATCTCTATTCCTATTATTTGCTGTGTAGTTTTCTGCTAAGCTATTTTAGCTTCCACTAAAGCTAGTTTAACTTTGGTAAGTAATCTTTTGGTATGAATGTATGGCGTTAAGTCATCTTCATTAGAGGATTCAAATTACTATGCCACCTTTAATATATATATGTACCAAAGGTGTGCCTATTGCGTGTCTCGTCTAATGTTAACTGGAAAACTTTTTGCTCTGTAGAATGCATATAACTCATATCCGGCAAGCAAGGCGATTAGAAGACACCACGTTAAAGAAATGCCTCGTAGGGACTGATAAAAAGCGCAGGAAACGCCCGCTTTTCTCATCGCAGAAAAAGCAGCTAGATGAAAATTTTAGTGCCATATCACAGCGTATCAAATCCTTTTCATCGGCACAAGGGGATTTTTCTGGAAACCACATAAGATTTGCATCATCAAGTTCAGGAGATGATGACTGCGATAATTATGAAAGTGAAGGTAATGAGGATGATAACTGTTCAGGTAGTCATAGCAACTTTTCATTCCAAAATAAGAAGAATTCTGAGAGAGTTAGCAGCTGTCCTTATCCATCAGCTGCTGAAGAGATGACACGGCTTGGGATAAAAAGTGAAATGGATGACAGCCCTTCTTTTCCTAGTGGTAGCCCATCTTATTCTGAAAATGTTGGCCAATCCAAAAAAAAGAGAAAATCTGACAAGATGAGCTGCGCTACCCCTGCAACCCGAAAACTGCGTAGAGATGGTGGTGGACAGGATCTTATGATTGGCAATAAGAAAAAGGGATCGGGCGATGAGAAAGAAGTTGATCTTTCTCTTGCCAATGATTCTATGAGGATGTTCATTACAACCTGGACGGATGCATGTCGAGAGAACAATGTTGCTGAGGTATGTGCATTGGTTGTAATAGCACTTAATATTAAGATGTTCCTGATCCTTCTCCCTTCAAGTTACTGGTATTTTTTTGTTAAATTCAATGTAATCACTTTCTGCGAGTGTTCATTGGCTTTTAATTGATTGGCTTGTTTTCCCCCCTTTTTCTTTCTGGTGTCCTATGGATATCTATGTGTCCTTGGAAGGATTATATGTACTCTCTTCAGCCCTTTGTACTCTTTTCTACTTTATCTATAAAGTCCTGTCACTTATCTATCTATATGAAGCCAATGTTTCCTTATATTTTTGATATAAAGGCAGTTAATAGCTTTGATGATAATACGTGGGCATACATCAGCTGTCTTTCTGTTATTATTCTTTTGTGCATGTTGAAGTAAGAAAAAATACTGATTTTTTTGAATACTGTTTGTTAGTACTGTGCTCTATCACTTTATTTTGTCACGTGTTTGTCTCACTAGTGGGAGAGTAATTTTGATGACGTCCTTCTAGCTCAAGCTGTGATGAGAAACTACCATCTCCCCCACCCCCCTTCTCTCTTCCTTACTCCTATATAACTACATATGCAATGGACTTGAGCTTGACCTTGTTGCTTAATGTATCTTGTCTCTCTTTATGTGATACTTGATACTAATTGCTCGTTGTACGTAGGTTTTTTACAGGATGTGCAACTTCTATGAACCAAAAATAGCAAAGAAAATGGTCTCCATTTTCTCGACATACCCATGTATTGGATTGCTAAATGTTGCGGTGAGTTGATTTTGGTCATATGTTTTGCTATCACATGTTGTTGATTGCTTCTTACCTAACTGGTAATATGTAGGATAATATTTGTTATGTATAATTTATCTATACCTGACGGCACATATTATAAAGAAAAGAACTTTGAAGTTAGTGGACAAGGAGTCCACTTGTTAAGGAAGTGGGAAAACAAAAATGAGGCCCACAAGAATAAAAATCACCTTAGCATAACAGCTCGGATTAAAACTGCCTGCCAATCCCTCGTAAATTGCGGGATTAGATAAAGAAAGTCCTCTGAGTGACCCAGTCCTTTGACTCACAGAGAAGCTAGAAAAAACACCCTATTCCAAATGAGGTTGAATGGAGGACCTCGATTAGTGTCCAGATGCTCCATAGAATGGCGAATGCGATAGCATCTTTGTTGCATCATGTAATGAGCCTTGGATCAGCCCTCATACAGTAGAGGACATGCTAATTCAGAAGTGGAAGGGTTGTAGTAAAGGGAAAGCAGAGAGAATGCTTCGGATTGTGCTATTTTTGCTATCATTTGGTGCTTATGGACCAATAGAAGTTCTAGATATTTATGGCAGAATGAGTTTGGTTGTGGGATCACTTGGTCTTTTTGATCTCTTTGGGGTTAAGCGATGGAGATGTTTAGGTCTTCTGACGGAATTGGGTTTTTTTTTTTTTTGGATAAGTAAAGTATTATATACCAAAAGGCGTCAAATCAGGTGACGCGCCCTTGTACGCTAGAAGTATTCAAAAGGGACTAATCTAAAGAAATGTTATTGACAAAGTTCACAAAAGAGTGACTACTAGGAGAACGAGAATCAGTATCATTAGTCTCGAGCACCAAGAGAATAATAATTCAAGCAAAATCTCTTTCAGTTGGGCCGTAGTCTTCTCCTCGTTATCGAATACATTCTACCTAAACGTAACACCTATTTTACTTGACGTAACACCATTTAAGGTGTTAAATTACCTAACTGCCCTCTAGGACATTTTAATTCATCACCACCCCTAACATTTATTTCTCAACCACCCTCAACCCCACTTACTCCCATTAACTCAGGCTCAACCCCATTTACCACCATTAACTCAGGCCCCCTCCCTACCCCTTCTCCTTCCCGTCTGTCTGCATCTCACCAACCCCTTCCCCTTCTCCTTCATTCAAACTATCACACTCCCACTCCCCTCCCGTCTATCTGCATCTCTCTCTCCCAACCGAAATCACCCTCCTTCACTTCGTCTCCAGTTACAAATCCGCTGGCTTGAGGCGAATGTTTTTTTATTGTTGAATAGTTGTTTTTTTAAATTTTTTTATAGGAATAATAATATATATAATATGTATGTGTGTGTATATATATATATGTGGATAGAATAATTTCTCCGGTAAGTGAGATTGGGCCGGCGGTAATTGGGTTTCTCCGACAACTGGAGAGAGTGAAGTTGAGAGAGAATAAAGACAGATGACTTGGTTACTTAACTTTTTAAAATTTCACTAGGACACAACGGCTGTAATTGGGTGTCTAAAGCTAATGATGAAATGAATGGAGAGAGGTCAGTTAGTTGGGGAGGGTAGGGGCTGGGCTGTGAAATGAATTGGGGGTGGGGGGTTGTTGTAATTGAAGTTATGTTTTTTTGAAAAAAATGGAGTAGGGATATTATTGTCATTTCGGCTATTAAATGGTGTTACGTTTAGTAAAGTAGGTGTTACGTTTAGTAAAGTAGGTGTTACGTTTAGGGTCACTCTAGCGAATATCCTTCTATTTCTTTCCCCCTAGATGACCCAACACACACCCAAAAGAGTTGTCTGCCAAATAGACTTCCTCCTTTTAAGAAGAGTTCTTTCGTGGATCTGGGCATGACCAACGAAATGTTAAGAAGACCGAAGATCAGATTCCACAGTTCCACCGCCACTGAACAGTGAAGGAGCTGGTGGTTAACGCTTTACTCATTCTCCTTACACATAAAACACCAGTTAACATATATTGAGCGAGGAGGTCTTCCTTTTCCTTTTCGATTTTCTGTCAAAGGAGGAGGTCGGACGGATCCTTTAAGGTGAGGAGTTGGATGGTCAACAACAAGCCCCTGTTTTTGGAATACTGGGATCCAGTAGCTTGCTGTCACCAAAAAGGACATCGACCTAATGAAGTTTGGATCAGGGCAGTGGGTTTGCCTCTGCATCTATGGGGTAGGCAAGTGTTTCAAGCCATTGGAAACTATTGCGGAGGTTTTATTCGGGTGGATGAAGATATGGAGTTTAGAACGAATTTGAGGTGGGTGAGAATTCTTATTCGTTTCTTTAAGGAGATTCCGGGGTCGATCAGAATTGGGGTCATGGGGAGAATGTTTGAAGTGCCTCTGGGCAGAGATGACGGCTTTCTGTAAATCTTGGAGGAGTATTGGGCACAGCAGTGGTGGTAGAGGAGAATCCGGTGAAAGGTTCTTTGGGGAAGATGGAGTAGGTGTTCATCACGCGCCCACTTCGAGCGTGAGAAGAAGATCCTCTGGTCTTTAGCGTACTGGCTACGGTAAGAATTGCATGCATTCTGGCCTGGGCACGTGGGTGCCAAAGGATTCAAAATTCAAAATGAAGGAAAAGCTGAACGACGTAGTTTCAGTTAGTAGTGATGGTGGCTTGAATGAGGGTTTGGATTCGAAAGAGTTGGGGGAGCCCAATGGAGGTCAGGAGGCAGGCCCAAGTGGCTGCAAGAGCCCAACCTGCAAGGAGATTGCTGAACAGAGTCCATCTATTTCGGTTGGACCCGTTACTCAAGTGGGTGGTGTGGGTATTGTGTGTGGGCCTCTACCCTCAGATTTCATTGCAAATTCCGAAGCCCATTGTGTCAAGACAGAAGAAAGGGTCAACTTAGAGGGATCGTCTCCTCAGGTTTTCGCAGGGATAGTGTCTGATATCTCGATGGATAATGTCGGCGAAGACGGGAGTCCTTTGCGTGCCGCTAGCCGTGATGATAGCAAGGAGAGCAGCGAGATCGTTTGCGAAGGGGGAATTCCTGGTTCAGGTAGTCAAATCCCTGTCGAGTCGGAAGATGCTCTTCCGGTTTCAAACGGTGATGTACGTGTTCCAGTGTCGACAGTTTCTCCGATGGCCAGCTCGCAGGTTCCAGTGAATTCGAAGGAAATCTTGGTTTTCGAAGGCTGCAAGAGGAGTGTCAGGATGTACCTATTGCATGTTCTCTGATATCTGTGGTCAGACCCAAGAATTTTTTAGACGACAAGTTGTTGAGTGATGAAGAAAGTTTAGACATTTCTTTGTGGGTTAAAAGAAGAGCGAAGAGTATTGGGAAACTTCTTGGTGTATGGTATGAAGGAAGAATTATGGATATATTGCAAGACATTGATAAGTGCCGTAAATCAGCGATTTCATTTCAAGCAAGTCAAAGCCTCGGACAAACTGCAATAGGGAACTGATGAATTTAAGCTGTAGTCTAAATTTCGATGGAGACATACATAGGAGAGGGGGATTGAGCCTGATTAAAAATTCTCAGTTTTAATTATGCATACACGAATCATATCATGGAATGTGAGAGGAATTAATGAATGGTCCAAGCGTTTAGCGATTAGTGCGGCACTCAGAAGATGGCAGCCTCATCTAGTTTGTTTACAGGAGACGAAAAATGGAGAAAATAGACTACAAGGTTGTACTGGAGGTAGGAGGAGGTAGATGGACACAGTGGGACTTTCTGGTGGCAGAAGGGACTGCTGGAGGTATCCTAGTGATGTGGGATAGCAGAGTTCTGTTGAAGGTGGGGAGTTCTTTAGGAGTTCATTCTATCTCGCTTATGTTTGAAGGTGTAGAGAATGGTTTGAGGTGGATGTTTTCGGGGGTTTATGGCCCTTGTGTGGACGCTGTTCGCAGTGGTCTTTGGGATGAGCTTAGAGTGATTTCCAATTTGTGGAATTTGCTGTGGTGTATAGGCGGTGATTACAACGTGATCAGATTCCCCCATGAGCGTACGGGGGGTAGGGTAATCTCGCAGGCAATGGCTGAGTTTAACGAGTTTATCAATGATCTGGAGTTGGTGGATCTTCCCTTAGGAGGTAAATTTACTTGGTCAAGAAATAGTGAATGGAAGTCTTGCTCGAGGATCTACAGGTTCTTGGTGTTTTCGAGCTGGGTAGAGTGTTTTGAAGGGATGGCTCAATCATTTCTTCCGAGAATAGTGTCTGATCATGCTCCTTTGCGTCTAGAATGTGGGGATCTGCCAAGGGGAAAGTCTCCATTTCATTTTGAGTCTATGTGGCTGGAATTTCCAGGCTTTATGGAGTGGTTTAAAGAGAAGTGGCAGTCCTATGTGGTGGTGGGGGACCCTTGCTTCTGTATGGTGAGGAAGCTGAAATTACTTAAAGAGGATCTTAAAGTTTGGAACAGGGAAACGTTTGGCAATCTTAGGTCGAATCTGACCAAATCCTTAGCAGAGATAAGAGTGCTGGATGAGAAGGAAGGAGAGGAGGGTTTAAATGAGGCGGAAATTTCTTGACGGGCAGCTCTTAAAATTGAAATCCAAAGGCTGCTGCGCAGTGAGGAGATCAATTGGTGCCAAAAATCTCGGATACGATGGCTGAGAGAGGGTGATAATAATACCAGATTTTTTCTTAGGATGGCTAGCACTCATAAAATTTTTAATCAGATTCGGAAGGTGTTGATCAATGAGGAGATGCTAGAGGATGATTCAAGGATTAGAGTAGGCATAGCAGGCTTTTGTCAAAGGCTGTACACAGAAAGCAGCACTTGTGATTTAAAGCTGGATGGTTTACCTTTCAAGTCGCTCAGTTCAGTAGATAAGGACCTGCTGGAAGTTCCATTCTCTGAAGAGGTCAGTGCAGCAGTTCGAGTTTTGAAAGGGGATAAAGCTCCGGGTCCGGACAGTTTCCCAATCTTTTTTTTTTCCCCAACATGCTGGGAGGTGATTAAGTCTGAAATTATGGAGATTTTCTTCTTCTTTTATGGTCAAAAGAGATTTGAGAAAAGTCTCAATGCCACTTTTATAGCGCTGATCCCAAAATGTTGTGGTGCGGGAGATATTAGAGACTTTCGTCCTATCAGTTTGGTTGGAGGAGGGTACAAAATTATCGCTAAGGTCCTATCGGTGCGTTTGAAATCAGTCCTAGGGAAGATCATTTCTAAGTCTCAGCACGCTTTCGTGAGCGGTCGACAGATTACAGTGGCAGCGTTGATTGCAAATGAGGCTGTAGATTCAAGGTTAAGAAGCGGGAAGCCAGGCCTGATTTGTAAAGTGGATATTGAGAAGGCATATGACAATGTTAACCCCTGGGTTTCTGGATTACTTGTTGTCCAGAATGGGTTTTGGTAGCCGTTGGAGGGAGTGGATATCCTTCTGTATTTCTACGGTAAAATTCTCGGTGTTGGTAAATGGTGAACCCGCAGGGTTTTTCTCTAGCTCGAGAGGGTTACGACAAGGAGATCCCCTCTCTCCCATTCTCTTCATGGATATCTCGGTAGTTAGGAACCTGATTCAAGGTTTTGATGTGGGAAGAATCGGTGATTAGGAGATGAAAATTTCACATTTGCTTTTTGCGGATGATACTCTAATGTTTTGCGAGGCGGATCAGTTGGGCTATCTCTGTTTAGTCTTACTCTTTTTCCAAGCGGCATCAGGTCTAAAGATAAATATTCGCATGAGCGAGGTGTATCTGGTCGGGGAAGCGAACAACATAGAATTTCTGGCAGGTTTCTTTTGGTGCAAAGTGGGAAAGCTACTAACCCCTTATTTAGGTCTTCCTCTCGGGGCTGCTTCAAATAGCAAGATCATTTGGAACCCGATTATTGAAAGGTTTGAGCGAAGACTTGCTGGATGGAAGAAGCAATACTTGTTGAAAGGCGGTAGATTGACTCTCATCAAGAGTACTCTTTCTAACTTGCCTACGTATTATATGACGGTGTTTGGTTTGCTGCATTTGTGGCTAAGAGGCTGGAGAAAATGGAGAGAGATTTTCTTTGGGAGGGACATTCGGTGGAGAGGAAGTATCATTTGATTAAATGGGAGACGGTGTGTCTAAGTTTGAGTAATGGAGGCTTAGGTATCAAGAATCTTAAGGTTTTTAATGCTGCTCTTTTGGGTAAATGGCTGTGGAAATTCCTAAGCGAGGATGATACTCTGTGGAAGAAGGTGGTTGTGGGAAAATATGGGGAGGGGGTGAACATGTGGACTCCCAATGAGGTTAAATTGTCGTATGGGGTGCGTGTGTGGAAGGGCATTAGGAAAAAGTGGGACTTGTTAAAGAGGTTGGTTTCTTTCGAAGTTGGCAAGGGGGAGTCAATTTGTTTTTGGAAGGATAAGTGGTGTGGTGATATGGAGCTGCGTAGAGTCTATCCCACGCTGTACAACATAGCTAGGAATCAAGATGAGACAGTTAATTCGATAGTGCAGGTTGTAGATGGAGTAATCACCTGGAATCCAACCTTTAGGAGAAATCTCCAAGACTGGGAGATGGATTCTTTGGGACAGCTTTTCGAGTTTCTGTATAATCAGAAAGTTAGTGGCGATGGGGAGGATTTAGCAGTGTGGGAGGGGGAGAATAACAAGACTTTCTCAAATCTTTCTACTAGAAGTTAAGGGGCACCGAAGGGTTTTTTCCGTGGAGTAACATTTGCAAAACCAAGGCCCCTACCAGAGTGAGTTTCTTTATGTGGGAAGCCGTCAATGAAGCACTTCTAACAGGCGACAATTTGCAGATCAGGATTTTTTTTACGTTAATTGGTGTTTCTTATGCAAGGCGGATGAGGAAAACGTAAACCACATTCTGCTACATTGTCCAGTTGCCAGGAGGATCTTGGATTTTGTCTTCAATCTGTTCCAGATTAGCTGGGTGATGCCCAGATCTGTGAGACACTTAATGGAAAGATGGGCTTTGTATAAAAGGAAAAAGAAAAATGTCATATGGGAAGTGGCCCCTATGGCAGTTTACTGGAACTATCTAGAAGGAAAGAAACAGAAGATGCTTCGAGAATGAAGAGAGGAAGGTGGAAGAGATCCAGAAGATGATAATGCAGTCATTGCTCTTTTGGTGTCATGAGCTGCTAGAGCAGGGCGGCAATCCTTTTGTAGAGTTTGTGGATAATATCTCTTTTGTAAAGTAACTGGTTTGTATACATCCTGTGTACATAGGCGCGTCTCCTATTTAGGCGCCATTTATAATATCTTTACTTATAAAAAAAAACGCTACTCTACTTGGAGCTTTTGATTTCCATACTGATTTCCAAGGGAAAGCATTGCCATCTCTACGAGACAGAATATCAAAATACGATTTCACTGTGAACTGTTTACCCTGCAACCTTTTTTTTTGATAGGTAACTTATATTATAAATTAGCACCAAAAAGGTGGCGTGCCTTTGTACACTAGGAGTATACCCGGCAACCCTTTCCACCACACCTTATCTTCTCTCTCCCTGTTAACCTGCTGGGCATGAATTTTTTCGATGAATTGCATGAACAACTCCATTTGCCAATCATGAAAATTCCTACGAAAAGAAGGGCTCCAAACTGCCTGCCTTCTTCCCAATTTAATGCCTCACTAATCAAGCAATCTTTGTCTGTGGCTAAGTTGAAAAGATAAGGGAACAATCTCCATGGTTCCACATCATCACACCATCTATCTCTCCAAAATCTCACCGAAGCACCATCTACTACCTCAAACCGTAAATGTCTTTCAAAGAATTCCACCCCTTTCTAATGCCTTTCCAACCCCCCCCCCCACTCCATACGGAGAATTGATATCATTAGGGATCCACTAACTAACCCCTTCACCAAATTTGCTAACCACCACTTTCCTCACAACCCATTTCTCTCCACCATGAATCTCCATTACCCAATAAAGCTTTGTTGAAAATCTCCAACTATTTAATTTCTAGTCCTCCATCTCTCAAGTTAGAACAGACCTTGTCCCACCTGATCAAATAATATTTTCGTTTGGTTTTTGCTAACGATCACTTTTCCTTTAGTTTTAGTTTTGGTGATGTCTTGTATATGTTCTCATGTGTCTGTTATGGTGGATTTCTTTTCTCTTTTGTATATTCTCTGCCTTGTGATCATTACTAATATTCTGCTCTACATTTGCCATTTACCCTCCTCTACAAACTATTTGCTTCAACCTTGTTTGCAAGGGATTCTTAAATTAATGCCATTCTTTTTCCAGGTTAATTCCATTAAATATGGAATGTGGGATAGTATGTATGACTCATTCCAAACGTTCGGGCAACAAGATGTAGCAAACACAATCTCAGAGAAGCCTACCGACTATATATCCATAGAGGTTGAACCGTCTGAAAAGAATGCCCAAGTTGTCTCTGAGAATGCCTCCAAGCAACACTGTGGTCAGCTTCATCTTTTTTAGTTTACAGTTGATTGAATCAAAACTCTCAAGTTAAAATTCACCTCTAATCTTTGAGGTTACTTTTCATTATTGATTCTGACTTGCATCTCATTTGTATTTCACGCAGATGTCACTGTTGAAGATATTCTCAAGATTTTTTTTGCGTTTTTTGAAGATTGTCATTTTATTCCTGGTGATTTAAGTTCTCTCGAGAAAAAGTTTATTTTCTTGAGAAAGCTTTACAAGTGTGAGGCCTGGCTAACTGAGAAATTTTCTATTGAGAAGTTTGAGTCCCTTGGTTGTGGTGAGTTTCTCACCTTCGTAGAAAGACATCTCTCTCTACTGCCTCCTGCTTTTCAAATGTGCTTGATGACTGAAGATACATCCGAGAAACGTTCTTTGGAGGCTCACATACCCAGGCATCTTTTGGACGCGTTACTATCACAAGCCTCTAATAACTTACTGGAAAATGAAAAGTTAAGCTCGCAGAAGATCTCAGACTTGCTTACAAGGCAATTCCCCTCAATTTGTTTCAAATTAGTTGAGGGGATGGAAAGAAATGTTGCAGATAACAAAACTGACATAGTGTGCAAGGGGGTCTTATTTTCTTCAGCATTATCAGTCCCTCCCAATGAGAAAGCTTTCTCAGAGACTCATGTTACGTCCAAAGACGCAATCGAAGCCTTACTTGGGGCCCCAATGTTGGCAGATCTGGACTCTTGGTCACATTGGGACCTTATTTTTGCTCCTTCTCTTGGTCCCCTTGTGGGATGGTTGTTGAATGAGCTCAATACCAAAGAGCTGCTTTGTTTGCTGACGAGGAGTGGGAACATAATACGCATTGATCATTCAGCTACTGTGGATTCATTCTTGGGTGCTTTTCTTCAGGGATCCTCTTTCCAAACAGCTGTAAATCTACTGTCTCTGTTTGCTCTATACGGAGGTGAAAGAAATGTTCCATTGCCCCTTCTTAAATGCCATGCTCAAAAAGCATTTGAAGTTATTATAAATAATTCTATGGACAAGGAAACAAATGATGGTAAGAATTATTTATGCAATGAGCTGAACAAAAACAAAAGCAAAGTTGATCGAGTGGTGCCTGTTGCATCAAAATTTATCCTTGATTGTCTGGCATATCTTCCTGTGGAATTTCGAAGGTTTGCCGCTGATTTATTGCTGTCAGGATTTCAATATATCGTCAAAGATGCTCCTTCAGCAATTTTGAGCCAGTGCAAACAAACACAACATCGTCTGATGCTTCATGAATTGGGACTATCACTTGGTATAGTGGAATGGATAAATGATTTCCGTACTTTTTCTTTGTTCGAAGCCACTTCATCTGAACCTGATAGAGAAATAAAGGATGCACCACATAGTTCTCTTTCTGCTGAAGATCCGATAATCAAGTCTGCTAAGGCTGAACAACATGACGAAGGATGTATAGGGGTCGACACCCAGGCCAATTTAGCAGATATTCATGGAGCAAGTTCTGGTGATGGTCGCATTCAGCCTTTATCTGAACTTAATAGAGACATGGACTCGTCTGTTGTTATCGAGTCTATTCGACGGGAAGAGTTTGGTTTGGATCCAACTCTTTCATTTATGGAAAGTAACATTTTGCAGAGGCAACATGCTCGGTTGGGGAGAGCACTGCATTGTCTTTCACAGGAGTTGTATTCTCAGGACTCACATTTTCTTCTTGAGCTGGTATGGCTGCTGTCCGTTGTAGTGTGGTTCAATCCTTCCTTAGTTCATAGGTTCCAGCCATTTTATGTGGCTTATATACTTAATATTTTCTGATTTAAATTTTCTTTAGATTTAGCAATTTTTATTGTATTTTAAGTTGGCTATTGATTTCTACATCTGTTTTTGAGGATTGATATTCAATGTGTTTTTTTTGCTGTCATTTTGTTGTAGGTTCAGAATGCTGATGATAATGTGTATCCGAGTTTTGTGGAACCAACTCTAACATTCATTCTTCAGAAGAGGGGTATTATTGTTCTAAATAATGAGCAAGGCTTTTCTGCTGAGAACATTAGAGCACTTTGTGATGTTGGAAACTCAACAAAGAAGGAATCAAGTGCGGGATATATTGGGAAAAAGGGAATTGGCTTCAAATCAGTATTTCGGGTATTGTAGAAGAGTCTTCTTAATGTTCTTCTATTTCTATTATAAAAAAAAATGCTCTTCTATTTCTTTTTCCCCTTTTTAGATGTAAATTACAATTTGGACATTCTTACCTTGTATTTCCAATAATGGACTCAATGAAGTTCTAGCAATCACTGTTCAAATCCTCACAAAATCTGTTATATGTTGACCATGTGAGCTACTTTATAGGTAAGGGACACATAGTAGTCTTGGCACAAAATAGAAACCTGACCAATTCAAATCATTTCTAGTCAACCCAGCCTTTACCCTGATTACCTACGTTCAGAAGATGAATCTTTTTCCGCCAATTTGTTAATTGACTTCTTTCCGTTGTAAGATCGTTGGTTAAACCACTCACTCCTATCCTTTCATATTCATTGTCATCCACTCATCCTTGATAGTTTGGTCTTTTCCCGACCTCTATCACTGCTTTTGATATGATAATCATCTCACTTAGTGTGCACCTAGTTGTCTTGCATTCGATGCGGTCAAAGCATGTCAATCGATTTTCTCTAATTCTCTCCTATTAGGGATACTTTTACTCGCAACGAAGACTTCGATCTTTGTGTTTTGCCACACGCTCAATTTGGCTTTCTTATTTGGGCTACACTCATTTTATGGACATGTTTCTTAGTTGCCAACTTTTTGATCCATAAATTTAAGTGGTGCTAGTATTTGTCCTAAGAAATTTCCTTTTCAACCTAATGGGTATTATGCTGAAAACACAAGACTCTGGACACACCTCTCCTCTTCAACCAACCTGATTCATTTACACTATCATCTGCCACCTCTCTGTATTAATAGTTTGATCAAAATAACGAAATTGACTTCTTTTGTGCCATTTTCACTATTTCTGATTTTCTCATCACCATGAATTGTTAATCGAAATTGATTGTCAAATATACTTCCTATATCATTTTCTTGCCAAAAGCAGTCAGGGAATTTGTTCTTCTGTGACTATCTTATGATTAACAATATTATATCAATATTCAGCTTTTAACAAAGTGTTGTTGTTGTCTTCTTCAGGTCACCGACACTCCAGAAATTCATTCTAATGGGTTTCATATCAAGTTTGATATAACTGAGGGTCAGATTGGTTTTGTGTTGCCGACAATTGTACCTCCTTGTGATATTGATTTGTATAGCAAACTGGTGTCTGTTGATACTGATCCAGTGGATAAAAATGGTTGGAATACATGCATTGTACTCCCTTTTAAATCAAAGCAAATGGAAGCTCTTGCAATGGACAATATCATTTCAATGTTCTCAGATCTTCATCCATCGTTATTACTTTTCCTTCATCGCCTCGAGTGTATCAAGTTCAAAAACCTTCTCAATGATTCACTCATTGTCATGAGGAAAGAGGTTGTTGGAGATGGTATCGTAAATGTTTCCCTAGGTAAGGAGAAAATGACATGGTTTATTGAATCTCGTAAACTGCAGGCAGATGCCATTCGTCATGATGTCCAAACAACAGAAATTTCAGTGGCATTTACATTGGAGGAGTCTTCGCATGGGGATTACATCCCGAAGCTGGACCAACAGCCTGTTTTTGCTTTTCTTCCTCTACGTACATATGGTCTGAAATTCATCCTCCAAGGTGATTTCATTCTTCCTTCTTCAAGAGAAGAAGTTGATGGAGATAGTCCGTGGAACCAATGGTTACTATCAGAGTTCCCAAACTTGTTTGTTAGTGCAGAGAGATCTTTCTGTGCCCTTCCTTGTTTTAGACAGAATCCTGGACTGGGTGTTTCAGCTTTTATGAGCTTTGTTCCTCTTGGAGGGGAAGTGCATGGTTTCTTTTCTAGTCTTCCCCGGATGATTATATCTAAATTACGCATGTCAAATTGCCTGCTTCTGGAAGGGAATAATTATGAGTGGGTTCCACCATGCAAGGTTCTACGAAATTGGACGGAACAAGCTCGGTTTCTATTACCCGATAGCTTGGTAAGGGAGCACCTTGGCCTTGAATTATTGAATAAAGATATAGTTCTAGCAGATTCCTTGGCAAGGGCTCTGGGTATTGAGGAGTATGGCCCCAAAGTCCTACTTCAGATCATGCACTCCTTATGTCGTACAAACAATGGGCTCAAGTCAATGGGCCTTGGTTGGTTATCTTCTTGGTTGAGTGCCTTGCATGCGATGCTGTTTAATTCTTCTGGGCAGAGTTCCCTAGATGTTGGGAATCAATCAGATGTCATAAACAGCCTCAAAAAATTACCATTTATTCCTCTTTTGGATGGTACATATGGATCTGTCAATGAAGGCACAGTATGGTTGCATACAGATGCTCTGAAAGGATTTGATTCTGAGTGTGGTCTTGAAGCTTTTGAGAAGCTGTATGCCAAACTTCGAATTGTTAGCCCTGTTCTTTTCAAGGATTTTGTTTCTGAGAACTTAATTCAGATGCTCTATAAAATTGGTGTCCAGCAATTATCTGCACACGAAGTTTTGAAGTCGCACATTTTGCCAGCTATTTCTGATGAAAAAACTACTGCAGGCAGTGAGGATCTAATGACAGAATACCTTTCTTTTATAATGTTCCACCTACAATCCACTTGCGCCAATTGTCATGCAGAGCGGGAGTGCATAATTTCAGAAGTACGCAAGAAAGCTCTAATTTTAACAAATCATGGCTACAAGCGACTCGTAGAGGTGCCAATCCATTTCAGTAAAGCCTTTGAGAATCCTATTGATGCAAGTAAGTTGATTAGTGGCATTGATGTGACATGGCATGAGGTTCATTATGCGTATTTGAAGCATCCGATCGTCAAATCTTCTTCCGGGGGAACTTTGAAATGGAGGAAATTCTTGCAGGAGTTGGGAGTTACAGATTTCACATTAGTAGTTCAAGTTGAGAGGAGTCTTGCGGATGTATCTTATACTGGCCTCAAGAATATTATGTGGGAGAAAGAGAGAATTTCCCCTGGGTCCACCGTCAAAGATTGGGAGTCTCAGGAGTTAGTTCATTTGGTATCACAGATTTCGTCGAGCAGTGACCCAAAAAGGTGCAAGTACCTCTTAGAGGTTCTTGATACGCTATGGGATGATTATTTCAGTGATAAGGTTACTGGTTATTGCAATATAAGTGGAGAGAGCATGCCATTTAAATCTTCACTAATTAGTGTCCTCCATGATGTTCGGTGGTTAGCTTCAAGTATGGATAATGAGCTTCACTATCCCAAAGACTTGTTTTATGATTGTGATGCAGTTCATTCGATTCTGGGTGATACTGCGCCATACGCTGTTCCAAAGGTTTGTTTGATTATCTTATATGATTTTCTTAACTATGTACTTTTTTGGGTTGACTTGAATATTTTAAGAACTAGAGATGAATCAATAGTACTTCAAAAGGGCACTGGTTATTCTGTCAAAAAACAAGTCTGAACTTAAAAAATTGCATAAGCATTTAAATGGTATTTTCCATGTTACACCCTAGTGAAAATTCATCACACATTCAGTATTAACTTGAATGGAACTTTAAGCCATTCTTAAATATAGAGGGACAATAGTTTGGATGCTATCTAGACTTAGCCTAGTGGCTTCCATGAAATTTTAATTACTCAGCTGCATCTTATATCACTGTTCATACAGATAAAGAATATAAAGACTTTAGATTCTTTCATTAGTGATTTGGTCGTTCTGACTTAATTTCGTTGAAATCAATTTGAGCTTAAATTTTGTATTTCCAAAACATGAGAGAGATATCCTTCATCAATTGCTATTTTTTAGTTCTCCATAACTCTGCTTTTGTAACTCATCATGTTTAGAATGCAGTTTAGCCAAACTGGTACCTCTATTCCATGTTAATTTAATATCTTTTCTTTGACTTGGGGGCTGGGGGGGTGCTCTTCTACTGACTTAGAAACTTTTTCCTATAATTATTCTTTTTTTGTTGTTGAAACAGATTCAAAGCAAAAAGTTGTTGAATGATATTGGCTTTAAGAATACAGTTACTCTTGTCGATACATTAGATGTTCTTCAAGTTTGGAAAAGATCTCAAACCCCTTTCAGGGCTAGGTATTACTTCTCCTTTTCATTTCCTTATTTTTGCTTTTGTATACTCTTCTGTGTTTCATTTTGTGGATGAATCCTAGTCATTGTTTCGATCTTGGTGAACTCAAGTATTTAGTATCCATGCATAGGTTGTTGCATATACAAGGGGTTGAAGCATCTTTAATCCACGAGGAAAAAAAGACTTACTTATCAAAAAAAAAAAAGATCCACGAGGAAAAAAGGCTAGGTTTGGTAATGTATCTGTGGCCTGAGAGATAATGTATTAACGTGCATTCAGGGGATCGTAGAAGTAGATGCTAGAGGAGATATAATGAGAGAAAATCACTTGAGATGATTGAACAAATGGTAGACCATTTAGTCTGCCGTCAGGAAGAGTGATATCATCCATGTCAACTGGAATGCTAGACGTAGTGGAAGCAAAACTAACGGGTTGATATGAGTAAGATATGGTAACCCAAGGCTTAATTGATCATTCCCTTGGGTAGAACTTAATGCTAAGAGTGGATTTACGAATTCGATTACAAACACAAGACTTAAGTGAGCTATTTAGTTGAGCTATGTTATAGATTTTTTGAAACTTTATTTTAAGATTGGACACATGGGAACTGCAGTCATCAAGTAACAAGTATGAACTAGGTTCAAAGTTTCAGCTTACAAAACACGAACAGCGTTGTTGAATGCATTCCCCTTGCCTAAGCGAGGCGTTGCACTTCTAGACCCTTGTGTAGGTTGATTGAATTACCCTGTTAGGAGGCAAGTACTGCATGTGCCTAGCTACCTAAGCCTGTGGATGCCCAGGAAAAAGTAACTCTTTTTTTAAAAGTCATTTAATGATTCTATCAATTTCATTATAATCTGGATGCCACAGACTTCATATATTTAGAAACAACTTTCATGTGCAGTTAGTTCTTATAGGCCAACTGCATTCGGTGAAAGCGCAAGATAACTGTGAGAAAGCTCTAGATTAAAGCCATGCCACTCACTTCTCCACTCTTGATCCTTCTTATTCTTGTCTTTCTTTTTCCTTATTTCTTCTTTCGCCCCACGGCCTCTTTCTCCCTTCTTCGCATCTCACTTTATTTCTCTTCAACTTTTTCTCTTTCCTATCTGTTCGTTGGTCTTCTCCCTTTTTGTCAGACTTGCTTCTACTCGTCGTCTTTGTCTGAACTGTTTTCTCTTGTTTTTATTTCTGTTTTACAGCTTGCTTTTCCAGTGCTCCCTCTTTGCTTTATCTCTCTTTTTTCTTCTCTTTCTAACTCACTTGCGTACGAGAATATCCTCTTAAGTGATTTTGAATAGCCTTTACTGCAGAATTGTACTGATTTTGAATAGCCCTTACTGCAAATTTTCAAAAATTATAAGAATGTGTGTTCACACGGTACTGCTTAACACCGAGGAAACATTGCCTATATAAATATGAGATCTTGGGGAACTGAGGTTTGTTTGAGGGGAGTTGGGGTGGCAATAGTATAATATATTTGTAAACGCTTGATAATGATGGGGCAAAAGCATATATTATTCATCAGATAATTCGGTTGAAGTCGTTGAAATTTGGATTTTATCAGCCCTCGTTATATGCCCTTTGATAAGCTGGAAGACGATTTTACTAATCTAGTTCACCTGGGCTACTCGGTTCAGTTCCCTAAACCAAACTGGATTTTCGACTTCATTCACCGGTGCCGTCTACTCCGGCGCTGCTTCTTGTATGAGACAATGCTGGAAAATAAGGACACGCTTAAACCTATGACACGGATTTGGTTTCCTGCTACTTCAAATCATTAGAAATGAGTTTGATGTGTAAATAGTTCTTATAGGCCAACTCAAGTCTCTAGGTCAACCTTCATCCCTCTGCTCCCTATCCTTCTTATAGTTATTTTTTTTTCATATCTTTCTTTCTTTCCCCCTCATTGAAAATGCAGCTATTTCTTTGCCCATTGCCACTCTCTGTTCTCTTCATCTCTTCCTTTTAAGATACTGGTTTAGTGCCTCCGGAACTGCAAGCATGAATAAAGGGATTTGTAACAGGGTCTGATTTCTAAGTTCATGTTTTGATAATGCAGCTTTTTTTTTTTTTGATAATAAGTACTGCAATAAACAGGCGTCTAATCAGGAGACGCAGCCTTGTACAGGGAAATATACAACTACAAGAAAGCCACAAACTAGATACCGACTAAACTATCTGAGACACTAACAAAGGAATCCCCCACAAAAAGATTTATATGTAAGCACCACGATCCAATAGATAGCATGGCGTACTCTTTGAGCCGAGCTTCCTCTACCTCGGTATTTTCAAAAAACCCTTATGTTTCTTTCTAGCCATATATTCCACCAAATCGCCATAGGAGCAGTGATCCAACTTTTATTTTTCCTCCTGTGCTTGTACACCGACCAACCTTGCAGAAGCTGACACACCGAACTAGGCATAACCCACGAGATTCCGACCATTCTGAACACCATATTCCATAAGTCCCTCGTAACCGAACAATGGAGAAGTAGATGATTCACGGTCTCCTCCTCTAGCTTGCACAAATAGCTTCTGTTTACCACAACTCTCCCACGCGCTTTCAAATTATCACTAGTCAAAATGGCCTTCCTCGCCGCTTCCCAGGCAAAGAACGCTACTCTCCTCGGAGCCATGGTCCCCCAATTTTCCTTCCATGGAAAACTAGGACCGACCCTGCCTACTAGGGAGGAACAAAAGGATCGGACAGTAAAATTTCTGCTCTTTGATCTGGCCCACAACACTCTGTCCTCCACCTCCGCTCTTCTTTTGAACCCATAAAGCAGCCCAAACATCTGTTCGACGTCCTCAAGCTCCCAATCTTGCAACTCTCTTCTAAACAATGGAGTCCATGAGTCTATCCCATTTAGGTTGACCACTACCGAACTGACCAATTCCTCCTGATTCACTGCAAGGTCAAACAAACTCGGAAACCGGTCCTTTAATACCACGTCTCCGCACCAGACATCTAACCAGAATCTCACCTCATTTCCCTTTCCAACCTTGAAGGCAATATGCTGCTTGAACGATGCCCACCTCTTCATAATCCCTTTCCAGACACCCGCTCCGTGAGGGCCCGTAACTGCCTTCGGGTACCACAGATGACTCCCTTCACCATATTTATCTGCTATTATCCTCCTCCACATCGCATTTCTCTCCACCATATATCTCCACTGCCATTTCCCCAGCAAGGCCCCATTAAAGTTCCGCAGATCTTTGATTCCCAAACCACCGCCCTGAACCCCATATATCACTATTTTCCAGTTCACTAGGTGATATTTCCGTTCCTCCGACCCCCCATCCCACAGGAAATCCCTTTCTATTTTTTTCAGCCTACTCGTCACCGAGCCAGAGACCACCAAAAGAGATAGAAGGTATGTGGGAAGGTTAGAAAGAACACTTTTGATCAAAGTCAAACGGCCCCCCTTGGACAAAAGCTGCCTCTTCCAACCTGCCAACTTCCTTTCGAATCTTTCAATGATAGAATTCCATTAAGTGATGCTTTTAAAATGCGCCCCCAACGGGAGACCCAAATAAGTTGTTGGCAGACTTGCAGACTTACACCCAAAGAAAGAGACCAGCTGCCCTATGTCCTCCACTTCCACGGACAAAGCTTTTTTTTTTTTTGAAATTCCACGTTTAGAAGGTTGTAGAGTTAGCTCTGTTTTGTCTATGGAGGGTGGTACACCTGTTTGGAATCCCACGTTTAGAAGGAATTTTCATGATTGGGAGATTGATTCAGTAGGGCAGCTTTTGGAGAGACTTCATGAGCAAAAGATAGACAGTGGGGATGATAAGGTGGTCTGGAAAGGTAAAAGGGGTACTGCCTTTTCTGTTGGATCGTATTATCTCAAGCTCCTTAACAGTGATAGAACTTCTTTCCCTTGGAAAGCAGTTTTGAATTCTCAAGCTCCAAAGAGAGTGGCTTTCTTCATGTGGGAAGCGACCCACGAAGCTATGCCTACGGGGGATAATTTGCGGAAACGTCACATGGTTTTCGTCAACAGGTGCTATATGTGCAAGGCTAGTGAGGAAAGTGTGAGTCATCTGCTCCTTCACTGCCAAGTTGCTGAAGAACTTTGCAATTTCATGCTGGGGTTGTTTAAGGTGACTTGGGTCCGGCCGAGATCGATTCTTGATCATATTAGGGGCTGGTCTTTTGGGTACAAGAATAGGAGAAATCGTATTTGGGAGACAGCTCCTTTGGGAGTGTGTTGGACTATTTGAAGGGAGAGAAACCATAGGGCCTTTGACAATGTGGAAATGTCTGTCCTGGATTTGAAGAATGTTTTGATTCGAACTCTGCATTTTTGGTGCTCCGAGGCAGCTCATTCAACGTCCTGTCCTAACACTACTCTTGTAGATTTTGTTTATAATATTGATAGTGGATAAATCTTTTGGTAGGGTATACTTCTAGTGTACAAAGGCCACATCACCTGCTTTGATGCTGTTTATATAAATTTTATTTTACTTATTAAAAAAAAGAGTATATAAATAAAAAGTGGGCGCCAAAAGAGGAAGAAGAAGAAGACAATAATGTCTTGCAGAACTTGAGGGGAAGGAAAAATAAATTATGAATAAGAGAAGAGCTACTAGTAGAATTTTTACATGCAAATAAATTGATTGTGACTAGTAATTATTAATAAATGGTTATTGGCTGGAGGGAGAAACATCTTAGAATATTCTAGCCTGGGCTTGTTATTCTGACACTTCGTGATATAATGGAGTTTAATGTAGTGTAGTCAGTGTATCAAAATTAAATCCAATTGAAATTAGCCTGTATTCTGCATTCACTTTTATTATTAAGTGGAGTATTTATCTTCTCATTGTGCATACTGCATGTGTCTGTGTGTTTGTGCAAATGCTCCCCCTTTTGTTCCTTTGTACACCAATGCAACAAAAGGCTGTCTTTTTTCCTTGGGGTTTCTCTATCCCAAAATTAGTGTGCTCTCTTCAGATGGTGTTGTATTGTCGATCAATATTGCTAACTGTGCAGCTACTTTTGGGTATTTCATCCTTAAACAGTCTCCACTTCTCTCTTTAGATATGTGTCAAATATGTTCTCCACTTTCCTTTCTGGTTTCAGTAAATTCTCACTCTTCCAGTGTGTGCTCTGTACAAAAAATTAGTAAACTTTTTTGTCAATCGATAAGAGGGTAAATCAAAATGATGTCACCAATTTCTTTGAATGATTCCCCTAAAACATCACACCAAGTCAATGTCCACATTAGTATTGGGATGGAAGGTGTACTATCTAATTCTCATAATTCTTGCTTGGACAAAAGACAAAAGCATTGTCGTGTGGGGAATTTTGTATATTCTCTTCTTAATTGAGATCACCTGCTCATTTAAACCATTTATGATGTTTGGTGTCAGTATATCTCAAATGTCCAAGTTCTACACATACATTTGGAATGAAGTGAGTTCTTCGGATCAGAAAATTTTGGAGAACTTGTGTTCTGGAGCGTTCATATATGTTCCATATTTTTACCGTTCTACGCATGAAGCTGTCCCTGGCTCATTCTTGTCTGCTCAAGAAGTATATTGGAATGATTCTACTGGTTCATTGGAGCAAATGAAGTTGCTCCATCCTCAGTATGATCGAAATATGAGTCATCGTCCCGTCAGCAAAATGTTATGCAATGTTTATCCAGCCCTTCGCAACTTCTTTGTGGACATGTGTGGAGTAACCGAGAATCCTCCTCTTGTCAGTTACCTTCAGATTTTGCTTCAGTTAGCAGCTGGTTCTTTGCCATCACAGGCTGCTAAAACAGTAAGTCACTCAACTATTTACATATACCACATGCATAATGTTACGTATATTTGTATCTGCATTCTTCACACACAGTAAGTCATTGATATTTTTGCTCCATGTGTTAGGTTTTCCAAGTTTTCCTAAAGTGGGCTGATGAATTAAAATCTGGGTTATTGAGTCCTGAAGATGTTGAATACTTGAAAAAGAGTCTTGAAGAAAGGGAATTTTTGGTGCTTCCAACTGTACAAGACAAATGGGTTTCACTACATCCATCCTTTGGCCTCGTATGTTGGTGTGATGATGATGAGCTAAAAAAAGAATTTAAGAATCTGAACAATATTGATTTTATTTATTTAGGTGAACTAAATGACGAAGAGAAAGAGATGCTTCAGGCAAAGGTTTCTGCCCTATTTTGCAGACTTGGAATTCCTGCAATTTCAGAGGTATTTCTGTGTATGTGGGTGTATGTGTACATGCTTGTAATTTATACCACTAACTTATCTCAAAGCTGCCTTTTTATTTTACTCTTTACTTATATAAAAAAAACTTATCTCAAAGCTATCATACGATTACATATCTCCAGATGCATACATGTGTGAGTGAGTGTTGTATACAATCATCTTGAACAAACCATAAGATAACATTGGATTTAAGCCTAGCTCTGAGATGCATAGTATGGTGAGTACTATCAGAGTAGAATACTACAGTAATTTCAGAAGAAGGAAAAAAGCTGTAATAATTTTTCACGCATGGCTCTCTGAGCATTTTATTATATATCAGAAAAAAAGAAAAGACTTCCCCTTCTATGTCATCACACACGCAGAAAGTTCCTTGACCCAGTTCTGCTATCTTGCATTAATAAATTTCCTTTCTGCAGGTTGTAACTCGGGAAGCGATTTATTATGGCCCAGCCGATAGTAGTTTTAAAACATCATTGGTATCCTGGGCTCTTCCGTTTGCTCAGCGCTACATATATAGTGTGCATCCCAATGAATATTCTCAACTTAAGCTGTCTGGATTTGAGATCCTAAATCGTCTGCAAATTGTTGTGGTTGAAAATTTATTCTATAGGAATGTTATAAAGAGATCTGACATTGCATCTAATAAGCGATTCCAGTGTGGCTGTCTTTTACAGGTTTGTTTTCTCTATATTTTTCATGCATCTAGGTTATATGGCATAATGATCTATACTGCAAGTAAAATTCATCTGTCATTTTCTCTCATCACTTACCTACTAATTTGAACAACCTAGTAAAGCATTGTGAGTTGGTTGGTAGTTTTATAACTGGTTTGCTTTTAGAATGCTTTCTAATCCTAGGTGCATCTTTGTGTCACTGAACTTTTAAAGAAATTGAGAAGATTATGCGTTTTTTTTCCTGTAATTATAATGAAGATTGATCCTTTTTGCATCTATGTCTACAGGGTAACATCCTGTATACAACTAGGGAATCAGATTCCCATTCAATATTCATGGAGCTTTCTCATTTTCTGGTCCCTGGAATTCCTGAGTTGCACTTAGCAAATTTTCTTCACATGATCACAACTATGGCAGAATCAGGATCCACCGTGGATCAGACTGAATTTTTTATTCTGAATAGCCAGAAAATCCAAAATCTCCCTGATGGAGAAACACTGTGGTCCCTTGAATCCATGTCATCGTTAGCAGTGAATGAGGAGGAGCCAATCTCAAACTCTGGTTTCACAATTGTTGATGAGCCAAACTCTACTAAATCTAAAAGGAAATCTGGGCTCAATTCAAACTGGCCACCAGTCAATTGGAAAAATGCACCTGGGTTTAGTTTTGCATCTAAGACACAAGCATTCTGTAGCCATCACTTGAAGGACAGGGATATTACTGAAGAAAATGCTTCCCAAGCAGACACGAGATCGTCATTCGACATTAATGGTGATTGGACTATAGAAGAAAATCCAGCCTCAACTATGCCTGAAGTAATTTTACGAGATTCTGAAGCTTCGGAAGATTGTTCAGATCTTGTAACAGATTTGGGTACTTCTGATATGAAAGTTGTATTTTCAGTTGATGTTAATCCAGGTTCATCCAATTTAAGCGAGAGAGATCAGCTTTCTGTTGGCACAGTCAATGCCCAACGGGCATTGTTGACTGGGAGATTAGGGGAGATTGTAGCATACAAGTACTTTTCCGGAAAATTTGGTCAGAAGTTTGTGAAATGGGTCAATGAAGCCAAAGAGACTGGGGTGCCCTACGATATTATTGTCGAAGACAAGGAAATGGGAAGGGAGTACATAGAAGTTAAAGCAACCAGAGCAGCAAAGAAGGATTGGTTTGAAATATCAGTGAAAGAGTGGCAATTTGCGGTTGAGAAAGGTGAATCATTTAGCATTGCACGTGTTGTTTTGTCTGGTGATAAATTAGCTCAGATCACAATGTACAAGAATCCTGTGAGGTTGAGTCAGCTTGGGCAGATTCAGTTGGCTGTTGTGCTCCCAAAACAACCAAAAGAGTTCTCGGTTATATCTTAAGACTTTGTATCCATTGTACCATACTAACGCGGTGCTTGTACCTGCATCGACCTGAAAGCTATGTGGGACCTATTTTTTTCTCACGAGTCCTTGTGTGAAGAGAAATTCTTTCAGGATTTGATAGAAAATTTAAATACAGAGTATACTTTTTACTATAGTTTTCTTCTCAGTATCAGGAGGAAATAGTGGTGAATACGTCAGGAATGAGTCACTTTGTACAGTTTTTTTCCCTCAGCAAACATGACATGAATATAGAATCCTTGCTGAATAGAAGTGAAAGTATACGAGTATTCTTATATCTTCTCTTCCACCAACTTCATAATAGCTAATTTGCTTTTTGCAAGTCCTTTCCATTTGGTATTTGATCATTGCTAGGTAGAATACTCAGCTGCATATGAATTCATTGTGGTATCGATCCTTCAATAAAATGGTTTTTCAAATGGGATTTCGTTGTAAGTTCTTGCACTTTCCAACCACTGCTGAATTCTGAAACATTGTCTGTGTGAGGATGGTTAGGAGCAACTGTTTTATATTTTGTTATTAACATTACTTGTTACCCTATGACATTTCCATGGTTGTATTAGCGTGTTAGGCAATCCGTCCTGTACTGGTCCAAGAGTCATAACAGCTCCAAGCTCCATTGACTGCTATGCTCTCTCGAATTTCGGGTTAGATGGAAGTCTCTCTTGTTTCCCCCTTGCATTTCATCTGATCTCACTTCCTCAATATTCGTAGGTTCCACTTCCAGGTAACTCCATCCCTGGGACACACTCTATGGACTATGGTGTTGTGTTCTATATGAAAATGCTTTTGCAGCCCCAGGAGAGTCAATGTTACTGTATTCTCCAAATGTGGATGCTAACCACCCTCTAAATCCCACTTTCTACACCTCATTTTCTGCATTGAGGTATTATATCTTGTGTTGTACATTATTGAAAATGGGGTGTAGACAGTCCATGTTTGTTTTCCCAGTGAGCTTCCCCTTAATTCTCACCCTAGGCTTTTGGTGATAAGCAGCATACCCCCTTTCAGAATAGGATTATAAACTTTTCTTATTTTATCTTGGCTCCCCTTGAATTCTAGATACTGCGATTTTGCTTTACTTTATGATACCGAGTTATTTTAAGTCTATTTTGCTTATATTATTTTTCAAATGATTAGTGGCAAAATTAACCATCAAATTTTGCTCAAGGATTTCACTAAACCATTGACCTCACAAAAATGACCAAGAAAAAAAAATCAAACTATTCATAGGGCGGCAAAAACAACATTTATAAGCAAAAATTAGTCATCATGGCTGTGTAGTTTGTCCCATTAATCACACAAATTGACCTTTGCTAATTTTTGCATACGCATACACGCTCGTTATTTTTTTAACGAGAACCAATGGTAATATATCTATATATATTATTTATCACCTAAGAATTTTTATTTTGTGTGTGTGGCTATTTTGAGAATTTATTTTATTTTATTTTTTAACGAAAGTTTGATAATTAGCTTTGACATTTACCCTTTTCAAATTAATGATTTATTCTCACAATCCATGTTGTAAGGCTTTAATATGAGTCATTTCAATCAAAATGTACTTTTTAATCAAAATGTACTTTTACATGTTATATTTGGAATGGGTTTGTAATCTCTCAGTTTGTTATCCCCTTGAGACAATTTCAACGATTGTGTATATGTCTAAATTGGTTATATCTTTTATATTTCTCAATGTATAAATAAAAAGTTATCCTAAAAATAGTAATCATTCTCTACTACAAGTATATTTAATATACTCCCACTGTTTCGAATAAAGAGTCAATTTTGATATATTTTACTTAAAAAATCTATTTTCAAAAACTAAAGCATAAATATCATTTTAATACTAACGAACTACTAAAAATGTCACTTGACTTTAAAATGAAAACTCTTTACCCAGAACGAAAAAAGTATTTAAAATTTTTCTTGAATGTAACTCCCTCCCTCCACCCCCAAGGTCGAATTCCACTTTCGCAACTATTCTCACCATCACCCCCCCCCCCTCACCATCACCCCCCCCCCCACCTTAATCTCTTCCCTCCAATGGAAAGTGATGCTTGTACAATTTCATCTGACAAGGTTTGTCCAGATTTTGATAAGAACACCACCAATGTGGGATTCTTAATGGATT
This sequence comes from Codonopsis lanceolata, assembly GCA_013146195.2. Taxonomy (NCBI): domain Eukaryota; kingdom Viridiplantae; phylum Streptophyta; class Magnoliopsida; order Asterales; family Campanulaceae; genus Codonopsis; species Codonopsis lanceolata. The sequence goes on from CM028384.1 coordinate 91,007,698, forward strand.
CTTCCATTAAGAATCCACAAAAGTCTACCATTGTGCAATTCTAGGAAGAGAATTCGGTGGAGAGAGAGAGAAGAAAATTCCTCACAAAGAATTCAAAACTCAAGCAAGAATTGAAGCCGCAACTGAAGAAGGTGGCGTGCACCTTCCACCAAAACAAGGCGTGTGTAGAACACGCGCTCAAAATGCGCGTCCAAGCAAACTGGCGGTGGGTCCCGCGGCTGCAGACTAAATTTTAAAAAAAACATTTTTTGACTTTTTTTAAAAAACCAAGAAAGTCACCGTTTTGGTTTTAAAAAAATTTCAAATTTTTTTTTAAAAATTTCATATTGTAAACGTTGGGGGGGGGGGGGGGGGGGTGCAACGCAACAGAAATTTTTTTAAAAAACGTTTTTATTTTATTTTAATATCTTCTTTCTTCTCTATAAATAAACTACCTCAACCTTCTTCATTTTCTCCAAACCTTCTTCATTCCCTCTTTTATTTCTCCATATTCTCTTCTTTAAAATCACTTTCTCTACATACTTCTATTCCAAATGGATCCAAGAGGTATAAATTTTTACCAAAATTTATTGAATTCTCCCGATAATGAAGCAAATCAAAATTCACAAAACTCTCGTGTTCCCGAGAATGTTCCACATTCTCAATTTTCATCAACTCCCCAATACCCGCATAATTTTTCCAACAATCCAAATGTTCCAAATTATCCAAATTTCTACATGCCTCCAAATTTTCAGAATTTTCAAGTTCTTCACACAATTGGGAATTCATCTGGTAACATTTCTTTTCCTCCGAATTATTGGCAACCAACGGGAAATCAATTTTTCACTCCGCAAGGTACGTCTCATGCATTTTATCAACCTTACATATCTTCAAATGATTCACGTCCAACAAGTGTAGATGAGACTTCATCCGGTAATTTTCCGGCAACGCCGTCATCGATTCCCAAAACGCAAATCAACTTAGAAACAATTGATTTGGACGACGAAGCGGAATCAGAACCAGGCAAAGACAAGGTTAAACGTGCAAAATTGACCAAGGCTGAAGATCTTGCGCTTATGGAAGCTGTGCAGACTATTGGTCAATGTCCAATAGTTGGTAATGGTCAAAAGAGTACTCAATATTGGAAGCGTGTAGCTGATTATTACAACGAACATCGCCCAAGTGATTCAATGCCGAGAGATAAAGCGAAGTTGTCACCACGTTGGTCAAATAGAATTGCTTCATCAGTGAGAAGCTTCAACGAAATCTATAATAGGCTTCTCAATGCTCATCACAGCGGTTGGAGTGATGATATTCTAATGAGAAATGCAAGGGAGCTATACCATCAAGAAAAAGGTCAGCATTTTATTTTTGATCATGTTTGGGAAGTGTTAAAAAATTCTTCTGTTTCCTTTTTTCCACAAACAAATTTGAGTCACACCAATAAAAAGTCTAAGACGTCTGAATCTGAGGGCGGTGATCATTCTAAGACTAGTGTGGATGTTGAAGATGTGGAAGAAATCATTTTGCGTACTCGTCCGATTGGACAAAACGCGGCAAAGAGGAAAGCTAAAGGTAAAGGCAACGTCGAAACATCTCCGGATATAAATAACTTGCAAACAATTTCTTCTGGGATGATGCTCTCGATAGATAAATACTCGGAAATAAAAAAATAAGAATTTGAAATTAAAAAACTTGAGGAAGAACGGAAAAATAAAGAAGTTGAAGTCAAAAAAATTGATGCGGAAGCTCGAAAGGCCCGAGAAGACAGAAAGGAGCGCGAAAGGCTCGTGAAAGACATTGCTTTTCTTACTCAAGATATTTCTCACATGAATCCGACACAATTTGCCATGTATAAGCAAATATGTGAGCAAATAAAGACACAGTTGAGGAAGAAAGGATATGAATTTTAGTGCTCTTTGTATCAACACCGATAATTTTATGTAAGTTTCATTATGAATTTTATTTTATGTAACTTTCATTATTTATTTTTTTTATGTAACTTTCAATGTTAACGTGTTTATGTAACTTTCAATTATAACGTTTTTATGTAATTTTCTATTCATGTTATTTTACAAGTTCATTTATCATTTTATGTATTTAACGTTTTTATGTAATTTTCTATTTATGTTATTGTACGAGTTATGTATAATATGTGTTTTATAGATAATTTATTAAATAAATCATAAATTTAAAATTTTAAAAATAATAATGTAATTTATTATTTTTAAATTAATTTTTGTCTTAATTTATAAATTAATTATTTATACGAAATATTTAAATATGAAATATATAAAATAACGTGAAATAAATTTATTTGTTGAGAAGTATAAAAATAAGAATGAAATGTAAAGTTAATGAGGTGGCAGTGAGACCTAGTTAAGAATATGTTAAGAATCGTATACAATGGGAAGATGAATTCTTAAGTAGAGAAAAAGAGAAAAAATGTATAGGTGGCAGTGGGACCCAGTTAAGAATTTGTGGGAAGAATTCCCACATTGGAGATGCTCTAACAACATTATTTTGGTTTTTCATAACTTTTAGAACCAAAGTCTTGCAAAAGGCTAAATTGGAAAAGGGAAGACTGAGGTGAGAGTAGAAAATTATCACTATTCACCGATGAATTAGTTTTCATTGGAAAAAAAAGTAATCAAATGTTGGAAACATTGACCAAGTCCCAGCATTCTAGGCAACCTAGAGGGGAAGTTGAAATTGCAAACAAAAAAAAAACCTATGTTTGTGAGGCGAAGGCTCAGATGGAGATAGTATCGACAATGGCTTCTAATATCCTCTTCTCCAGCTCGGGTTCACCAACCCATATGGAGCTTTGCCTACGTAAAAGCTCACTTTTCTTGTCCTTCCTCTCTTGGACTGCATTTTCTCTCTTCCTCCAATATTCAATCTTTTCTGCTCTTTCTTTCGCCTGCATGCACAAAATCACAAACACATCAATGAATTCCTCCCAAAAAGAAAAAAAATAGTGATTTTTCCTAACTAACAAGATATAAACATTACGACAGAGATGAAAAAAATGAGCCACATCGGAACTAGACGTGCCTATGTTTTAATTATAGCGGTTGAATTTCCATGCCAGGAAGTCACTGGAGACCTTTAAACATTTTACTAATTATAATCAAAACATGTAGTTCTAAACCATGCAACCAGGTTAAGGATCCATGGCCCGTGCCTTCTCTACTTTCACCAAATATGATCGGCACAAATCAGGTCAGGTCGCCTGTTCTGTAAGCAGTTCTATAAGCATATGTATGTTAAGGGAGGTAAGTCATGGATGTATAAAGATCATTTTAGATTTAAGATCCTCAAAATGACTTGGATTGGATTTAGGTGCATAATGAAGATGATTTGATGCATGAGTTATTCAAGATCAATTTAGATTTTAATCAAGATGATTTTTAGCCTCATAATGAAGATGATTCTGGGACAAATAACCACTGATGACAGAACCCTTAAACGTCAAAACCCCTAATTCTCAATGATATTCAACAACCAATACAAAATTAGTCGAATCCCATTAAACATTTCAAACAATTGCATAAAAAAATATTAAAACCGAATCGGGAACATGCTAGGGTTTTGCGGAATTCCTCCTGTCCCAGCTCGCGCTCGGCGGCCTTGGCTTTTTTAGCGACGACTTTGGCAGCCTTGCGCTCCTCGTTAGCTATCCGAAGTGCCTCCTTCTTGGCCTCGTCTTTCCTTTTCTTTTCAAGCCTCTGCAGTTCCATTTCCTGAATGTAGTCCTTGCGGACCTCCCTCACTTTCTTAGTGTACTCGCGGCGGAGTTGAGTGTGTTGGAAACTTGGTTTCCAATAGCTTGAATAAAGCTAAGTCATGTAATATGAAATGTGGGAATCCCACATTGGGAACAAAATGAAACAAGCTCTACCTTATAAGGTAAAGCTTTGAGGCTTTACTTTCAGGCCCTTGGGTCACTACACTTTGTGTAGGAGGGAAGACCTACCTAGGTGCAACCGCTCCAACTGCTCCCAACCGTCATCCCCAACTGACACTTAAATATTGCCTTCAAACCCAGTTTTTGGTATCGAAAATTCTCATTTTCTGCACAACTTTCTGCCCCGAATACAGAGATTACAGCAGCGTGTTAGATTGGCCGGTGACTGAAGATCGGAGGACTGCCCTCTTCAATCACGTAAGTATCCTGAAACCTGGGAGACTCATTGGCATACCCCGTCCAGTCTGTATACGGGTCAGTTTTTGTCTTAAGGAAAGAGCTTTATTGCTCGAGGATATTTGTCATTCCCTTGTACACACACACTTGCATTACTGGAAACATTAAATCAGCCATACCCCCTCCTACAGAGCGAGCCGTGCTTCGGCTTCCTTGGGATCTTTGGGGGGTTTCCAACTGTTAAGATAGTCGCTGGGAGAGAGGAACTCGTGGTTGCGTTTGTGGTCGTTGTGTGATGGCCAAGTGGCGTGGTGGCTGTCCAATTAGGATAGTTTTTAGGGTTTTAGAAATTGATGAACGAAGTAAGGAGCGTGAATTGATGAGGCTCAGAAAGGGGAAGAAACTGAGAGGAATTATTTATCTAGATCAATAAAGAGAGACTCTTCTACGTGTGATTCACATGCCACTGTCCTGAATCTCCTCGACAGTTTTAAATTCTATGGTGTTTCTTCGTATTTAGCCAAAAAAAGAAAAGAGGGTTACAAAAATAACAACACTCATGAAAAAAAAATATCATATATAACCACATTTGAATGAAAATAGCTATTATACTCATTTTTCTTAATCGCATGAATAAATGAATTATCAACTCTCATATGTTGAATATCTTAAATACCCTCTTTGTTTTTCTCTTCCAGTTCAACGACAACAATAGATCTGCAACAACTTTGCAACGGTCACTGAGTTTCTAATTTCCTGATTTGCTCTTCCGAGGGGGCTAAAACCTTATTGCGTCTTTCAAAATTCTCTCTACTTTGGTACTCTAGAACCAATGATAGAGACCGTCTTTGGATTCACGTTCGTCTTTAGGTTTCCTTTTCTTAAATTTTATTGAATGATTGGTCTATTACAAGACCTCTGAGAGTCTAATGGTAGTGTATTGTGTTGGTCTCTTAATAGACATCAAGTAGTTGTATTGCATTGTCTTTGGTTGATTAATAACTCAGTGAATGACCTTAAGAGGTCCATTAATCGACTTTTTTGCATTTTGGTCGATTAATGGACAATATTGCATTGTATTTGGTCGATTAATTGACCTTAAGTAAATATACTGTTTTGCATTGCATTGTGTTTTAGATCAATTTACCTCGACATTAAGGGGTCAATTAATCGATTTTATTGCATTGTGTTTAATCAATTAATTGTCCTCAAGTGACATACTATAATTGATTGTATACCCTTGTGTTTAGTCAACTAATTCACTACAAACATTGCATTGCAAATTTGCAATTGGTGGCTTAATTGACTACAAAGAGTTGATTAAAAGACCTTTATTGACATAAACTAACTTTAACCATAATTCAAAATTGTTCAACAGTCAAACAACTCAATCTACCAACAAGTATTCAATTGAGTTAAGTAATCAACCATTTGCAAGTTTAATCCACCCTTTGCAAATATGAATCTATATACAAACTTAATATTTTTTATTATTTTTATTTAAGAAAGTACAATCTTATTTTACAATTTTATCGACTAATTTTTTATTCAATTGCATTGCAGTTATGACTTCACCAAAGTTTTGGACCACTTTTTATTTTGGACATTTCGTCGATGAAAACAACGGATGGTCATGGAAATTTAGCGGCAACCAAAATGCAACAGGATTTGCAATCAATGATGAAACTTCATGTGAAGAGTTATATGCTAAAATACGAAATATTTGCAAAGTTGATGATATAGAGATAACATTTCTTACTCCAGCAACGGTGCATAGTTTTCAAATTCCGTCCGGATTACTTTAAATAACGAAGTTGAATGGTACTTAAATATTAATAAACAAAGCTATTTGGCTCCTTTGTGTGTAACCCATGTGAGCCAAGAAAATTGTGAGGGGCACCGAGAAGAAAATAATAGAGTTGGTGGTGACATGAATGAAGAAGAAAATAATGTAGTTGGTGGTGGTGGTGACAAGCAATTTGAAGAAGAAAATAATGGAGTAGGTCATGATGATGACACGTAATTTGAAGAATAAAATAATGGAGTTGGTTGCGATGACACACAATTTGAAGAAGAAAATAATGTAGTTGGTCGTGATGAAATGCAACCGAAATGAGGCGATCATAATACGAATGATTATTCAGATAGGTTGGAGGTAAATCGATAATCTTTATCCTATAATGAGAATGATTTCTCAACACCACTGAGATTTGAGTTTAGCCTAGATGACCGAGATCAAGGCAACCGAGAAGGAAATGACTTCACAAATGAACATTTAGTTTTTTCGGTCAGAAGTACATCGCGAGTGTTACCTTTAGATATTGATTTGAAGGTTGGCTAAGTGTTCAATAACAAGAAAGAGCTTCACGAAGCTGTGCACTTGCTTGCATTGAGCAACAACTTTCAATTTAAAAAAAAAAAAAAAAATCAAATAAGACAGTGTACACAATAGTTTGTGATAATTACAACAATAAAAAATAGTTGAAATGTATTCAAAGGATTAAGAAAATTATCTTACATAGGCTTCCTCATTTTCAACCAAGATTTAAACAGGGTCGTCTTCGAACAATCTGGTGCCATGAATAAGTCAGGTTTCATGCCATCTACAAATTTTCTTTCAAATTGCATACCACTAACTATGGGTTCACCAAATACATGACAATGAATCGTGTAGGGAGTTCTTACTTGGGCCGATGGTTTTTTCACTCTCACCATTCCCGTATCCAAGATATTTACAGAATTGATATCTTTTGTTATCCTTTTCCTTTTATATCTATTGGATGCTAAATCAAATTTATCATTACTAGTATTACCCGTATACTATGTCCCTTTCTCAGTGGTCTCCCCCGTAGCAGTATTCACCTCCATTGATTTGTTCTATTCCATACCATTATCCCATGTGTGCTATGCTCTACCTCTTTCTCAGTGGTCTCCCCCGTAGCAGTATTCACCTCCAATGATTTGTTCTGTTTCGTACCAGTATCCCCTGTATGTTGATTTGTCTCTTTCTCAGTGGTCTCCATCATCATCTCGTGGTGAGGTGGTGTCATCATCATATCATGGAGATGTGGTATCATCGATGTATCCTGGTAAAGTGGTGTCTTCCAGTGGTGGGATGGTGTTTGTTCCCTCATTGCCTCAACTAATTCATTGATCTTTTGGTTCATCTCAATCATATGATCATCGATCTTTTGTATTTGAATACTATGATCATCAATCTTCCGGTTGATTTCAAGAAAGTTATCATTGAGCTTTTGTTGCATAGAAGTCACAACATCCAAGATTACCCTCATCAAATTATTAGCAGGGGTAACTTCTTCTTTAGTTGGTTGTTCCTTTAAACTATATGTGTATATTGTGCACCAAGTCCCCGGAAACCCATGAACATAACGCAAACAAGATTCTACATCATTCGGAACCAAAGGAAGAAGAGCAACATCATGTCAATTCAAAAACAATAAAAACTTCATTGATGAAATACACAATAAAATAAATCTTTCATTATCGTGGTAGAAATAATTGAAAGATTTTACATATTGTATATCCAAGATTTCAATAATCTATTAATAGCTTGGATTTCCCGTTGACTTCCAGTTACACATTCTAGGAACTTATGTCCCTATCTTTTCCAACTGATAAAGATCTTCAAATTTAGGAAAGTTACAAAATAATTCAAATACACAAACCTAAACAAAGTTATATGTAAGAAACATGCGATGAAAATAATTTATTGTTATTTGACGTATGGTTGAATTCAACTGCTTACCTGTATTGCTAATGGGAAGCCATAAAACGTATTGGTTTTAACATCATCCTTGTTTGAAAGTTTTTTCAGTGTAGTTAGAAGATTGTGAAAGACCTTCTTCCTCATGGATAATTATTAAACAACTCCAAGTTGTCCACAATATTCAAAAAATCAATGTCAATCAAAGTAGTCTTTTCCTTAGCTCTCAACACAGATTCGTAGATAACAATAAGTCCCAATTTGTATCTGTTCAACTCAGTTTTTGCACTTGAAAAGGCTTCATTTAATTCTTGAGGCCACAACCTTTTTCCGTCCCTCAAAGTATTCATTAAATAATCATTTTGTTGTAGGGATGTCCTTAGTAAAATCACTCTCATCATCAAAATATAAACAAGTAATTATGGTGTAATATGAGAGCCCAAATCTCAATTTTTGACCCCCAATACAAAACAACAACTCATTTTCATCCGGTGACTCAATCCTCAACATAAGTAAAACATGTAGCAGCACATTGGAGGATTCATATTCTCCTTAATCCTATACAACTTTACAAATGCAAAATCCAAGAACAATTTTTTGTGTTCATCTAATTTTTGATAAACATAATCTACAATTGACAATTTACTTCTGCATGACACTTTTGCAGAGTATTTTTCTAATGGTGGAGTAATGAATGACATATTCTCTGTAATAGAATTTCAAATTGTAAATATTAATCACAACAATTATGTTTTAAACAGATAATAACCAAAAAAAGATGCAATTCATGTTTGAAAACAAAAAAATAATTTAGTTCATGTTTGAAAGAGTTCAACCATATTTGCAATAAACATAAGCAACAATTATGTTTCTACACATACAGTTGATTGAAATTCTAGTTTAAAATATGTTGATTAATTGAAGCATGAATCACTTAAACTACTAATATCAAAAATTTGAAAGAAAAAACTACAGCAAATGACCAATATATCTAGATTAATTAGTCTGTGAGGGAAAAATGTGAGGGTAGAGTATGTAACGACCTGACTTGGATTCCAACACGAAATCCCGAGGTCGTGCTGCTAGGACAATGTAAGAAGAGGACAAACACTTGTTAAACAGTAGTGCGAGTCGAACATTCGAGCTAACAAGCTCTAAACATGAACATAAAGCCGTACTAAAATATGGTATTTCAAAAATCGAATTAGCGAAAGCAATAAATAAATGAAGACCCGAGCTATGAAGCTCGAAACCAAAGCCAAAGAACCCAAGAGAGACATTATCTCACAAAGGGGAAAAACAAAACTCGTGTGTCGCAACATTGCAGACACAGAACAAACCATCGATACTTTAGGCCGACGTTTCAACAAAGAACCAACCTGATATAACAATTACCCATGACTAAAGCATACCAGGGGTTAACCAACAACTGTAACCGATAGAATAAAGACATTACCCAAAGCTACTTCGTGCCCAGGAGACAATTGAAATAAATACGAAAACCACGAACAACGGCACGACACAACACGTCGGCCCAAGGAAGAACCAAGTACTCTACCCGACCGTAAAGTCTAAATAAATTGACAAAATCGATCTCACAAGAATAGCAAAGTACATAATATAAGTGACGATGCTAAAAGAAACAGGACTCCACAAGCTGCCACTCGGAGAAGTCGGCTGCTACACACACGAACCGCACGATCTAATCTCGATCTATCGATCAGCTGCGCACTGCTACAGTCACGATCTACTTGGCCTCAACGCACTGCAACTAGAAAACAAAGTACGGATGAGTCATAAAGACCCAGTACACTACTACAAGAGATATGTAACATATAATTATGTAACATCAAAGAAATCATGGTGTCATTTTACTAATGACAGAAAACCCGTGAAAAGGCGTCATATCACTTAAATACTCCACAAGATAGCCATTTCTTATTACTTACTAAACCATCCAAATGAACCAGGGTGTAAGTCCCTGTTCAAACACAAATCAAATGAATTAGAAGGTAGTTCCCATAAAACATCATATGCAAGAATATATAGTTGTATATATACTAATCAAACTATTCATAAAATCATCACGTGTAATAGTGCATATTTATATATATACACCTATATAAGTATGTATATCTCTATATATACATATCAAATCTCTCATATAATCATCATGTATAAGTGTGCATACTACAAGAAAATTGGGTATTTGGGAAGGCTAAAAACTGTCCCAAATACTGTCAAAACCGTCCCTAAAGGTATTTGGGACGGTTTTGGCTCCCTCCCAAATACAAGGGTGCCAAATACATTTGTCTTGACCAAAAACCGTCCCAAATACTATTTGGCGAGGAAAAGGTGACGGTTGCACATGTTGGTGCCATTTGACACGCATTTGTGACGGTTTGTCATGACCGACCCAAATAGTATTTGGCACGGTTGTTATGCCCTCCCAAATAGTATTTTGGCACAGTCGTGTTTTCCCTCCCAAATAGTATTTGGCACGGTTGGTAATGCCCTCCCAAATAGTATTGGCACAGTTGGTGATGCCCTCCATTTGGCACGGTTAGTGTGCCCTCCCAAAAAGTATTTGTGACGGTTTATTTTTGTCTCCCTAATGCATTTGGCACGATTTAATCACAATCCTAAAAGTATTTTGTATTAATTTCGAGCTTCATATAATTGTATTTGATATCAATTTAATAATAGTTAGTCAACTAATATGCAAATTATCAAATGAAGAACAATTATATTTTATAGATATGAATTGAAGTCGTAACACAAACTAATTATATACATATGTTTCTAATTGGTACCCAAGTCAAAAGCATAACCTACTAAACATTCAAAATCATTCGATAAAGTACAATAAAAAAGTTGTATCAACAACCCTTCAAAAACTGCATTTCAATAAGTGTCCTTCCAATAGAAAAATATCCTTCGTTGAAATAGCTAGATCACATCATCCATTGGAGAGTTGGTCCGAGCCTACAACAGAAATTATATAATTAGCATAAATCACGCTAAAAAAGGGGGGAAAATAGTATCTCAAGAATACGATTTAGTCTAGGCTCTGCAGGTGTATACCAGTTCCTTGAAAAAAAATTCACAAACACCATGCTTAGATATTGTACGAATTCAATTTTCAGCCATGTATGCAAAGAATAACTTACAAAATTATAGTGCAAAGAACAATAACAAGAAACCAGTTTCAAAGGTTAATATCACTTGTATTGATTGTGGTGGTACTGGACATGGGAAAGAAAAAATTGAAGAATAGAAATACACACTCACAGGCTCACTATTGTTTCTAATGCTCCACCATTTAACTGACAAGAACACATGGAACAATGGAGGCCAATGCCTTTTAGCAAATCTCTGTTGTTCTTTGATCATTCTGATCAGTTTCAGCTAACAGAGTATAACTTCTATCAAGAACTTCCTCCTGCAACAACACATTGAAAACAACATAGTGATGATTTAAGCTTTTCTCCCCTTGCAATTTATGAACACTTCCCAGTGCACCAACTTTGGAATTTGGAAAACCGTAAAATATATGCTTAATTCTTTGATGGACAAGATCCATTGCACACTGTCATCAGAAATGCGACAAGGAATCTGAAGATAAGATAAGATGAGATAGCCAAGGTCACCAAGCGCATTTAGGAGCAACGGAAATACAGACCGCCTTAAGCAAAGTAAGATGGGTTATTTATTAGGCCGTTGTTACGAAAACAATTCCAAATGCTACTTAATTAACCACAATAAATAAGGTCAAGGAACTTACATTGTGCATGGTTCCCAAACGAGGTAGAGTACATAAATAAGGTCTGACTAACTCGGGATGACAACCATTAGAGTGAAGATTTAGTTTTTCATCCTCCTTCACCTGAAACAGCATATTAAGCAATTATTTACCAAGGAACTTCAGGCAATCCATTTAATGAAAAGAAAATTATCAAATACACTTGATAAATTTCGCAAGGCTATACATATTAGATTCCTCTAGAACCCCACCATGGTGCGGCTCATCTTTCATTACATGGAGCTTACATTTGTATGATTAGTCTTTAGCCTCTTTGACAAGGAGCTAGTGGTAGATGACTGCATAGTATCTGCTTCAGTAAAATGATCTCCAACGTGTTCACTACCCGGAAAAAGGCATCTATCTCTGGAAGCAGAATCTTTAATAGCTACAATAGTAGCATGTCGTAAAGGATGCCGGGAAATAGAGCCAACACATGAATCTTGGTCAGACCACTGCCAAAGATATACACATGAAACACCCCAATCCAACCTTTTGGTTTCGCTAGTTGAACAATTAGAAAGGAAATCAGTTTGATATTCTATTCCATTGGCAATCGAAGTAGTGAGTACATGTTTCTCATGACAGTTTTGTTTCTACGCTTATGGCAGGATTCCAGGAGTAGACCTGATCACAGGCACTTGCAATCACCTGGTTGGTTGAAGGATCCACAACAACTGCATCATTCACCACCTGCAAAGAAGAGGTAGTTCAAGATTTATCATTATCACTAACCCAAAACCATAGATTTTATTACAAGGACTTGGGTGTGAACTCATTTGATTACTTGTCTTAAAGTCGGATCTACGGAACCATGAATTTTAGGATACATGGGCTCCACTAAAAAGGACCCGTAAATAGGGTGTAGGGTTTGGACGTGGCCTTATGACTATATCGTACAATATGTGTAGTATGTCTAAATTAAATATAATGCAAAATTGAAGATATGAAATCAACTCGAGAGTAGTTCACATGTGTCATCTCTCTGTCATTATGTCTCTCTGTCTCTCTCTAAAAATGTTTTAATTTCCACAGACCATGAACATCTCCAAGATGGTTGCTGGGGATGCTTCTTTAACTGCCCCTTTCAAGCTTTTGGTCGAGCGTGATGATTACATCCATGCTCTTGTAGCCTATTTTGATGTTACTTTCAGCGTTTGTCATAAAATGACAAGCTTTTCTACAAGTTTGTTTCTTTGTCTTCTACGTATTAATTAATCAGTCGTGTTTTATTAGATGTAAAGTTGTAATTGTTAAACTTACTGAAGTACTCATCTGTCTGATTTACCTAATCATCTGGACTATACATGTGTAGGCTCTGCAGGTGCATACCAGTTCCTTGAAGAATTTTTCACAAACACCATGCTTACATATTGTACAAATTCAATTTTTTTGTCCTATTGTTCATTCAAATCTATGTCGCAAGGCGTGGGATTGGGTATTCATCACATCACTCTGGTGTTAGGAGCACAATTCTCGCAAAAAGTCCATTGACTAATATCAACACTCCTTTGGCTTATTGATGCAATTAAGCGCCCAAAGGTTTAGTAATTCATTGATCAACTCTGGTGTGTTTATGATCTTGCAAGTATTGCTGCAGGTTACACTTCAATTATAAAGCTTCATATACCCGGCAATTGATATTTGCATCCCAAAGAGAAAAGGAAACGATAAGATGTTTTTTCCACCTTAAGTATTGAAAAATCAAAGATTGACTCTTGCTTGCTTTTGGATATCCGATTTCTGTTGAGAGTAGTCAGAAAATCAATAATCTTTTTTTGGCCCCTATATGGTGCCAAGATTTGGAGAGGCCGGGTGGGGGTGGATAATCTTTTCAACCAATTATGAAGCGGAATGAGAACACAAGTGAAAGAGGGGGGGACTGTAGTCTCTTTGAATCAATGGAGTAATATGAAAGAGTTTTTGCAGCAAAATAAAAAACACCAATCTTTTCAAAAGACTTTGCTAGCTACTAAATTTTGAAAAAAGTTATCCTTCGTTTTAATACAAGATGACGGCCAAAGTCACGTTACTCCGCAAAAAACATTTTAGGGATCCCAATTGTTTTCATAATTATTCATCCCAATCTACATGGTGATTCCTGTGATTGATTAAATTGTGGCCCCAAATGTTAATTAATATGATGTCTAACCTAGCTACAAATCGTTTTGTGGTAAATTTGGAAACTAAGGAACCCATAGACTAAGAAAAAAAGGAATACATGAGATGCTTCCAAGTCATGAGACAATGCATTGATTCATGAACTGTCAGAAAAAGATCTTCAGATATCTAAAATTAGGGGTGTGCACGGACCCTAAGCCCGCGGGCATTGGTAATGCCCAGTATAGGCCCATATGGCAGCGGACATCATTTTAAAAAGCCCAGTACCGTAGACAAGCCCACGGGCATCAGTGAACGGGCACTGAACGGGCATTGAACGGGCTCGGGCGGGCATGGGCTTAGATGGGCTCTTCGATTGATTTTCATGTTTTTAAAATTACACATAATTTTAAAAGTCTTGGCAGCTGAACCTGAATCATGACACCTACTCACCTAGTTCCTCCAAATCCAAACTGTGACTATACACAAAAATTACATTATGTATTATGTAATTATATAATAGACTAATAGAACCGAAGGAACGAACGTAGGCAGGTAGAGCTATCGAAGGAACGGCGAAGGCGAGTAGCGCCGATTTGTTTTAGGTTTTACTGTTTTAGGGTTTCAAAGTTTTACTTTGCCTTTTGTTTGAGTTTTGGCTATTTGTATTGGTAATTTGGTATATCACTTAATCACTATATAATAATATAATATTATAATTGACTAGTCACTATATAATAATATAATTAACGAAGGTAGGCAGGTAGCAGTAACAAAGGTTCTTTTTTGTTATTGTCATGGTATAATTAATTAATTATAATATATTTATAATTTTAAAACATAATATGATGATGGGCCGGGCCGGGCTTAGATGGGCATTAGAACTTGAAGGCCCGGGTGTGCCCGAGCCCGTGGGCATCTAACATCTCTAAAGCCCAGCACTATGTATCAGCCCATGGGCACGGGCATAGCGGGCTGGGCACAGACGAGCACAGCGGGCTGTATGGGCTCATGGACTGGGCTGCTCACCCCTATCTAAAATACTAAGAAGATTAAGGTACATACTTCTACCACATAATGTATTGTTTCTTCTTGCTCTCCTTTCTTCAATGTATACTTGCTGTCCAACAATCAACAGTAGATGCCTACACCAGTATTGATGGAACAATAAAGGTTCATGTGAAACAGAATTCAAGGTAAAGTATATTGTCAAAAGGATCAAGTTTAAAGCAAAAAAACGTTGGCCCTTATGAAAAGTTGGTTTTGCATATGAATGCTTTATCTTATCCAAAATATTTAGCAATATCTTAAGAATGTTTAACCACAGTTCATTACGACATCCTCAAATGAAAAATATCAATAAGTAACTATTAATATTCTGGAAAGAAAGAATGAAACAAACAAAAATTGCTACATACAAGGAAATGTATCTATGAGATGAGAGAGAAGTAATAAGCAAAAAAAGAAACACTTAAATTCGAGAAAACTGATTCACACCTTGATATCATTGTGAACAGTGATGTCTTCAAACTCAACAAATCCATATCATACATCAATATCCTGCATCCATAAAATATACAGATCAAGGTTACTTTCTTTTCCTTATGAAAGAAGAGTAGAAACTCAAATAACTTTATTAAAGAAACCTTCCGTGTTCTAATGGCCACACCATCGTACTTGATTTTACCAAATTTCTTGAATTCCTCCTCAATCTCAAAAGCAAATGCAGTTGATGGCACATTCCTCACATAAATAGACTTAATTTCAACTGAGAACACCCAATTATACCAAAACAAATCAGGAAAATTAATGTATTGGCTACACAAACAAAAACCATAGACTTGCATTTCAATGAAGGCATGTTTCAAAAAAAGATTCAACAAAAATGAACCCCCATAAAACATTGGAAAACTGAACATCAAGAGTTACATAACGAAGAGAGAAAAAAAATTCAAGATTATAGTCCTTGGGCAAGCTGACCAATAACATGTATATATGGGTAATAAATGGAAATAGATACCTCCATCCTTTACAACTGAAATATCCTCTGCAGCCCCGGCTCCAGACCTTTCAGCATTCGCAGGGGTAAATACCTCCTATGCTTGCTTAGTGAGAATAGGAGCTTCAGTAGGTCGCACCACTAGACCTTAAGTCAAGTTGTAGTCACAAGTGAATTCAACAAATCTTGAAGCTCTTTCTGAGCAGCCATTCAATCTACCTTTTCCAGAGAAAGAGAGCGATAGCAAGAGAGAACGAGAGAGAGGCAGAGTTACTGGTGTTCTGAGATTTGCCGCTCTATCGAATTAATTTTGGGGAAAACCTAGGTGGGGGAATTTTGGGGAAAACCTTGGAGGGAATTTTTGGGGAAAACCTTCTTGGGGAGGAATGCGGGAAAGTGAAATAAGATATTTCGTAGAAATAATTTTATCCTGCTATATACTATCTGCTATATATTGAGATTTTCAATTTCAGTATTTAGTACGGGGTTTGCTTTAAGTGTCCTAAAAACACTAGTATTTGGGAAGGCTATTACAAAACAGTGCCAAAAGCGATAGTATTTGGCACTCGTGCCTTATCGGTGCCAAAAACTAGTATTTGGGACAGTTGTAGAGCCCTCCCAAAAAACACGGTCCCAAAAAGTCCTTTTTCTTGTAGTGATATCTATATACATATACATATCAAGTCTTTCATATAATATCAGTCAATACAAACATGGCCAATAAGATCTCATGTTCAACTAACACTTTGTTATCACATAAGTGCCCATAGTAAGCCACATAAAGGATAAAGAAGGTATCGAATCAATGTCGTTGTGTCACTCCTGCAATCACAACTATTAATCATATCGTGCCAATGATACCCCAAATAGTGGTATCAAAGTGCTAAGCGGTATCACTTCAAGGGTGGCGCCTTTCCCGGTCATATAGTTCTAGTCAAATGCGCCCTCTAATTACGCAAGAGTGGACTATGGAACTACGTCCCCACTGCGGCCCACAATGAAGGGGTGTGTGAACCGTATCTGGTACGGCGATACATAGCGATCACGAATCCCATAACTCGTGAAGATGATGCACCGTCTCACCTTAAATGTAAAACTGAACAAATGCCAGCTGGACATATATGCAATGCACACGTAAATGTTTACTTGCAAATTGTCAAGTAGATATACAGATCTACTAAACTCATACGATTATGCACATTGTTACAATAATTACAAACCACAATAGGAGCTCATTTGAGTCTCTAAATCAGAAGTGTCAAGTTGTCCACTCAATTCAATCCAAGTTCCAAAAGCTAGTAATTTAGCCAAATGGAATCTAATTATCATAGGATTTCACCACGATCCTCGTAAGGTTTAATTGTTCCTGAAATCGACTCCGTTGAGTCCTTACTACAGTTCATCCCAATTAGGTTATAAATGCTATTTGCATTTCTAACCCTTTTCTAAGTTCTCGGTTCAATCATAGTTAGGTTCTTGTCTCATTACGAAACCTTAGATCAACAGTTCACAATTTCACCTATTAGTGAAATATAAGTTCAACACAAGTTGGTGAATCAATTATCAATGAAACCACAGAGTAATCAAAAACATATTATGCTTCGAGTCAAAATACACAATATGCCTTATAAGTCATATCATTAAGTATGAAGAATCAATTCTTGACAAGGTAAAAATCATGCTTTTAGTCACAATATCAAATATACACAGTATTCCACATTCAATTATGAAATCCAGCTAAGTCACAACTTAACCATCAGTCCATCATGTATTATCCAAGACTACTCCATTAGTCTAGGATCGTGAAGCCATTTACTAAACTCTTCCTAGAATAATAATTTATTTTATGACCCAAAAGTCCTGTAGTAATCAAAGACTTAAGCAACATAAGAGTGAAGATAATTCGTATGGTCAAACCATATTGGAAAGTCCTAGATAACAACTTAGTTATCCTTATGACATAAACAAGTTGACTCTATATATAGAGTACTAAAGTAAACTCCGATCCAATACACTCATAGAATAGTTCTCAAATTCATTATCTTAGGTTACCCAAAACATTCACAAGACGACTCTAGTGAGTTGGTATCCCGAACAACAAGAATCCCATTTCCTTAGGTTTCATACAGGCGTAGATACATTCTTACAAGTCTTGGGACTTCATGAAGTCCGACAAGTATCAATAGTTCTAATTCATAATTAAACCAATCCAAATGTCTTTCATTCAAGTCACGCGTTTGCGACTCATACATAACAAATCCAAAGACTCGAGATATTCTCACACATAACATCACTCAAAGACCACCATTAGAGTCCTAAGCCACAAATCAACCTTAATACCAATTTGGTCTCACTTGATCAAATCTCAAGATTTTGAGATTGAGATTCAATGAACAAAAGTAGTCATAGGAATTTACCCTAAGACTCAAATAACAACTTCTATAATTAATTGACTCCATTTGGGTTAGATTATGAAGCCTCAAATTCTAGGTCAAGGTATAATTTCGGGATTCACAATTTATTCCGGGTTTCTAAACCCAATAACAATCAGTCTTAAATCATAACAATTCCAATATACCCAATAAAAATCATTTGGGTTCAAACCCTAACTATCATATTTTGATATCCACCAATAACATATCATTTGGACATGTAAAACAACGAGAAATCACGAGGAACGAGTCTCTAACAACCTAACATCAATATTGAGTTAGAGAGAGAAACTAGAGTTTAGGTAATGTACCTTTATCGAGTCACAAACAACTAGGAAGAGGAAAACAAACCGATGGGAAATGATCTACTCGATGAGGGCTTCGCGATGGTGGTCTTAACTTGTCAAACGATGGCCGGAACTCCGGGAATCGCCGGAAGACACACTAATCTCACACACAATCTCATGCACTTTCTCTCTCTCCCGTTCTTGGCTGAAGACAGCCATCAATGAAGAGAGGGAAGGAGTGTTAGGGTTATAAGGGTGTTTAAGGACAATTGTGCCCTCAAATGGGTGAAGGGGTAAAGGTAAAATAAGGGTAGAATATAAATTTCACGTCAAAAATCGAGTTTGGAAGTCATCTGCTCGTAACAGGGAATTACTAATTGTTCGGGTGGCTGGGTCGAACACTTGTGAAGGTGTTCGGTTGAGGTGGCCGAACATCTTTAAAGGTGTTCGGTTGGGCTGGCCGAATGTTTCCTAGAATGTTCGGTGGTCAAGTCTAAACAAGGATTCAAGTCTAAAACAAGGCTAGGAAGGTCCAACACTTAAAGTGAAGTACACCTTGGGTAAATGCAACTCAACCAAGTATAAAAGATGTGTACTAAGGCCTTATGAGGCTCAACTAAACCTCAAGACAAATGGAGGAATGACCTAGGGTACAACCGAGGTCACAGGAAAGAACTACGCGAGAAAACTCTTAACCGAGTCAAGTAACGAACATCGTCAGTTTACGACTTGTAACTTTAACAAGTTAAAGGCTATGGAACATATAGAACTAAGGTATTGGCTTCTAGATAGCCTACCTGCACAAATCAAGGTTTTCATATCAATTCAAGTAGGCGAGGTAACGGTTAAATGACACGCAAAATGAGAAGGTCAAATACACGAAGGTTCGGGGTCTTACAGAGTAACTGACCACAATGATGAATTAGGTCGAGCATTTGAAAGAATTACCTTGATAATGTTGAGGAAAGTGAAAGCAAATCAAGAATAGCTGTTGAGTCTATCCAAAGAGGGTCTCCTGCTTGTCAAGAGGGGTAATGAATATGTTAGAGGTAGGGTTTTGATTTGATTTTTCTCTCCTAACAAATGAATATGATATTTTATTGATTCATTGACTCGGTTGGTTATAGGTTGATTACTCGAAGGTCGAGGAGAAGAGTCAATTACTCTACCAATGTTGTTGTGGGTCTAAATGAATACTCGACCACGTACGATTTAAAAAAGGGTAGTATAGGCAGTTTCTATCTTCCGTTTTTTTGACTCAGTTAAAGGCTATAAAAGATAAACCAATAGGTCTTCTGGCCATACTTGATAAAATCCTCAAATTCTAATGGAGTCGCCTATGGCCCATCTAGAGCGGAGCTGAATTGAAAATACATTTAGTTGGAAGCTAATCACACCACAAAACTCACTTTCTACACCTCATTTCCTGCATTTAGGTATTATACCTTGTGTTTTACATTGTAGAAAAACTAGTACTCTTAAAAAAACATTTTACTTCGATATTTATTTTATAAGAAAACCAAGAAATAAATATTTTAATTGTAACTACTGCTAAAATACAATTTTTTTTATTGTTTTCTCAATAACGAAAACTCAGTCTTCTTCTTCTTGGGGTTTTTGCTTAACTTTGTAAACACGAGATGTAATAACTTTGTCTATTATTTTCACCTACTCATGAGACAAAGAAAATTCAAGCATATTCAATTAACCAAATTTTCTGCTTCATCTACAAAACTCGAATCATACAACATTATTATCATATAAAATTTAACAGGCGAACAAAGATGCATTTGATCCAAATTAATCAACCCTAAAAGCTAAAAAAATGGCAATTAAATCAATGGAAACAAATACACATACTCCAACAAACGAAACCACAACGATGAGAAGATGTCCAACATTCTATAAAAATAAACGCGTGCCTGTGCCGATGACACGGTGCCAGTAAGAGCGTGATCAATGTATGAACCGAGCATGATGAAAAAAATTAATTAAGAAACTACAACTAAATATTTGTAAAATCGTAAAGGTCTCTTTGCCTGGAACGGAAGGGTTAATTAATAATTTGTACACAAAACTACGGGCCGACCAAAAAAACGGGCCAGACAAAACTTATGATTTTTTATTATTTGTATAAGAAATTGCGGGCCGGAAAAAAATTAAATTTCTCAACAAAAAAAGGGGCCGGACAAAAATTAAATTGATTAAGTTAATTACGATAACAGTTAAAAAGAATTTTTTTTTTTCAAATTACAAAACTTACGATTTTTTTATTTGTATACGAAATTGCGGGTCAGAAAAAAATTAAATTGATTAAGTAAATTAAGATAATAATTAAAAAGAAAATAATAAATAAAATACAAATATTCAAAACTTACCGCTGGACTAAAATTAAATTGATTAGTTATGCACGTTAAAACAATAAATCTCAATAAAACAATATCGGTAAAACCATAAAATAATAAATGTAAAATTGTAAAACCGTAAATAATAAGATGTAGAATATGCCTTTATTGGAACAATTATCTATTTTTGGAAGAAAAAGAAGCAGTAAAATTGGAAAAAGTAACTGTCTTTGACACGTTTACAATTTAGATTAAATGTAGAGCGTATGATTGCAGTAAAAGAATTAATCTCAGCCTATAATTATCTTTTACCAATTACACACGTGTTTTGGCATTTCTGTGCCTATGGCACGGTGCCAAGTATATATGATTTCGTCAATTCAAATGACTGTATCTAAATAGAAGGTGTTATTTAAAAAATATTATAGTTGAGGGGTACATTGCTTTAAGGGATAGTTGAAGGACTGATATTTTATAAGGGGTGATTGTTCAAAAGACTAATCGCAGTGTGCGACTTTGTAATATGAAGATAAAATATAGGGAGAATAAAAAGGGGTGACTACTCGTAATATTAATTATAGGGGATTAAAAATGGATAACTACTCACACATGTGAATATGAGGGTGAATCTCAACCGTTAAATTTTTAAAGATAATTTAATCTCAACCTCTGAATAACCATAGTCAATTACCTAGTTGTTTTATAAAGAAACATAATTCTAACAGTATAAGGAAACCCAGAAGAGGAAGTTACCTAAATAAATGACAGCCGTAGGATGATAGTTAAAAAAATTAAATCCTGACCTTTGAATAGCCCTAGTCAATTACCTAGCTTTTTTGTAATATAGATATGATGTATATAGTGGATTTTGAGGTATAGTTAGCCTCACACCCATATATTTTCTAAAACAAAACTCTTTAAAACTATAAGAAAATTATTATAATTTGAAGTCTGAGAGCTCGTAGTGTTCTTATAAGCTTTAGTGTTAGTATTTTTAATTTTTTACTCACACAAATCTCAGTACTTAAATGATATTAAGTCAGTGATGATTTGCAATATCCATGTTATTATTTAGAATATAACAAATTTGATTTGACGATATAGAGATCTGAAAAAAATTTATTTCCATGGTATTAACATAAAAACTTGTAATATCAAACTTATTATAATTAATTGTTTTGTATTTTTTTTTAATGTCTTGAAAGGCTACAATTATATATATATGATGCCTTTGGTATGGTTCGAACATTGGTGCCTCTGGGGAGGCTTTGAACACCCGACATCTTGGTTGAGAGTAGTTAAGTCCCAGTGTGCCTCTGGTAGGGCTTGAATACTCAACCTCTCCGTTAAGATAAGTGAGTAGCTAAATGAGGCCTTTGGATAAGGCTTTAACAACAACGATGCCTCTGAAGAGGCTTGAACACCCGACCTCTCTACTGAGAGTTGTAAAGTCCAGGGTGTCTCTAGTGAGACTCGAACACCCAACCTCTCCGTTAGGAGAAGTGAGCAGTACCAATTGAGCTAGAGCTCGTTGGTATTTAATTGTTTTGTAACTTTTGTGAAAAAAAAATAAAATTAAACCATTGTCAAACTACATAATATAGCACTATTTCATCTTTTTATATTCAAAGTGTCTATTAATTAATTTTTTAAATGTTAAAGCACAAAATCTAAAGCATGATATATATTGTTGGTGTTCTCTCTAACATCTCAAACTTTTAGATGAGTTGATTACTTAATATGGTGTCATAGCTCATGATTTGTCAAGTATAAGGGTTTAAATCTCCCTCCTTGCATTTATCCTAACAATATTACAAATGGTATGTATTGACCCTATGTAAAGTGTATCTCTCTCCACGGGAGTGTTAAAGCACAAAATCTAAAGCATGATATACATTGTTGGTTCTTTCTAACAATTTAATCTTTTAGATGAGTTGATTACTTTACAATTGGAGAGACACAAACAAATGAGTCAATACAATGGGCCGGGCCTCTTGGGTCAATACAAATCAAATGAGCCTTTATGGCAAATGAGTCTCTATGGGCATAAAACAAAGGTGTCTCAATGGACCGGGCCTCTTGGGCCAAATAGAAACAATCTTTAACATTAGATTTTCATTCAAAAAGTCGAATTAAAAACATGTCTTTAATTCGTAACTTTTTAACTTTACTCGTCATGTGTGTTTAAACATGTTGACTATGATCAAATATTTTTGTAATATGATTAATACAATGCTACAAATATAACTCTTTTGACCATCTCCAACTATTTAAAACAAAAATTGTACCAAATTTTTAAACTGGTGTAATTTATGCACAAAATTTCTTCTGCCATCTTCAACAGTTTTACTTCAAAGTTTACTCAAAGAGGAATATTCTAAATATTTTTCATTATTTCATTTAATTTGTATTTCAAGTATATGGTTTATTTCATTTAATTTGTATTAATATATTTTAGTAAAGTAAATGTATTATTTATTGATTTAATACTAAATTAAATTAAATACTATGCATTAAAAATAATAATTAAATGCAATAATTTAATTGAGACTAAAATACACACATATTAAAATTAATAATTAAATGCAAGACATTAATAAAGACTAAAATACAAACATTAAACTTTATTAATGTAATGTAATTTTCATTTTTTAATTAATGTCTAATATTTATAAAATTTATTATAAATAATTTTAATAGTATATATAACTAATAACTAACAATAAAAATAAAAATAATTGAATTGTTTTTTTTTGTATTATTTAAACTGAAACATCAAAGTAGTATTTAAACTAAACAACAAAACTAACAATAGTGATAATAACTAAAATACAAAATAATTATTTAATTAAACAAAAAAAAAGGAGGAGAAGGAAGATGAAGTAGATAAATTTATACTCTGAAGTTAAAGTGTTTGGAGGCTCACTTCAAAATGAAACAACTTTTAAAGTTAACATTGGAAAGAGAAATAATGACAAAATACTTCATTTTCAAGTTTTGAAGGGCTTGTTGGAGTCTTGGAGATGGTCTTATTATAAAACTTTTTACAGGTGAATTCTTAGAATAAAATAAATGAGGGAATCATATATGAATTTTCATGAAAATACGAGAATGCCACTTGTATGGAAATGATTTTCGCCCTGTGTTATCCTTTGAGTAGGTCTGTTAATGGATCAGATATGCATCATAAAGGTACATTTGAATTTGATCTGAAACCTTATAAGTTATA
The DNA here is from genome assembly GCA_013146195.2 of Codonopsis lanceolata. Classification (NCBI taxonomy): domain Eukaryota; kingdom Viridiplantae; phylum Streptophyta; class Magnoliopsida; order Asterales; family Campanulaceae; genus Codonopsis; species Codonopsis lanceolata. The sequence continues at coordinate 91,031,742 of CM028384.1, forward strand.
TCGCCTACCTGATTCGTTTTATTAACCTAACGGATCAATTGTATGTTAATTCATATCTGAATCTGTTACTAATTAATATATTCGACTAATGAAAATAGAGAAAATATAAAATAAATTAGGACCAAAAGACAACATCTATACATTAGTGTATATACTATATATGTGTATAATAATAAATATGCTATTTTCGGATCGGATCTGATTTTTAGCAGATCAATTATAGATAAATCCATATTCGATCCACTAACTAAATAGATTATCAGGTTGATTCCGGTTATTTAAACCATTATAAAAATTCATAATCAAAATTTTGCATCTGATGCAGATCAATGTTCGATCCATTGGCAGAGTTAAACGTGACGTCTACAAATCATATATTTTACGATTTAGCCAATTGCATTTATTTTTCTAAAAAATAAAAATGGGATCATATCCATGTATTTCTTTACCTCACTCATTTTAAAAGGAAATGTAAATGACACTTAGAAAATGGAGTACTTTTATATTATGATGGTTACTTAAAAGGGTGTTTCAAGTGGTTGGAATCCAAGTCGGTTATAACTTGGTGGTAGTCACTACTCACTAGTCATGTCAAGTGGCTCGAAATCATGACATACTTCCTAATATTAAAAAAAAAAAAAATTTGATAGTAATTCATATATATATATATATATATATATATATATTTATTCGTATCTTCTTTAAATTGTATTATCATTATTACTACTTTTAGAAATAAAAATGTTTTTTCAGGACAAACCAACGAGAAAAAAATGACTTGTATTTTTTTTATAATAGGGGAAGTATGTAAAAGTCATATAGATCTATTTCTCTATTAGATGCTAGCATGCTCAATAAGTGAATTAAGTTTGTTTATTTGTATTATGAACGATGCGTTCATGTCAAAGATAACATATTCTAATACTCATTTTGTTTCAAGTAAATAGTTCACCTATTATTTTGAGATGTTTCAATTTAAAAGTTCACTTTCATAAAATTATGTTTATTATTTTCATAACATTTCAACCTTTCAGATGCATGCTATTACTTTTGAGATTTGCATGATGCTT